>OZ005740.1:106298872-106645302 GCA_963930735.1 Dioctria linearis | reverse complement strand
TGATGGTGGTATTCACATCACTTGGTATTGCGATTACCTGATAAGGTCCTACCCAGATTTGAGAAAGCTTATGTTTTCTGCTTTCATTCTTGATGAGGACATTGTCTCCTACATGGAAAGTTAGGGGCCGTACTGTCTTATCGTAGTAACCCTTTGAGCGCTGTTTACTTGCCAATAAGTTCTTTCGTGCCGTGGCATATGATTTTTGGAGCTTATACTTCAATATGTGATAGTAGCTCTCACGATTGTGAACCGGTTCGGGATCCCGTTTTAAATTTGATGGGACATCCGCTGTGAAGTCGTATAGGCAGTCCATTGGGGTAAGTTTAGTACCCTCGTGTACACTATTGTTGTACACGAATGCAGCGGTTCGTAGGTATTGGTCCCATGTTTTGGGATTTTCATCTACGATTGTTCGCAGGTATTCTATCAAGGGTCTATGTGCACGCTCTAGTGCTCCATTAGACTGTGGGTGGTATGCTGACGTCTATAACTTCTTTATTTTTAGAAGCTTACATACTCTTTTGAATAATTCACTCAGGAAATTTGTTCCCTGATCGGTGAGTATTCTTTTGGGTATGCGATAGCGCGTAACGATTTCATCAAAGAAACCTGCGCTACTGTGACTGCTTCTGCATTAGGTATTGCATACCAGTCGACAAATTTTGTTAAATTATCTTGGAAGGTCAAGATATATTTGTTACCTGATGTGGTCTCTTCTAATGGACCTACAATATCGAGGTAAACTTTGTCGAACGGTTGCTCTGCGATGTCCGTGATAACAATTGGCATTTTATATTGTGGAAATGCTTTCTTCGTCTGGCACTTTGGGCATTTTTAAATGTATTTCGTGATGTCGCTAAGCGTGTGTCTCCGCCAGTACTTGCGTCTTATGCGTTTGTAAGTTTTATGACACCTTGATGGCCACCAATGGAGAATCGTGATAATCTTTTAAGATTGTTCGGATTTCCGTAGGGCTCGTGATAACTTCGGGTGTCTTGTCAGTACTTACTTTTTGCTCAAGCGATGCTGGGTTTAGTTTTTCCGCCTCCGTGTGTTGAATTTCGTTTTGGTCCGCTTTCGTGTGCTCTTCTGTCTCCACAATGGAGCTATTTAATGTCTCTTGAGCCTTTTGCTTCTGAGCTCGAGTCACGACGAAACAATGAGCGGATTTCTTTTTCTTTTTATAATTTGTGGATTCGTCTTCCTCCACATCTGGGTCCATCGTGTGGCGGACTAGGGCTTTTACCGTTAAGGTATTGCCTAAACTGTCTTCCTTTAATGCTTGAGGGATGCGACTTAATGCATCGGCATTAGTGTTGTACTTCCCGGGCTTGTATTCGATGTTATAATCGAATTCAGATAATTTGTGGTGAAATCTCACAAAACGGGAAGTAGGGTCTTTCACATTGAAAACACCTTTGAGAGGTTTATGGTCAGTATAGACCGTGAATTTCCGGCCTTGAAGATAGCTCCTGAAATTCTTGGTAGCCCAGACAATAGCCAATAACTCTTTCTCTATAGTAGAGTAATTTCTTTCGGCTTTGTTTAATGTGCGGCTTGCATAGGCAATGGGCTTGTCCTTTCCGACTTCTCCTTGAGAAAGAACAGCTCCTAGAGCCTCGTTATTTGCGTCTGTAGTAAGATTAAAAGATTTCGAAAAATTGGGGTAAATTAAAAGTGGTGGAGAAATTAAAGCATTTTTTATGCTTTGAAATGCTTCTTGACATTTCTCTGTCCAAGTGAATTTTACATCCTTTCGGAGTAAATTTGTGATTGGACGTACAATTTTGGAGAAGTCTGGAATGAATTTCCTGTAGTAATTGGCAAGTCCTCACAATGAATGAACTTGCCTTACTGTTCTTGGAACAGGAAATGTTTGGACGCAGGCCGTCTTACTTAGATCTGGTAGGGCTCCTTCGCTAGAACATTTATGTCCTAGGTAAACAACTTCTCTTCGTAGAAACTGGCACTTCTCTGGCTGCAGCTTCAAGTTGTTCTCTCTCAACTTATTGAAGACTTTCCTAAACTTTTCGTTGTGGTCATTTAAATTTTTACCATAGATGATAACGTCATCTAGGTAGACAAAACATTCAAGGCCTTTGAGCCCGAATGGCATACGCTTGAACTCGTAGTGCCCATAACTGAAAGCAGTTTTATGTCGATATTTTTTGTCGACAAGAACTTGGTGATAGCCGTTGGCCAAATCGAGTGTGGTGAAATACCTTGCGTGACCTAGTTGAGCGAGAATATCCTCGATTCGGGTAGCGGGAATGCGTCTCCAATTGTCTTTTCGTTTAATTTCCGAAAGTCAACAATGAGGCGCCATCTTTTTTCACCGTCAGGTCCCGCTTTCTTGGGGACAACTAATAGAGGTGAATTCCAAGGGCTTTTACTAGACTGGACTATCCCGCTGTCTAGCATTTCTTTTAGCTGCTCGTTAATGACTTTCCGCTGTGTTTCAGGTAAGCGGTACATTTTTTGATTGATTGGTGCTTGATCTTGCACCAATGGACTATTATGCGTTATCGCATTTGTATAGGTGAGTTGGTCACCTTTAAGGAAAAAGATATCGTTATACTATTCGCAGAGTTCTGATATCGAAATTTTTTCTTCCGCGGTCAAATTAGGGTCTAGGCTGAGTTCCTGCCCTAGCCTAAAAATACGCGGGTATTGTTTTATGCCGTCCGGAATCTCATAATCCGGATATAGATATCATTAGATTTTTCAGCTGAACCTTGGGTTGACCTTTTCTTCCTGTTTAACTTGTTACCTGTAGGTATATGAGGCTTATTTGATTCCTTTTGAGGCTTTATTTCATTATTTTTAGCATGTTGCAGGGTATTTGCTTCCTGCTTTATTGACGGCTGAGTTTGGTACACCTGTGTGATCTCTGCGTTAGGTTGTCTGATATAGTCATGCGCGTCAATGCTACTGCTTTTTGACCATGTAGAATTTTTTGTGTTGTGTGACAGTGGAGTAATATGCACCTTTAATATAGGCTTTAGCGACTCGCTACCGTTCTTATATGGCCGTTGTTTGTTTAATAGTGATTTATGCCTCGGGATTTTGGACGGAAGAGTTATATGCACCTTTTTGGCAGGCTTGAGACACTCAGTTCCTTCTCTTGTGTTGTTCGATATTGCCTTTATATTTGGTACGGGAATGTGCGTGCGTATGGTTGTGGGCTTTTGTGTGTGTCAAAGGGACTATTGTGTAGCCGTTTATTGGAAATAGCTGCAACTTTAAGCTATGTATGACTACTTGACGACTGTTAGCGTTGAGAATACTAACCAACACTAATCTGGAGAAAGATGACAGTAAACTGTTTGCCAAGAAGACTACATCGCTTATCTCTTGTGATTAACAGAGCATTTCTTCTTGAGTTTGTAACGGGACTGGGGCAACGATTTGAGAGCGCGCAGGTATGCAGATTGGCTCCTTAAAGGTAACCAATTGCTGCCTGATTTCGTCGGTCTCTTGTTCGCCCAGACAGCCTTTTTCACATTCCTTGGGCTCTTTTGGAGCTTGGCAGCCAGCTTTTCTCGTTTGAGAAACCTTGAAGACACTGCAGGTGGATAGTTCAGCCTGTTTAGACTCTACCTCTTCTGCAAGTGTTCTTACCTCGACGGCTTTTTCAGAATATGGCGTGTTCGTTTCAAACATCAATGGTAAAGCAAATTCATCTGGATTAGTCTCCGTGCGAGGAAACCTTAGTGCCTTATTAGGACCCTTAATGTTACAGTTTTTTGCTAGGAAATCATTTCCTAGAAGTCCATCATCAGAAAGGCCAGGCAAGTTCTTTACGACTTGAAACTTGCAGGGAATTTTGTTTTTGAAAAAGAAGTTCCCTGGCAATTTCCCAGCGTCTCTCCGGTACCAAATGGGGTCTGAAGTGTGCATGCCTCATTGTGGTTAATTTCTTTTAGATCTTTTAATGACCTTTTCTTTACTATACTTACCTCAGCGCCTGTCTCTACTACTAGTTTAGTTTGGCCGTTCAGGGCTATGTCTAAAGGAAGTTTTACTGTAGCGACACTGGAATCGGGCTGCTGAGGAACCCTATTTTATTAGATGGGAGATTTATAGTCGAGCCGGGGAGTTTTGGGTCGACTGTACGTCGTTTTCCTGACTCCGGGCTTCCAATTTACGTTTTTGTTGGCAGATATTTACTGCATGTCCAGAACGACCACAAAATTCGCACTTTTTACGCACGGTATAGACTCTTAAGTTGTTATTGGGGTTTTGCGGCTCTCTAGGACGTTGGTTTGGTGATCCAATATTGTTGTGTGGTCTCTGGAAACTATTGTTGTTTCTTCTGCAGTCACGCACGTCATGGTTATACATTTTACAGTTCACACAATAAGGCGTATTTTTCCTTTTAAGGCAATCAGCATATGTGTGGCCTCTTAGATTACAAAAACTGCAACTAATTTTATTTAAATAGGTATTTTTATTATTTTCATTATAAATTTTATTTGGCGATGTTGGTTCCTGTTTAATAAATGCTGTGCCGGCCTATGTGAACTGTGACGTTGGTATGTGACTGCTTGGGTTAATGGGCATATTGTTTTGCCGGGGATCCTGGGAGTAGGATATGATGCCAGGATTATATACGCTTTGATTTACTAGAGTACTATTTTCAGTTAAATGTGCGTTATTTGGTACACTGGTACAGGCAGAATTTGGCAATGTATTCTGCATCATGTTTGTTTGGAATTGTCCTGGAGGTTGCAGGAATAGAGCACTTTGCTGGAGACGCTCCATGTCAAGTGCTCTTTGTACGAGGTCATCCACCGTGCCGTCAGTCATGGTCAGAAGGTATTGGCACATATACGGGTTATTGACTCCTGATTTTAGTGCGTTTTTCGCGAAATCTTCCAGCTGCGTTCAAATAGCTGGTGCTGCTGTGGCTCCGTATTTGGATTCTGCTGCTTAATTGCAGAGTGCCAGCATTTGTTTTATCGTGCCGTGAAGGCTATGAGGTTTTCCAAAGGGTACTGCCTGGTAGTGATTAATTTATTTACCAGTTCCTGGTATGTCTCCCTAGGCAGGTATGTGCGATTTAGCCGTTCTTCTACCTCTTTGAAAGTAGTAGGCATATTTGGTGGGGAAGATTTGTGGGAAAGCTGTTAACTCATCCACCGAAATGCCCTGAATCACTTGTCTTCAGCATCCTAGGAAAGTTTGGAGCTCAAGACTCAATTTGGGGTGCTGTTCTCCCAAGAATAGGGGAACGAGCTGGGCAGTTAGCTTTGCGATTTTTGCGTATTCTGCCATGTTTAAATTGGGGATTCTGAAACTAGAGTTTGACACTTTTGGGGAGCTGGTTTCTTCTATGCTGGTTTCCAGAAGGGAGTCGCCCAGCCAATTCAATAGGATTTCACTCACGGTGGAATCACTGACACTGTCTTCAATGGCACCTTCTCTTAATTCTACACTATTATTTGTAATTTCTGTTTCGAGAGAGTGCGAGAGTTCCCCAAACTGCTTTAAGCTTTCTTTACATTTTTCCGTACTTTCTTTGCATTGCGCGATTTGCTCAAGCCGCCGTTCACGGGACTTTATGAGCTGTCTATCGATAGAATCGCACTGTATAACAGAAAGTTCGGAGGAGTCTCGCACTTTCCCCTCTAGATATTTTAAATAATTTTCTAAATTTAAATTAGAAGGTCTTACTGGTTGGGGACCTGTAATGATTGTCCCACTCCTGAGTGTTAGCCCTTTTAACTGTTGATATTGTTGGGGGTGTTTGCAGTCCACCCTCTGTTGCGGATGTTGCTCCCTCGTTGCCTGCTTCGTACCGGGACGGATCTTCCTGTGCGTCGCCCGGTGAAGAAGATTGTTGTGGAGTTGGTGGAATTGGTGAGATTTCTTGCGGCGTCTAATGGTGGGAGCTTTCTGCGCTCATGGACCACCGTATCTAAAATTTGCAACTAGGGGGGCTTCTGCCGTCTTAATTTCCTTGGTTCAAATTGAGAGGGGGCTTATTGCCTTCTTCGAGGTCCCTCTCAATTCAGGATCGTTGGTTTTTTCGGTTGAAGTTCTTTTGCTGCCGGGGGGCCCGTAGCCTACTTAAATTCCCCTGGATAAAAGCCTAAAGGGGGGCGCGTTGCCTACTTCGAAGTCCCTTTCAGCTCCGGATCGCAGATAGAGGATGGTTTCCAAACTTCCTTCCTTCAAGTGTAAATTTCAAAGTTTTGGGTTGTGGACTTCTTTATCCTGCGCTGGGATGAAGACCGCTATTGTCCCACGTAGGCACTTTGTGCTTTGATGAGGGGGTGGCTGCGTGTTTTTCAAACATAGGCAGTTAAAGCTGTCCGACCCCGAGCGTTGGGAGCCGACAAGATCGAAATACACCTGAAGCCAGACTCAACTTCAGGCGGAGGGTAGGGTGTCTTGCCCAGTATTCGATCTCGTCCTAAACTCCTTTTTGATTCGTAGGATAGATATATATATTCTTATATATATGTACGTACCGGGGCGGATTTCTTTATATTTCCTCTGTGTTACACTTCAAAACACTGCTTCGTTATTTTAACTTTTTATTTTAAACTTCTTTCCAAACAAACTTAAAATTTTTTAATTTTTTATAACAACAATTAATATCTTTATACCAAAACCTCCTTTTTTTTCTTTTCTATTTTAACATTCTTTCCAAACAAACTTTCTTTTTTGATAACAGCAATTTTTTTCATACTAAAATGTTGTTCCTTTTCTATTTTCACTTTATTCACCCCCTTTTTCGATCCTTTCTACTTTGTATATACTTTTCTGTGTACTTGAAACTTCTTTCTATTTTAACTCTACCTCACTGCAACCGAGACCGCGCCGAACCAAAACTTTCAAAAATCAACTTACTTTCGTTATTTTTTCTTTTTAAAACTCGACCCACAACCGCCGTTTTAAAGTGCAAAAATCCAACTCTTTAATTTTTCTTTTTCAAAACCCAACTCTTTGCTCTTTGAATTTTTTCCCGAACCGCCGTTAATTCAATTTAAACTTCAACTCTTTTTCTTAAAAATCAACTGCCGAACCGCCGTTATTCAAGTTAAAAATCAAACTCGGCTCTTGATCACTCTCGTCGCGATCAAGAGCCCTCATTCAGGGTAGAAAATGCATAGTTGCATTTTTACCCTGAGAAAGTTTTTCATTTATTCTGGACTTGATTAAACAAGTCCAGAATTTTTTTCGTTGGACGGAGGCTTGAAATTTGATGCTTTGATAAACATCAGCCACTGCCACGACGATTAAAATTGCGACACGCGTATACATATAATGTATTTTCGCGGCGCGCATTTCTGAGCGTGAAAGATTTTTTTCGCAGTATGTATGTACGATGTACAATTTTTGTAATTTTCACGACAAATCGTACTGAACGTACGATTTGTCTTTTCTTTTATTTTTCAACTTAAATATTTGTACTGACAAATTTTGCTGAAGCCAAAATTTGTCGTGATAATTCTTTTTATTAAAACGACTTGGTTGAAAAGTGAAACTTTTGTTTTTCCCAAGTCGTTTTATGGGATTATTTTTATGAAATGTGTGGAATGTGAAGAAAATTGCTGATGCAATTTCTTCACCTATTTGTGTTATAAGCCAATCATGTTTTTAAGCATGATTAGCTTATAGGCATATATTTATTTAAAATTTTTATTTAAATACCCTTTTTCAGGTATGTTTTTAGGCATGTAACAGTGCTCTAGGTGAACATAAAAGTTATATAAAGTGAAAACTCAGATATCTATCTGTATGGCAACACCGAGAGGGTTGCCCGAATTTATTCATTTTTTTATATTTTATTTACTATGTTTATGAAAACGCAGTCTACAAAATTTTAGTTCTCTACATTTACGCAATCTCAGGCAATATGTGAAAATATATAGTGACAAACAAGGTTTTGTATGGCAACACCTAGAAAAAGTTTCCCAATGTAGTCCATGCTTGAGCCTGTGTTTCCAATTTTTATGGAACCACCGTGTACAAAATTTCAGCTCTGCATGATGACGCATGCTCCGGCAGTGTAAAATTGACAAACTAAAGTTATGTATACAACACCAAGAAGGGGTGTTCCGATTTAATGCATTTTTGAAATGTTATTTATTATTGCTATGAAAACACCGTGCATCAAATTTCAGCTACGTCAACGCGTTCTTAGGCGGTGCCCAAATATATAGTGAAAAATGAAATTTTTGTATGGCAACACTAGTACGGAGTTGGCCAATCGATCTCTATTTCGAACTCAAAATTTTTTTTTCGAATTTACAGAACATCAATAAATAACACAAACCCAAGGTAAGCTTGACCGTTCTCGCTTGATGACCGCAACTGACTTGTACCTCTTAATGGCCATGATCATGTTACATGATGGTGCTGATCGAAATTTATGAGCGCTCACAAAATTATTTTTTGTTGACAATTTCTGTGTTGGCTATTGCGTAAATTATAAATCAGTTGCAGCACAAGGATTTCTTCTTTTGGGTTGCCTCTTTAACGGGTGTGTACTCACCAATCTAAAATGTGGAAATGACTGTGTCGCGTTGGTAAATAGACCATTAGTGATTATCTTGTTCTAGTCGTGCCCCGGAACAAGATACTTTCTTTCAGTTGAGACCCAAAACAAAGTTTGTGTGTTAATAATTATCTTGTTCTAGTCGTTCCCCGGAACAAAATACTTTACTTCGGTCGAGACCCAAAGCAAAGTTTATGTGTTAGTACAATCTTGTTCTAGTCGTTCCCCGGAACAAGATACTTTTCTTCAGTCGAGACCCAAAGCAAAGTTTAGTATTTATTCTAGTCGGTACCCAGAATAAATATCTTTATCTCAGTCGAGACTCAAGATAAGAGTTTGAGATTAGTAAGTGTTATTCTAGTCGCTACGCGGAATAACTATCTTTATCTGAGTCGAGACCCAAGATAAAATTGTTATGTTAGTGAATTTTATTCCAGTCGGGACCCAGAATAACTATCTTTATCTCAGTCGAGACGCAAGATAAAGTTGTTATGTTAGTGAATTTTATTCCAGTCGAGACCCAGAATAAATATCTTTGTCTCAGTCGGTACCCAAGATAAAGTTGTTATGTTAGTAAATTTAATTCCAGTCGAGACCCAGGATATATATCTTTATCTCAGTCGATACCCAAGATAAAGTTATTGAGTTAGTAAAATTTATTCCAGTCGAGACCCAGAATAAATATCTTTATCTCAGTTGCTACCCAAGGTAAATTTGTTATGTTGGGAGAATTTAATCCAGTCGAGACCCAGAATAAATATCTTTATCTCAGACGTTACCCAAGAAAAAGTTACTTTGTTAATAATTATATTTTATTAGCACTAGCCAAGTCGAATTCCAAATTATGCCCAATCTATGAAAGCTGGATACGAAAAGAGAAAAATTCAAGTTGGCCTGCGACTTATATTGCCTCTGAATTGCGCACGGCACCACCAAATTATTTTAGCTTGCGCATGGCGACCAAAGTACATTGACCTTAGCAGCTGTGTGTAGGTAGCAACAGAAAAATCTGTTGACCTTAGCAGCTGTGCATAGATCAGAAGAGTACATTGACCCTAGCAGCTGTGCAAAGCAACTGCAATTATGAGTATTTTTATTGCCGATCCTAATTTTGCCTAGCTAAAGTTATTAGAATTATAATTATACAATAAAATACCTATTAAATTATTGCTACTTTGCTACTTTAAAGATACATTTAAATGTACAGATGACTGAATTTAATTCCATTTGATTTACGTAATGTTATCGAAGACAAGTTACTTTTCTCTGATTGGATTGTGTCCCGGATTTGTTTATGTGGAATGTAGATATAATTTGTCGATTCTTATCTCCACTAAAAACTTCCTTATCCATGTGCTGGTAGGTAGGTATACATAGTTTCGTTCCCAACCTATTTTCAATAATTAGAAATACTTGGAAGTAGATTCTTTTAAACGATTTTGCGATTTGGCTATTTAATGTCGGTTTGAACAGGGTTATCGCTGTAGCTAGGTTCAACAGGTATATTATAAAATATTATCGCAGTAAGATTTTGCTTTTTTTTTTGTAAATTTCCGCAGTTAATATCAGTAGAAAATTGTGCTATTTCAAATTTTTTTTTATTTTATGATGTTGCCAAAGTCGTATGATGCCCTAGCACAGTCTTGGCAGGAAAGGAAGAATGGGTATTATTGGGTTGATCAAAAGCCCTCGAAAAATAATTCCCAAGTCATTAAACAGAAATCTATATGTTTGCTTACTACTCCAATTCTCTAAAATGTTTTATATTTATTTTGATGGAATAGTGACTGAACTAATTTTATATGCATTCTCAAATTTATTTAAACCATTCACAAATGAGTTTAAACTTTATGCAAATAAATTTAAACCTTGAACAAAAGATTTTAAACAATTAAAAAATAAATTTAAACCTCAATCAAATGATTTTAAACCCTTAACGAATAAAATTAAACCTTGAAAAAATCATATTAAATCCTTTTTAAATATATTTAACCCCCTAACGAATGAGTTTCAACTGTTAACAAAAAGACTTAAACCTTTAGCAAATATATTTAAACTCTGAACAAATTTATGTTTAATATATTTTATTTCAACGTAAGCATTTCATACAATTTTTTTCTCAAATTTTGGGTTCATATATAATCTGCAATATTTCTGACTTTTCAGTGCAACGGTTGACCATCAACTGCCTCAGGAATAAGTAAACCAAATCCATTATATAGTTCGAACAGTCATTTAGTGTGATTTGTTGCAGGCTATCTTCGATCACTGAGAGAAGAATATGTTCTCTATTGATGTTGTAGCGTACGCCACTGCGCGTTTAACGAAGAACCATAAAATGCATACAGTATAAACGTACACAGTATAAACGTACATCATGTAAACGCATACAACAGACACTGATAGTTGTCGTTCTTCATTCGTAGTCCGTCTTCCAATCTAGAGAGTCGGTGTATAAAGTTAGTGGAGTTACTTTTAAAGCTTTTGTGCACAGAACACGAATTGTTATTGTTATCCGAATTGAGTAATTATTAAATACATTATAAGTTGTTTTGAATCGGTTTTTCATTTTCCGCAACCTGTTGAAGTACCAACAATTGGTGACCCCGAGAACACAAAAGCGTTGAAAGTGAAACGTTCCAGATCCCCAGAACAGTCAAGCAACAGAAATCTCAATTCTGCTGAATTTAATGGAGTTTTGAATTTTCAATCAAAATTTCTTCCGATATTTCCGACAAGGACGCCAAGTGAAAGAATTAATTCGCACAATCAAATAGCGGTATAAAGCATAACAGTGCAACGGGATAACATTCTTGGCACGCTACTCCAGTTAGCAACGCATATGTCTATGTGTCGGATTCACACACATTACACAATATATAACGCCGACGTATCCCATCGCCGATCACCTACGCAATGTATGTATACATGTAAAATGTACATCATAGCATATGGGCGACAATGACGCATCCGTCGAACGAGAGTATAGATAGCGACGCACCAACGGATCACATACATACAGTTTTCCATCAACGGGAATATCCAATTGCACACAATATCAACTGTACACGGATAATCATTTGACACCAGGGAGCGTGAATTTGACAGCAGTGCGTTTTGTTTAGTAACGCCACGAATAATCTGGATGAAAATTGCTACGCAAAGTTTTATAGCAATCGAACAACACCAAGCTGTCAAAAGTCTCTGCAGACGAAAAAGGGAATCTCAAGCCGGCAGATGAATTCGTTCCATTTAATAAAAGCCGAAACCAAATTTCAGTTAGTTTCATTTTCTTTCAGAACCAGTATGTACATCAGCTCATAAATTAATACTGCCGAAGAATACAATCCTAC
This sequence comes from Dioctria linearis, assembly GCA_963930735.1. NCBI lineage: Eukaryota > Metazoa > Arthropoda > Insecta > Diptera > Asilidae > Dioctria > Dioctria linearis. The sequence continues at coordinate 106,633,437 of OZ005740.1, read as the reverse complement.
ACTTCGAGAAGGGGAAAGGAAAAGCCAGCGATCCTCAATTATCAGCACAAAAATTTTAATAAATATTTCAAAGCTGATAGCAACCGTCACGAATAACTGCAGCATCACAACAAGCGAAGTATAAAATTACTATTGATAAGGTCAGATATTTTAGTTTAGTAACTGAAGTAATAAACATTAAATATTTAACTTTAAACGTAATTTACGCGAATTAGGTTAAAATTCCTCGTGAAGTTTTAAGGAATTAGGTAATCAACATAAATTTGGCACCGATAATATCCTAGCAATTATTCATTTTTATAAGTTTTTATTCCAACCATTTTTTTTTTTGTTTCTGTAAAGCACTTGCCAAAGTGGAATTTAAGCAAAGTTTTTATTTTAATTGAATCCGTAATTATAAGTCTTGAAACTAAAACTAAAATAGTAAGCCTTCCGAATTATATAGACAAATGACAACGTTGTCAGGTTCTATGTCAGTGGTGAACGAAAACTTGGTCCAGTCATTATGGGAACGGAAGTTACCTGCCGCTATTACGATAGCCTTAGCAGTAGCCACCGATCAAGATTTTAATAAAAGATTAGAGCTAGCTGATAAAATATGGGAGGTTACGCAAACATCAAGTATTTGTTCCTCTCAGCCAAATTCTAATCCACGCGAACCTAACAATCTACAAAAAGTTCAAGCGGAATTAAGAAAAACTAGATCAGAGATCAGTGAGCTCAGAAAATCCTTTGACAAACTATCTTTTCGAGGGTGGAGTAAATCTCCTTATTCACGAATTAGGCCGGCACAACGTTCTCCAAGTCATATACGTACTACAGTTCGCAATACATGTTGGTATCATAAAAGATTCGGGAGCAGAGCTACGAAGTGCACTAAGCCATGTTCTTTCGACAAGAATAATCAGCAAACTACCCCAGCTCCTTTAAACTAAGTCTCACGCTTACTGAGGCGACCAGTAAGCGCAGAGATTTTTCAAGTCGTCTATTCATCCATTGCCCTGTTAACAAATTTGATTTCTTAATCGACACAGTTGCGGATATTTCTATCGTTCCCGCTAAATATTTTCCGCAGCATTGTAATAAAAATTCGGACTTCGGCCTCAGTGCAGCAATTGGCACACTAATAAGCACATACGGCACTAAATTTGTGAAAATTGACTTGGGTCTTAGACGTGGTTTCGTTTACCCTTTTGTTCTGGCATCGGTTAACAAGCCAGTTAAAGGTGCAGATTTTCTTAATAAGTTTGGGTTATTGGTCGATTTGAAAAGACGAAAATTAATAGACCCTTTAACGAACTTCAATATTCAAGGAAGCGTTACGAATTCCTCTACACCTACACCTCTCGTAACAGTAGTGAACAATGAATATAGTAGGTTGATCAGAAAATACCCAAAATTAACCAGCGCGCCCGGTTATTCGTTACCAGTTAAACACTCGATCGTTCAACACATCGTTACGCAGGGACCTTTGCCCTTTTCGAAACCTAGGACACTCCATCCTACAAAACATAAGATGGCTTTATTGGAGTTCGAACACTTGCAGCAGTTAGGCATTTGCCGACCATCTGCTTCACCTACGTGTTCTCCGTTGCATATGGTCCCTTAAGGTCGTAGTCTGGTAACTTGCACGTTTTTAATGCCTTTTGCGGGGGGAATTTTATTTTTAGGGGAAAATAAAATTCAATCCGTACGATTTTTTAATATATTATTAAGGGTATCTAAGAGTATACAAAAAAATTGTTTTTTCTTTTTTTTTTTATAGTTTGGTAGCACTGAAATGAGCGTCTAAAAAAAAAGGTAGGTGGTTGGCCCCGGTGATTTCGTCGGTTGAGGACATCTGAGACAAAAAAATCAAAAAGATTATTGTTCTGTAAGCTTGTCATTCTGGTTGGAACTAGGATTAAACAATTTTCTTGAAAAATAACAAAATGGTGGACTTCGAAAGAAAAGTGAGTTTTTTTAGTGGAAATCGGGCTGTAAAATGGAAAGTTAGGGACGAAAAAAAAGATCCTAGTTCCTGCGAAAGCTATTGATGAGTAGAATAACATATCCAAATTTCAGCCCAATCGGTTGGATAGAAAATTTTTTATTACCCGGGCCGACCGTAAAACCGTTGTTTCAAGAAAATCGCGTTTAATTAACAACAGATTTATTATAGAAAAATCATGCTTACACTAATCGGCTATCCCTGGCGCGTATAATAAACCTTCAACTTTTTCATAGGCCTCATTGTTAGTAACTTTTTCTAACCTGCGACTCATTCTGGCAATTTTAGAAGCAGGTAAAAACCCTTCATTGAAAGTGCATGCGGCTGTCCATGCAGCAATTTGAAGTGTCTTGGCCGTATTTTGTTCGGTGGTATATCTGTTGCCATGAAAACTTTTTTTGATCGCAGAATCGCCAGGACTTCTGGTATCGCGTTTCATTCCTTTCCGATCCATTTTCACGCTCTTGGAAGATGTTTACGCGCAAAGTAATGAACGTACACTGACTGTTCGTTTTGAATTTCGATATAACTGAGCTTCAAAGTAAATGTATGTGTAGTAAAACTTTTAGTATACACAGAGGTATCCGACGCTCGGAGCAGGCATTAAGCTAACGCGCAAACAATAGAGGGTTCCGGCCGCTTGCAGCTGATGTGCGGCTCAGCGATGCGCTCGCGTATAAGTGCTATAAGTTCGTCAATATTTCGAATTTCGGTCTAACTTTTTTACAGTATATTCTCAATATATAGTACTTTCGAATTATGTAAAATAAAAAAATCGATTTTTCGAAACCAAGTTACCAGACTACGACCTTGAAAGGACCCAAATGATTGGGGTCCTTGTGGCGATTACCGGAGGTTGAACGCCAGACCGCTACCCTATCCCGCATACTCAGGATTTCACTCTTCAACTGAAAGGCCGATTAGTATTTTCAAAGATAGATCTGATAAGAGCTTACCATAATATACCTATCGCAGAGGAAGATGTTCACAAACCGGCCATAACAGCACCATTTGGCATGTTCGAATTCACGAGAATGCCATTTGGTCTCCGAAATGCTGCGCATACATTCCAGCGTTTCATGAACGAGGTCATGCGAGGTTTAGATTATGTCTTCGTCTACAGAGACGACTTTTTAATAGATAGCAAAAATAATGCGGAACACGCCTATCACGTCGAGGAAGTACTAAAACGTTTGGGTAAGGTCGGATTAAAAATAAATAATAAAAAAATGTATATTCGGCGCAGAGCAATTAAACTTTCTGGGGCAAACGATTACTAAGGACGGAATATTACCGGCAAAGGACAGAGTTAAAATTATACAGGATTTTCCACTACCATCTTCAATCAAACAGATTCAAAGATTTGTGGGAATGGTCAATTATTACCATTGATTTATTCCCAAAATGGCCGGTATACTCATACCATTGCATACTCACTGGAAAACCCTGACCAACAAACCGAAGAGTATTAATTTCAACTGGCCGGAAAACTGCCAGCAAGCCTTCATTAATATTAAGGAAGCTTTTTCCTCAGCGATCCTACTAGTACATCCATATAAGGATTCAGATATTCGACTTACATTAGACGCCTCTAACTTAGCGGTTGGTGGAGTTTTAGAGCAACTAACTGACATTAATGTATGGCAACCCTTAGCGTTTTTCTCGAAAAAATTATCTCCCGCTGAAGTAAATACTCAGCCTTCGACAGGGAATTGCTCGCAATATATTTAGCTATCAAACAGTTCAGGAATTTTCTAGAGGGACGGTCTTTTATCGTATATACAGACCACAAACCACTTACAAAAGCCCTAACTTCAAGCACAGAACGAATCGTTAAGCAAACGAGACACTTGGACTTTATATCCCAATTCACGAGCGATATAAGTCATATTAAAGGACGAGATAACGCCGTGGCCGATTAGCTATCACGCATTTACAATGCTGACAGCTGCGAGTCCGACTCCCTAAGGCTAGACATAGTGGCCCTCATAGCTAAGCAAAAGGATGGCTCCGAACTTCAATCACTAATGTACCAAAGCCGATCAAGCAAATCGCGTTTCAAATTGGAACAAAAACTTATACCTGGATATCAGGAATCGTTGTGGTGTGAAGTCAGCACTCAACAAATTCGTCCTTTCGTTCCAAAATTGCTTCGACGAACAGTTTTCAACGCACTACATTCCCTAGCGCATCCAAGAATCCGCGGATCACGTAAGCTGAGCACAGCTCGGTACTTCTGGCCGAAGATGAATAGAGATATTAAACAGTGGGTTGAAACCTGCATCCCTTGCCAGCGATCCAAGATTCAAAGACACACAAAAAGCCCACACTTAGACTTTTCCATGCCAATTAATCGCTTTGAGCATATACATATGGACCTCGTAGGTCCACTAGAGCAATCGGCAGGATAACGATAATAGATCGATTCACTCGTTGGCCAGAGGCATACCCAATAAAAGACGTTACAGCCGCGACGGTTGCGGAGACTTTCGTCAGAGAATACGTCAGCAGATTGGGCGTTCCGGCGCAAATAACAACAGATCAAGGATCGCAGTTCGAATCGAAACTCTTTCATAACTTGACAAAATTCTTAGGCTCACATAGAATTCGTACGACAGCATACCACCCACTAGCTAACGGGATGGTAGAATGCTTTCATAGACAACTAAAGGTTGCCTTGAAGTGTCGAGAGAAGAACATTTATTGGAGTGAAGACCTTCCACTGGTTTTCTTGGTATCCGAGCAGTACATGAAATGTCTGATTTTTGGAATAATATTCGTACTGTCTTTTTTAATTACGTTACCTAAAGTTGGCAAAACAAAAAACTCGTTTTGTCATCTGTCGCAGCTTCATATCTTAAATAAATACTTGTCCATTCTGCTAGCCTTAATTACTAGAAATGTACAACTGTTTTACTTATCTGTAGTGAAATAATATTATTATTGAAATTATAAACTTGAAAGTAAAGGAGAAAAAAAATGAAGAAAGAAAGACATACTCTTATATACTACATATATGTAGATATAATACGAGTATGTATATATGTTTGGTATAATCAGAATACTTACTGAAGGACAATTTTAATACTTGTTTGTATTAAATAATATTATATATTAAGGTATTTTTTATAATAATTTTTTTTTAACAAGAAGACGCAAGTACGAAAATAAAGAACAATGGTATATATTCTTATTTCTATAATTGTATTCTTTAATAAAAGTTTCTGTAGTTGTATTCAAGCGTATAGCTTGATAAAGAATTACACTTGAATTACATATATCACAACTATACTACAACTAATCTATAAAACAATGCAATTTTATAACTTCTATCATCGAGTCCGCAAATTATCTATATTACCTAATTGGTCGCAACGCTGGATTTCGGCATTATTATAACGTGGTTTCTATGGGAACCAAAGGTTTGTAGTTAGGTGTTGATTGTGATTGATTGTTTGATTAGCTTTATGATGACACAGACCAAATCTACAATTAATTTGTACTACATGAGAGTCGAAGATTGGAATCAGAACACTGACCTACAACACCACGCACAAGGACTTAAGTGCCACTTCGATGACAGAGTGAAGAGACGTTTACGTCTTGAATATCTGTCAACGAACCAAGTCCTGCGGGACGGGCACGCTCTCCGATGGAGATTTTGAGCTGGAGGATGTTGAGGGCAGTCTGTAGAAGTCCACGACACTACAGGCTGCTCTCGCGTGACCCTATGATGGTATCGGTGGCATTTTATAGATTCTAAATTTCTCATTCCGTCGTGTTACAAAAATTCTTATTAGCTATTTTGATAATTTTTCATACAGGACTCCTCTTGGAACTGCCAATTATCTGTATATGTATATACGCACACTCTTTAAATTTAGTATAACTTCGATTTTGGCATTAAGACTTTATTTTAAAATTACTTTGAAAATTTTTACATTACTTTTTGTTTTTTTTTATTCTTTTGTGTTCTTAGTGTGTCATGTCTAGTTTGTAGTTTTCAAACCTTTTGTCAAGTTCCTTCCCTGTATTGTTTGAGCCCCTTGCGATCTTTTAGATTTAACTAGTTGGAGCCTTTTTTTGTTTTCAGAGTTATTTTTTTACATGTTTTAATTTTAAAAGTCATTTATAACATGTTATTAAAGAGTCCTAACTCATAACAACATATATGTTATTTTTTGCGCAGAGACCGGACGTGTCATTTTGAGTTCGGTTAAAATGACGCGAAAAAGCGATAGTAAAGAATAGAAAACTGATAGTGTGTTATTGGAATTTGAAAACTATAGTGAATTATTAGAAAATAAAAGACAAAAAAGTTGTGAAAAAAAGTATATCTTAGTGATATTTGAGGACACAATTTAATTTAAATTTTTCGATGTCATGGCAACACAAAATTTCGTATGTATTTAAATTACTTAAAACACAAAATTAATAAAAATAACAATAAAAATTAATCTTGAAAATAAAAGAAAAAAAAAGAAATATATTTATATCAGGACTGCCGCATTCATAATGAATGACTCTGGGGAGACTGATGAGCCCCCCAAATTAAAAAGCAAGGGGAAGAAGACCACAAGTACCTCTTCTTCCTCCAATACAAATTTCAAGGGGCCCAAAGAAAAGGCCAGTAAGGGCTCAATTGCAGATGTCAAAGAAATTGCAGACTAGGACAACGTCAAAGCTTGGTAGAAGTCGTAGAAACGGCTTTATCTTCAGCACCAAAACCTACTGGTGTTATTACGAGGCCACCGTTTTCGACGAAGGTAAGCGCCTCGAAGAGACAGACACCAGCAAGAGCAGTACCAGAAATGAACCTAGCCAACACCATGTTTCCCAGCACTAGAGTCAGGGATCTCTTATGCATACCAGGTAGGTGGCAGCTCCAAGCAGTAGGTAAGTCTCGGCCTGCGTATTCAAGGCTTTTTCGACGATAGATGGCAGGACGAGGGCTACGGGATGCAGCTCGAGCACATTAGCAGATGCCTTCAGAGACAATACCCGTCGCTCCTTCCTCGTCAATGGATGTAGTACTGTCATCTTTTGAGCTTTTTATTTCTTTGAATGTGCAAGATAGGTTCTCTTATACCGAACGCTAAAGTGCTCATACAAGCTTAAATAGCAATATCGAACACATCAAATAGTTAGATATAGACATCGCACTTCAACCGGAGACTAAATTCACACAAGACAATTTCATACAACTTAAGCGTTATGCTTATCTCACATTGGCTATGCAATGCTTGCCACGCCTACTCCTCAGCGACGCTCAGTGATGGCAATCATTGTATCGAACAAATTTACACACTCGTTTCCTGTTTATACAGATATCTTCCCAGACTTCGCTTCTTCCTTAAACTTAGTCGTTCAAGACAAACAAATCAAGCTAGTAAACGTGTACCTTCCTCATGACCAGGACATTGCAAGGCATTTTAAGACAAGCTCTTGATAGTCTTCAATCCTGTCTGGAATATTTTAACGGTGAAACTGTCTTCGTAGGTGATTTCAACTGCATTCTGAAATCCTCAATGGATCGGCATTCCGAAGTTGAGTTCAATTCCGTCAATGCCGCTCGGGTGAGGAATTTTGTTTGTGTTTTTAGACTAGTGGATATCTATCGACTAGATCATACACGACCCATTCGCGAAACATCCATGGAAGTCTCGCAGGTTCGAGAATTTATAGACTTTATGTCGCACCTGGAATACAACAATATTTCGTTTGTGTCACTCATGCAGTATGTATGGTTAGCGATCATCTTTTTGTATTGTACTCTAGTTGAAAGAAGAACGGCGTATTGGATATTCAACAAATATTTGTTGGAGTCAGCGCACTTCATCAATGAGTTCATTGAACTCTGGCAAGGTTGGCAAGAGGAAAGCTAACATTCTTTTTCTTAGTCAATGGTGGGATATTGGAAATCTCCAAATTCGATCTTTCATCGAAACGAATTTCAATCGAAGTGGGTATCAAGCTTCTGGCTTGTCGGCCGAAGTAGCTAGGGTGGCAGCTCTTCTCCCAACTCAGCCGGATTTGATTATTTATTTTAATAGAATAAAGGAACGCTTGGCAGCATAAACTTACAAGCACAGCTTGTAGCTTGTGCTACGCAGCCAATCACGCTGGCTGAGAGAAGGCGAATCTCCAACCGAGTACTTCTGCCAGGCAACAACTATCAGAGTATATTTGAGACAACTACAGTAGTCTCTATTCTGAATCGACGTCTACAATATCCTCGACCACTCCTGAGCTTCTTGAGTATATTCCTACTTTCTCTGAAGAGAGTAAAGAGCTCCTGGATATAGTGACCATATTAGAGAGGTATGAGCGCTGCGACGAAGGATCTAAGGCGACACGCTTCACCTGGTTATTACGACTTGACGCTAGAATTCTTCATACGTTTCAGGAATTTATTAATTCCTGACCTTTTGGAAGTTTTCCATTCGGCGATTGTCTAGGGTCTATGGTTTCATGACTTATTGTACCGTTTTGGCTGCAGTTAGTAAACAATACAAAGGTTTGTTGGTTCTCTTTTCTGACAGCTTCCCAAATAACTTGTTTCAGTTGATTAAGGTCGAAACTATTGGTAGGAACGTTATGAGTTTCTAAGTGGAGCTACTAGCGATTCTAGCATGTTCTGCAGGCATTTTCGTCTAGTTTGAGTTAAGAAGGAATTTCATAGATTTTCGTATAAAGCGTCAGAATTAGGAAGTCAACTGTGGAAGAGAATTGGTACATTTATGTTGAAATTCTTAGAGAATTTTATTGATCTATTGCGAAAATTTTTTATTGATTGCGCACGGATATGAACTATAGTAAGTACTTCTAATAAATAGCACAATATTCTAGAAAAAAAAAATTTTACATGAAAAATTTCCACACTTTATGTTTATTATTTGCTAATTATTCCAATTGATAAACATGTAAATTGAAAAATTCAAATATTGTCAAAAAAACTCTTTTCCTTGCTATTCACGCTTTCAGGAATTCGCAACTTAATATTTCTAAATTGAAAACTTCATAATTTGTTATTTTTAAAATCAAAAAATTCCAATATATTAAGTTTAAATTTAAGAATTCGCAATCTATTATTTTTAAATTATTACTATTTTTAATTGTTATACCTTCTTCTGACGCTTTAATTTCAATTATTTATCTTAGATTTATAATTTTTCACTCTTTATTTGTAGTATTTGTCCGAACCTATTAGGCAGCTATTGGTAAATATTACTAGAATCTGAATGGGTTATCCTGGCTTCTTTCTAATTAACAACTCCTTTTTTTCTTGATAAAACGCAGATGACACCGTGGCCTTTTTTCCTAATTAATTACTCTGTGAACTTCGAAAGACTTTATATTCCCTACTTTCCACAATTGATGTTAGATAAAAATGCATTCAATAAAAATTTCTTAAGTGTTCTTCTTCTGTTGGACATAACTTTTATGCGTAAAGTATCCACTATTCTTCATTTCAGCGAATCCGCAATCACTCTAGTAGGAAGTTTCTTTTCTAATAGATTCCAAGTTTTTAAAATCGGCAGTACTTTATCTGATGCGATAAGCTATCAAATGGTGTACCAGAAGGGTGAGTCTTGGGCGCACTGTTATTTAGCTTATTTACTAACGACCTTGCAGAAGTGGTAAAAGATGTATAGGCACATTTGTATGCTGATGACGTACAGATATATTTAAGCAGGCCTATAGGAATTTTCGAAAATTGAATTGAACGAGTAAATAGTGATCTATATGGAATTTATGAATGGTCTGCAACCAATGGATTATCATTTAACTCATCTAAATGCGAGTGTATTTTATTGTACAGTGGTCCTTTGTGTCAGTCAGATATTCCACCAATATATCTTTATGGTGCTATACTACTTGTTCTAAGCAAAGTCACAAATCACCACTCCAAGGTTTGTGATAGCCGAAGACATGAAATGTTGTGAAAATATCAACCTGATCGCAAAATTTATGCTGGTCTTCGAAGGTTGGGGCTTTTTGTTAGGGTTTTGATATGAGAATGAAAACGGTCAGGACGCTTAACGTACCTCATTTTACTTATGTCAGCCTGATATACAGGAACTTGGGTAATAACTGTAAGCGCAGGGTTGAAGTGGCTTTTAATGGTTCATCCGTAATCTACGCAGATATGATCACGTTTTGCCTTTTGAATTTAGGCTGTTGGGTTGCTCCAATGATACTTATTTAAAAAGTAATATTTACTCATAACTTGATTTACAAAGGCTAGCCTAATTACCTCAAAGAAAATTTGAGGTTAGCAACGTCACAGCGAAACTTAATTATTACGCGTTTTCATAGGACAGTGATGGAAAGTTCTTATCTTATTCAGATTGCGCAATTGTACAATTCACTTCCTGCTCGTATTCAGCTTAGAGGCTCTGTCAGTGCTTTCAAAGAGAGTATTAGATCTGTCACAATATAGAAAGAAAGAATGAAAGAATGTATTGCATCGCTAGATTCTAATTTGTCTATTTCTATTTCTTATTCTTCTCTCAACTTAAATAATAGTTTAGTTCAGTTAAGAATTTTTGCGAATGCATTAATATTTACTGGATGTAAATTTATTTCATTTTTACAACATTGAATTTCTTTTACTTTATCCTTTTGTTATTTACTCTCAGTTAATTATTCAATCCATTTATCTTCAATTTGTATACTATCACTTTACTAGTTATACCTTCTTGTTTTAGTACGATAAAAGGTTGTAAATCTTGTTCACGTCAGCATAGTGAGTAAATTTATTTATTATTTATTTATTATTACGGCCTGTATGTTGCCGTGCGTGAGATATGATTCTTTTCTTTGTTGTGGGAACATAAATGAAATGCGTCTTAACTTACATATGCATTATCTTTGAAAGCAAGTTTTCAGAGAAAGGACCTCGATTAATTTTTCTCAAGGACTTCGAGGATTCCTTAAATACAAAATGTTTGTTTCACGGGTTTGCGGTGCGTATATTTTGAGATATACGTTTTTGAAATTACAAAATTTTCAAAATTTTCCACTTTTTTCAAATTCAAAATACCGTTTCTCTGTCATAAATGGATCAAAACTGAAAGTATTTCAGAAAGATACTACTAACAATATAACTAACCTTCCTATGAAATTTGATAAAAATTGGAGGACCATTCAGAACACTTGTCGAATGACACATAAAACACTTCGTAAGAAGGCCACGATTAGCGGCAGTTGAGTAAATGGGGCGCTATGCCGCTACCACAACCATTTCAATAATGTCGAAGAAGTATTCAAAACAACAATGCCAAGACCTTGTGCATCGCCCCTTCAGTACATTAAAAATACTAACTAAATTCTTTATTGTGTTTTTTTTTCTTTTTTTTTTGTGCAATTACATGGTTTCGACCACATATTCCAAATAAGTTAAGCAAATAATGATGTTGTAGTGTTCCTAATATTTTAGGAAGCGATTTACAAAAATAATGTGTATCCAAAACGAAATTCCAAACTTAGGGACTTGGTTAGAAAATTAAAATTCAAACTTGTTCCAATGCAATTATTTTATTGTGTTGAGTTCTGCAATGCTTTCCTGACACTGACGATGATGGATGCCGGCTACAGAATTTTCTAGATCTACTACCCTAGACAAGTTGTTTATAAATATGATTGAGTACAGAATTGTAATAGAATAGCAACAAATTAAGAAACATGAAAAATTTACAGTTGGCGGCGAATTTGAAGTATTTAATTGGTTTTACCTTGATAACTAATAATTAGTTATTGCGATTAATTAACATCAACCGGCCACCCTGAAACGTCCAGCTTCCAACACATCTGCCCAGATCTTCTAATGTGAGAGGGCAAAGCTTGGTTATTGGCATCTTGGCTAGGCCAGCTATTGTTCGAATTGTTGCTACTCGTACGTAACCATCGCTTTTATCGTGAACCACCTTGACACGACCTTGAGGCCATTTTAGTAACGGAACAGTGTCGTCCTTCAATATCACCATGTATCGGACTCGAAGATTGTCTTCAGCGTTGCTGGAGAGATTATAGGCACTCCTTTCTCCATCGTTCCCAAAATCATTGCATCATCGACTGGATATGCTGCCATCTAGATAATAGATTAACATCTGTATCAGCAAGGCGAGGTTCAGGTATGCTGGTAATTTGACAACCAGTCAAAAAATGACCCGGCGTTAGGACATGAAGGTCACTAGGATCGCTAGAAAGCAGCGTGAGAGGATGAGAATTAAGTACGCTTTCTACCATCAAATGAGTACGATTCTAGGCCAAGAATGTGACGAATATGATGACTTGCTTGTTTACTGCTTCTTCCCACAAGCCACCAAAGTGGGGAGAACGGGGTGGTATGAATTTCCACTCGGTGCCATCTGCCTTGCACATTTATTGCATCAAATTCCTTTAGCTCCTTCAACTCTCGACACCCACCGATGAATTTTGTTGCGTTGTCAGAGTGTATTACCGAAACGTGAGGTCTTCTTGCTATGAACTTCCTTAGCGCTGAGAGAAATGATACCGTGGTCAAACTAGAGACCATTTCAAGGTGGACCGCCTTTATGAAGATACGGAGATACGCCTTCGTGGTTAGGCAATTACGTACCGGACTCTTAATGTAGAAAGGCCCACAATAGTCCACTCCAGTATGATAAACTCCCGCACTTGATTTCACCCTTGTGGCGGGCAACTGACCCATTAGTTGCTCCATATGGTTAGGACGAGCTCGAAGGCTCCTTATACAACCATGCATCATTTGCTTCGCCATTCGTTTGCCTGTTATGGGCCAGAACCTTGTGCAAACGATACCCAGAAGAGACTGTACACCAGCGTAAAGACTTCTGTAATGATAGTAATTGATTAGTGTTTTAGTGAACTTTGATTTGAGTAGTAATACAGGGTGCTTGGCATCATGTTCGAGATATGATTGCATCAATCGGACGTGAACTCACAAGAAATTATTCTCGTCGATAAATGGATTAAAATTTCTAAGAGGAGAGAGGAGAGTTCTAAGGTTTGTTGGATTTCATTAAGCGAAAATCTTCGAAAAAATGTTTTTTCTGTTCTTAGAGAATTACCAAATTGGAAATTAAATTAAACCAAAAGTGTAAATTCTATCACCACGACATCGTGTTAAATCCCTTTTTTTGTTTTTTTTATCGAATTGCAACAAATCGTAACTGGCGCAGTCGGTAGGATGCTTCAATAGCATCCAGCTAAGTGATGAAACAGTTGTGCGAATCGTAATCGATAAAATTGATAATTACGAATCAGGATTCGGAAGTGACTAGTGAAACCCCACTTCGTATCAAAGGAATATTGATACTAGTGAAACTGTGAATTATCAATGTGAATGAAGATATCAAAAATATTTCAAGTATCAAAGGAAATCGATATAGGAATTTGTGACCACAACCTGTGAAATTATATCAGAACTCGTCGATTTGGAAGTAATCTTCGCTGGCAGCAACTGTAATCGAAGCAGGGCACAAGTCGTTAAATCTTGGTAGATCTCAATTTTTGGCTCAAAGACCTACAGAAATGAAATTTATCATCTTGTCTATATCATTGATTTAGTAAGTCTCAGATAATTGTTCATCCCTGTTATGATCCTCCAAACTCAATAAATTTAAATAGAATCCAAAGCTAATAATCTCGACAGTTCTCCGTACAAACCTCACATATCCGAGCCAATAAAGGCTACAGAATATAGAGTTATTAATTCTCGAACCGCGGATTCCGGTATTTTAGTAACTTTGTTAAATAAAATTTGAAATAATAAAACAAGTTTGCTAATTTGAAATGACAACTAATGAACAAAATAATGCAATCGGTAAACCAACGGATAGGCCGGCGAACAATCTTATTAAACTAGCAACAAATTTAAACGCAAGTATAGATCATAGTGAAATTTTTAATTCGTTAAGGATCCCGGACGCGATAAAAGATTTTACACCTTTGATGGCAACCCAAGAACCCTTTACGACTTTCTTAGTAATATCGAAGAAATATCAAGTTTGATTCATAACATAAATGCTACCCCATACGCAAAGGTACTAAGAGCTTTTACAAACAAAATCGTAGGACAAGCAAACGAAGTTCTCAACATGTATGGAAGACCCGTATCGTGGACAGAAATTAGAAATAATTTAATAATTCATTACTCGGATAAGAGGAATGACACAAGCCTAATTAGAAATTTACACCTCCTCAAGCAAGGGAAGGATACAATCGGAACCTTTTACTCAAAAATAATTGAGATTTTCTCCACAATGTCCAATAATGTTAAAGCACATGAGGAGAATACTAGTGTCATTCAAGCAAAGCAGAAATTACATCAAGAAATGTACTTAAATACATTCCTGTCTGGAATCAGAGAACCATTAGGGTCCACCATTAGAGCCATGAGACCGAATAGTTTAACCGAAGCCCTAAATTACTGTCTAAACGAACAGAATACTTACTATACCAGACATACATAAGAAACAAACTTTTTACTCTACGAAAAAGGTCATCTACAAAACACAATCAACCACAAAATAATTTCAAAACACAAAATAGTCCTAAACCATTTTCTAACCAATGTTCAATTCAACTCAGTTTGTTAAATCCAACTTCCGATCACCCCAACAAATTAGTTCAACACCCCCAACTCAGCAATTTAAACCACATAATTATCTTACGAGACCCCAGCAGCAACCCGAACCAATGGATACATCTAGTGGGAACACCAACTTGAGGCCTCAATCCAGATTCCATAATTTTACAAGAACGAACAACGTACGAAAAATTATATCTGAAGAATTATTTAATGTAGAAACAAACAACATAACACGATCACAAAACTCTCAATATAATGATCAAAATACCGCAGGAAGCAGCGACAATATTATTTCAGAAACGCATGAGCAAGACTTTTTCCCAGAAACATATTATCAAAATTTAGATGAATTCTATGATGGAAATAACCTTGTTCAAAACGAAATAGACGGCGAAAATTTTCGGCTAGCCGCCTCGGAGACATGATAGGTTACTTAGATATTAATAAACATCAATCCCTTTTACTGCCATATATTCACATAAGAGCCTCAGATAATAGCTTATTAAAATTCCTAATAGATACAGGAAGTAACATGTCATTCGTAGACCCCAGGCTAATAGACCGTAGATTAATAGAAAAAATCGAACCAGTTAAAATAAAAACAGTTTTTAATACACATGTTATAAATAAACTAGTAAAATTTAATGGTTTTAAGGAATTCAAAAGAAAAGAAAAATTAAATTTCCTAGTTTTCAAGTTTCATAATTATTTTGACGGACTTATAGGGTTAGAATTAATGAAACAACTTGAAATTAAATTAGACCTACACAATTCTATATTAGAATCAAAGAATTCCCGTTTATATGCGAAAGTGTTAATCAAATTTGTGTACGAATTGGCAAACTTTGACGATTCAATTAGATCACTTGATTCAGTTGCGACACAAGCGACTGTCGTCTGGCGCTCTTCAGGTTTGTTCGCGTTAATTTCGAAATCATCTTCGGCCACCTATGACTTGGCATTCAGAGAAATTATGGGCCGTTGAACCAAAGCTTGGAGTTGACGAGTTCGTTAGGAGTAGCTCCTCTGCTAACAATGTCCGCTGGGTTATCTTCAGAGAGTATATGCCTCCAGTAGAATCCTGCTGTTAGTTCCTGTACTTTCGAAACCCGGTTGCTGACGAATGGATGGTGAAGATGATAACCACGAAAACATGATCGGGAAGTCTGACCAGTAAACTGCTACCTTTATCAATGAAACGAGGATCTTGTGCACACGAGCGATAAGCTCTCCAGCTAGAAGAGCAGTACTTAATTCCATTCTAGGTATAGATATGGTTTTTAGAGGTGCCACTATGGATTTAGACGTCAGTAAATTGCAAGTGATATAGCCATTCCTTACGCAGCGAATATATACAGCAGCTCCATACGCGGACGCACTAGCGTCAGCAAAACTATGAATTTCAACGTTCGATGAAGTGGTCATGACATATCGTGGAATTGTAAATATGTTAATAAGCTCAAGTTAACTATGAAAGGAAGTCCATTCAGAATGCAGACCTTGTGGCAATGTCTCATCTCAAGCGATTTTTAAGCTCCATAAGAGCTCAAGAAATATTTTAGCCCTTAGACTAGATTATATTTGTGAAGGGGTGTATAGGCGTTAGCCTCGGAATAACTGCGGCCTGAAAGATCTATTATGAGTCCCTGTTGAATTTGCTCCATTTATAGGTTTAGACTGTTAATAAAGTCTAGAACCATTCTGGGTTTAAGGTTCCATACGTAACTTGGTGGAGGAAAAACATGTACAAGGTGGAGTAATCTCCGCCTGGCCAATGCTTCGCAGTTGCAGAGCAAGTGCTCCGAGGTTTCGTGAGCATCCTGACAGAAGCGGCAGGATGAAGTCTCAGCCAACCCCAGCTTGTTTAGGTGATACCTCAAGGGGCAATGGCCTGAGAAGAGCTCAGTGATCATTTTGAGCTCTGTTCTTCTAAGGAGTAGGAGTTCTTTTGTTTTTCCACCAGAGGTGTCGATAAACTTTTTTGCCTGACGAAGTTCTTGTAGCCTTTCCCAATATAGGGATTTTTGTTTATTCTCCCAGTTATTTAGAGTTGCTCTGAGGTAATACTTTGAAGTGCCACAAAATGGATCTGGTCCTATAAACTGAGTTTCCGCTCCTCTTTTGCTAGGCCATCCGCAATTTCATTGCCTTTGTGGCCTTCATGTCCAGGTACCCACATGAGGATAACTTTGTTTCTCCTTGATAGATTTTTGAGGGTTTGTAGACATTCGCAGACTATCCCTGACTTAACAGTGTAGGACTTTAAGGGCTTGAGGGCAGCTTGACTGTCCGACTGTTTGTTTTTGAGCCGTCTGTATACCACACCATCGATCCTTGTTGGAAGGACGGTTTAGTGGAGCGCCATTGTTCTCGGTCTCCAAGAGCCACTTGGAATGGTCTTACAAAATCCACCCTGGGTGTGATTATATCGGATATTGTCGTAACTTGCTCGAAGCATATCTGTTTTAAGATACTTAAATGACCAACCAGATCGCCTGGCTTTAACTGTTTCTCCGTTTGTACTCTAATAGCACTGGATATCGCTTCCTTTTTTAACTGCAAATGCAGGGGTGTGAGGTTTAATAAGGCTTTTATGGCTGTTGTAGGACAGGTTCTCATGGCACCAGTTATTCCTAGACAGGCACGCCGCTGGGTTCTTTGAAGCAGAGCCTCGGCCGTCTTTTGATTAGTTTTTGGCCACCATCCGAGGGCCACATAGGTGACCATGGTCTAACAACCGTGGTGTACGTCCAGTACATCATTTTTGTCTTCAGACCCCATGTTCGGCCAATGAAGCGACGACACGTGTAGAGAGATCGCACCGTTCTATCCGTCACCCTGGACAGAAGCGAATTCCAGGTGAGTTTCTTATCTAGGGCTATCCCCAGATATTTGACTTCGTCTGAGAATATCAATTCCGTATTATCAAGAATAGGAGCCGTTAGTGAAAGCCTCGATCTTCTTGTGAACGGAACGATAACCGTTTTGTTGAGGTTTATGCTAAGTACTTTGTTTAGACACTACGTGCGGACTTTGGAGAGGGCTATTTCCATGACGTCGGATATGACTTGATCATGCTTGCCCCGTATTGTAACTACTAGGTCATCCGCGTAGCCTTGAACATTAAAACCCGAACTGGTCAACTTCTCTAGCAGATCATCAATCACGATCGACCATAAGAGTGGAGATAGAGCTCCTCCTTATGGGCAGCCTTTTGCTGCGGTGATCGTGACTGAGAAGTTCCCTAGAGATGTGGTTATCCTCCTGCTTCTAAGCATGGAGTCTATCCAGTTTATCGTGGAGGGCTCAAAGCCTTTATCCTCGGCAGCTGATTTAATTGCATCGAAGGAGGTATTATCGAAGGTTCCTTCTATGTCCGGAAATGCACATAAAGCCACCTCTTTTGCTTTGAGCGCTTTTTCGAGGTCTTTGACTAATGTGTGAATGGCAGTCTCAGTAGACTTGCCAGCTTGATAAGCGAGCTGCTTAGAATAAAGTGGTGATTTAATCAGAATTCCACTTCGAATGTCTAGGTCTAGGATTTTTTCCGTGGACTTAAGCAGGAATGAGAAGAGGCTGATAGGTCGGAACGATTTAGCTAGAGAACTAGCTCTTTTTCCTGCGTTTGGTATAAATACCACCCTGTCGTCTCTCCAACATTGGCAACGTACCCTCGAGCGTAACTGGATCGAAAATTTTTGTAGTGGAAAGAGTATTTCTTCAACACTTTGCTGTAGTAAGGAGGGAAAAATTCCGTCTTCTCCAACAGATTTATAGGGCTTAAATGTGCCAATGGCCCATCTAACATTGTTAGGAGTGAAGATTCTTCCCGCAAGGCTTTTGCTCCTGTTACAGACTCCGTAATTGTCCACCTCAATCGGGTCTGGAGCTACTATTCCTTGATCGGGAGTGAGAGAGTCGGGAAAGTGAGTTTCTAATAAGAGCCTGACTGTTGCCTCGCAACTCTCGGTGTAGTTCCCATCTTCTTTTTGAAGTGCGCCTATACCATTCGTGTGATCCTTCAAAAGTTTCTTATGGAGCCTGATAGCTGCGGGCAATTGATCTATGCCATCGCAGAAAGTCCGCCAGGTTCTTCTTTTGGATCTCCTTAATTCCGTGTTATATTCCATTAGAGCCTTTTTATATTCCCCCAGATGGCATTGGTCTCTGTGCTGCCCCTTAGTGTATGATGTGCATTTGCATCGCATCCAATGATGAAATGCTTTCCTCTGCGTTTGCAGTAGTTGATGAGCCATTTTAGCTCTGGGGGAGGTAATGAATCCGCTTCTCCGGGAAAGTAGGCTGGGGTAACTACAACCTCGTGGCTGCCTCCTGAAGTTGGTACCTCGACAATTGCTGTAACCACGTCCCTCGAGATGAACTGTGAAAGAGGAATAAAGTTTAATTTAGTGTTGAGCAGTAGTGCAGCCGTAGGATATTCATGTTCATTACTATATATTAACTTACATGATTTTGTGGGAAGTCCTTTGATGTGGCCTTGATGTACCCAGGGTTCCTGAATGAGCGCCAGACTAAGTCTCTCCGAGATAAATCTCCTGCTAAATACGTCTGATGCCGCTTTAGCATGATGGAGATTTATCTGAAGGCAACTTAAGTGATCATTGGCCATGACTAAGATGGCTTTTTATGGCCGCTGTCAGCCTTGGTGGTGGATCCTTTAGGACCTTTGTTTTTGCCCGGCTTGGTACGGACTGGAAGGGGTTTCTTGTTAGTCGCTATAGACTTCTTTTCGGAAGTCCTCGAGTTGGGTTTTGCAGTTCCAACTGCTTTACCAGGGCCCGCCTTTGCATTTACCAAAAGTTTAGGCCTGCTGACTCCTGATGTCGAAGGCTGAGGATCGTCAGCCAGAGTTTTAATCTGACTTGGGCCATCCCCAGCCTGCGACACAGCCTTTACTGTTCCACTTAATCTTAGTTGGACAGACCGGAATTTATACCCAATTACGAATTGAGCCTTCTTTAGCTCTTCCATTGACACATGGTCCACGGAGAGAGTCAGCTCTGTAACTGAGGGTTTTTGTACTCTGCGCAATACTATCCATTCAGACACTTTTAACCCCGAGTTCTGAGCCTCGATGTAATCGAGAATCAAATCCGTAGGGTCCTCAGCGCTGTTTGGAAAGTATCCCACAAGGACTTGTGGGCGAGGAATTTCACTTTCCTTGACCAACACAAGATTGGCTACTTCCTAGGGCTTTTGCTCCGCAATACACCCTTACTATGATGGGGCTTATGGGACCCAGCGGATCGAACAGCCGACTAATTTTGGAAAGAACTGTTTGCTTTGTAATACGAGATCAGTTTGAAGTTCCTTGATTTACAAAACGAAAAATATCTTGTTGAGGTTGCCAGATTATTCCTAATACTTTAATTGCGTGTACACCAGAAATATTGAGACATTTTTCCAAACAAGCATCATCGATCGAAGACAAAATTTCCTTACTGTTAGAACACCACTTTGTTAACAGAAAGCCTCCTCTGCTTAGAAACTGCTATGTTTCTGTTTTAATTATCATGGCTTCTGCTATCGTATTTGCACCGGTCAGCATGTCGTCGACATAGAAGTCACAACGAAGAGTTTTAGCTCCATTGGGATACTTAGATTCCTCATTCTGTGCTAGCTGAAAAAGGCAACATGTTGATAGAAAAGATTCAGTGGTCAAAAGATAGGCTTCAAATGCCTCCTTAGGTGACTATCGCCAGATTATGCATTGCCAGTTTGTGTCTGGTGCTCTACACACACCTGTTGCAGCTCCTATGGCTGTACGTAAAAAAAATAAAGTATGTAATAAAATTAAATGAAATTGTGGAATGAAAAAAATAGGTAAACCGCTGATTAAAAGATTAACCTGCTTTTAATATGTTTATTGAGTATTCTTAAAACTTACAATATTTTAACAAAAAATTAATAAAGCAAACTTAAATTCAAACAAAAATTAAACAAGATCAAAACAAAAAAAATTAAAAAAAAAACTTTATCTCTAATTATTGCTAATTATCTGCAATAAGAGAAAGGAACAAAATTAATAAAACGCACAAAAAGGGTGATAGCAATTTAAATTGTGTTAGAAAATTCAATATAAAACAGAGTTAATTAATCTTCTTGAAAAAAAGGTTAGCAAGTTTTATACTTATCTACTCCCTGTAGTATACTTAACCCTGAATGGTTGTTGCAGCTAATCCCTGTGCCCGTATCTAACCTAAATCTGGACGATAGATTGAACCCCTGGAAATCTCCCAAAAGGTTCAATGCCAAGATGTTGTCCCTCTCCTGAATACAAAACCAAATCAGCAAAAAACCCCTGAAAATATCGCAAAAGGTTTTGCTGCTGATCTAGCCTAGATGTTAACCGGGATTTCCATTTAGTATGGAAATCGCCCAATACTATTGATTTCCCGATGAATTTGATTGACTGGAGTTTCCTGCCACACTTCACTTGGATATGTCCCGAAATGAAATGTTTTGTGAAACCCTTACGCTAACTTTAGTTGATTGGATATTTCCCAAATCAACTTTGTTGAATAGTTAGTAACAAAAAGAGGAAACAGAAAAAACTTGAGACGACAGAATTTTATTCTTAGCTTGGTAATATTCCAAAACTGCGAATTAATTCTCCAATCTCAATGTATAGAAAAATTTGAATGTGGAATTTTCTGGTAATATCCCAGAAATTTTCCCTTTTTTTTATGTGAAGAACGAAGATCTGAAATCATAGAAGTTTATTCTCAATTTGGTAATATCCCAAAATCTTGAATTTATTCTATACTTTCAGTGGTATTTTAGTTAATAGAAAACTTCTGGTAATATCCCAAAAAAATGCCTATTTTTATTACCTGTGTGTGATGAAAAAATTGGTTGTGGGAATAACCCTACAAAATTTGATGAAAGTGTGAAAAAAAATGCTAGTGGCAATAGTCCAACTAGCTGACTTTTACTGGTGAAATACCGAGCAACAAATGATTTTTCTTCTGAAATTGCCCTCTTTTTATGTGTTTGGGGCCAGCTGCCGTCTATTGTTCTGTGGCTTCGCTTAGTTGCTGGCAATTGTTCTCGACTTTGCGCAAGTTCACAACGGCGGTGTTGATTTTACGTTTTTTGAGATGACGGAGGCGTCACTATTCACATGATGTGGTTTGACATTTGTCATTGAGTTACAAATTCATTTCTATTGGTGTTGTGTTTTGTTTTTTTTATAATAAAAATTTATATTTATTGTGAAAAATATAAATAAATTAAAAAATATACTTGTGCAACATAGTGATTATTTATTTGTGAGGACATATATATACGTCCTGCAACAAAAAACCCTGCACTGGATATTGCAGATGATAAGATAAGTGGCTCAAAAGTTTTTATCAAAACTGTTGTCATTGTGTTTTTGTTCGTTTTTATTTTTAGTTGCATTTGCTGGTTTTTATAGCATGTTCTGGTTATTGCGTGGACCGAACTGGATATATTCGAGTTGGATGAATACATTCAATTTCACCAAGGTGTTTGTTCAGTCGTATACGAAATTACAGTAAAATTAATACACAAAATCATAAATTCATAATTTAAGTCTGTGAATTCTCCAATATAATAGAACAATAGGTTTTTTTTGTTATCAGTCTTACTTGCTAGTATATACATATGTACATCGATCTGTCTAATACCTAGAAGCAGCAAATTGTAACTACATTTTTTATATGCAGATAACATACTACGTACATACATACATATATATTTAATCAGCAGATTGTACATTACAATAGAATTAGATCCAGTTGTCGTTGTGAGCAGACAATAAAATAAAATTGTCTTGCTAGGGATCAGTTAGTTCGATTTGTGCATTTGCTGAAGGCCAACAATCTTATTAGAATCTGCATTCGGATAGCAGACAAAATAACGGAGTTGTGCAATTAATTGAAGTTAATAAATGTTTAAAGTTTTTAATAGATTATAACTCATGTTTTCATTTGCAATAGTCCACTACATTACATTTTGGTCATTTCGAGCCGGATATTTCGGACATTGGTTGGCACTGGACTCGGTTCACGTAGACTTTGGTGCATTTTTGTGAATGAAACTGTGCTATTTTTTGTGATCGCGAAACATAATCGATCGTTGTTTTGTGTAATCACTGAAATTCCGTCAAGATAAATATCGTTTTATCATAAAGGCAAGTACCATCATCAGTAGAATCGCATGGCGCGTGTGGTGTGCCTTGAAGATTCATAAGTCTCGATCAGTAGTGCTTTCGCATCGGTCGTAATAATTAAAATCGGTAGCGTTTCGAATCTTATCTCGCGTAAAATAAATCACCTTATTGAAGTGATGGTATACATAGCAATAACTATAAAGATTTTTGCGAACTGAAAGTTTTTTCATTTTCAAAATTATTTTTCGTTCGTTGTAACTGAATTCAATAAACAGTTAATCGTGTGCAGTTTGTGAAGAGACTGGTTGCGATTTTGATGAACAGTTATTGTGGCATATGAAATATTTTGTGAATAAAGGATTGAAACGGGTGTCGCTTCCTAGGAATTACAACGTTTTTTGTAAATAGAGGTTATAGGATAGCATTGAATCACGTGCTAAGTCCAGGTAACATTGTTTCAATTTCATTCTTACAATTAATAGAGCAATGTCGGATTTAACTAAACGGCGGTCAACGCTACAAGGTTCCACAACAAAAATAAAAAATTTTCTTGAAGCAAATAGCGCTCAGTTAAACGTCTATCAGTTACAATGTCGACTAAGTCTATTGGAATCGTATTTTGAGGAAGCCATATCAATCCAAAGGGAAATTGAAAAAGATGATTCAGAAACAGATTTAACAAGATGGAATGTTCTTGAAGACTCCTATTGTACGACCAAGGCTAATATTTTGGAGTTAATTGATCAACATTCGAAGCCTTTGGCACCTACTAGTATCAATACTCAAACTTCATTTTCCACCACGCCCTGTCATTCAGTTAAATTGCCAAAGCTAAGACTTCCAGAGTTTTCGGGTAGGTACACGGAGTGGACAGATTTCATTAATGCTTTCACTACGTTAGTTGATGAAAACAGTGAATTGTCGGACATCGAAAAATTTGCACATTTACGGTCATGCCTAAGTGAACGCCCGTTAAAGGTAATAAAGGCCCTTGAAACCTCTCCTGCTAACTATCAAACTGCATTAAAGCTCTTGAAGTCGCGCTATGACAATAAAGGCATAGTTCTCCAGACTCATATTAGAGAAATGTTTGAACTGCCTACTGTTTCAAATGGCTCCGGTACGCAACTAAGAAATATTTTATACTCAGCAAATGCTCACTTACGTGCATTACAGTCACTAGGTTAGACAGAAAATGTGTTAGATGCCATGCTGTTACATTTAATGCTTCTCAAGGTTGATATTGAAACTCGATCCAAATGGGAAGGACATAAGTCAGCTGATACCTTGCCCAATTGGGATGAATTTTCAAAATTTTTAAACAACAGAAGTACTGTTCTTGAAAGCTCAGGCATTAGCTCGAAACCTAGCTCTTTCAGTAATTCGTCAAATAAACGTTTTTCTCCGGTTCCGTCGTCTTCGAAGGCACATTCATCTTTAGTGTCCTCGTCTAGTTCAAGGCAATGTCTTTGCTTTAACAGTGGCGAATACAGCATCCTCCAATGCTCAAGATTTGTAAAGATGTCACCAGTAGAAAGATATTATGAAGCAAAACGGCTTAGGTTATGTCTAACTTGTCTGTGTCGTGGGCACCCGGTAAAAAAGTGTTCTGATAAAAAATGCTCATCTTGCGGTGGCATGCATCATATATTGCTCCATCGTCCGACAGTTCGTCCAACTAGTGAAAGCCTTGCTAATTCAAGCGCTGCCTTGTCAGCACAGAACTTCTCGGCATCTAACGAAAACAAAGTTGAGTCATCGTCATCAGTTAATAATATCAGTTCACTGAAGGTCTCACTTCGTTCAAACTCAGATTCTCTTGAAAGGAGCAATTCAGTGGGGCAGGTGACCCAAATCCTTTTAGCTACCGCTACCGTCCTTGTCAGGGACAATTGTGGCACATTTTTGAAAGTATTCGGTGATATCAGGGGTATCGGAGATACAAGTGCATAAGGTGGCGACATCTATTAGATCAAGGGTTTCGGAATATTCTGTGGATTTGGAATTTTGGACACTGTCAACCATTACTGATCTACACCCCAAGGTTACGTTTGAAAAAGCAGATCTGAATATTCCCAATGAATTAAAGCTGGCAGAACCCGTGTTTAACAAGCCTCAAAAGGTTGACATTCTACTTGGAGCTGAGGTATTTTTTGAACTTCTTCAGTCGGGTCAGCTAAAGCTTGGAAGTAACGCCCCTATCCTTCAAGATACTAAATTGGGATGGATTGTGTCTGGTGTTTGCTCTCAAATGTCTAGTCAGATTTCGTTGTGTAGTTCACTAAAAAGGATTGCAGAAAGTGATAACGAAGAAAACATCTGTTCTATAAGCAAGT
This sequence comes from Dioctria linearis, assembly GCA_963930735.1. NCBI lineage: Eukaryota > Metazoa > Arthropoda > Insecta > Diptera > Asilidae > Dioctria > Dioctria linearis. Next base: position 106,608,355 of record OZ005740.1, on the reverse strand, counting down.
TGCTCGACAGGTTTTGGGTCATCGAAAACATAAATCAACCATTGAAATATCTAAAAAAGGAACAACAAGAATGTGAAGATCATTTTTTAAAACATATTGTGCAATCGTCATCTGGTCAACTCATCGTTAGTCTTCCTTTTCGTAAAGATCCTTCGTGCCTAAGATTATCTTCTCACATCGCTGATAGAAGATTTCTTAACTTGGAAAAGAGATTAGAAAGGATGCCAGATATTAAGTCTCAATATTCAGAATTTATGTTAGAATACGAAAAATTGGACCACATGGAAGAGGTGAAAGATTCTATTCTTTCCTCTCCTCACTATATCATGCCACATCACTGCGTCCTCCGGCCAGAAAGCTCCACCACTAAGCTTAGAGTAGTTTTTGACGAATCTTGTCGTACAAACAATAACGTGTCCCTGAACGAAATTATGATGGTCGGTCCAACTGTACAGCCTGAGTTGTTCGAGATTGTTTTCAGATTTTGTCTTACGAAATATGGATTAACAGCAGACGTTTCCAAAATGTATCGCCAGATCCTATTAGCTTCAAATGATCGAAATTTTCAGTGCATCTATCGGAGAAACAATCCTCTGGATCCTTTAAAAATATATCGTTTAAAAACAGTAACATATGTTACAGCAGCAGCTCCATATTTAGCTACTAGATGCCTGAATTACTTAGCAGACTCTGAAAATGCTGTAAAACCTACTGGGGCAAAGGTAATAAAATCTGATTTTTATGTAGACGATATGCTGACAGGAGCAAACACAATTGAAGAAGCGCAACAAATCATGACTGAAGTCACCTCCATTCTCGCTTGCGGAAAACTAGAATTGAGGAAGTGGTGTTCGAATGAGCCAAGGTTGTTGGAAGGCATTTCGGAAGAAAGCAGAGAAAAGATGCTCAGATTAAATAATTCGGATTTCACGAAGGCATTGGGGATTGCTTGGAATCCCATTGATGATATTTTTCAATTTTTTGTTTCGGATATTAAAATTTCTTCTCCTGTAACCAAACGCTAGGTATTGTCCATCATTGCCCGTATCTTCGATCCTCTTGGCCTTATCAATCCAATCACGGTCTTAGCTAAAGTATTTATGCAAGAGCTTTGGATCTTAAAAACAGATTGGGATCAGCCACTTCCTCAAGACAAACATGCGAAATTCGAAGAATTCTGTCTTCAATTGCACTTCATCAATCAATTTAAAATTCCCCGAATTGTATCATTAGACAAAGACATCGTTAGTATGCAGCTACATGGATTTTGTGATGCATCGGAGAGAGCTTATGTTTGCTGTATTTATCTTCGCACAGTGAATTGTTCAGGACAGACTTTAGTAAAACTTTTATGTGCCCAATCACGAGTAGCGCCGATCAAGACAATTTCTTTGCCTCGCTTGGAGCTTTGTGGAGCGCAATTGCTGGCTCAACTTCTTCATCGAATCGTTAATAATTTTGGATCGAAGGTTAGTAAAACTGTTTGTTGGACAGATTCGAAGATCGTTCTGGAGTAGCTGGCTGAGCACCCGTCACAGTGGACCACTTTCGTGTCAAATCGTTTGTCATTGATACAGCAATTATCGTCAAACAGTTGCTGGAATCATGTGCCTTCAGGGGAAAACCCTGCCGACCTCGTCTCACGTGGCGTCCTACCACAACACCTTCTAAACTCAAATCTTTGGTTCGATGGTCCAAATTTTCTTGCTCTTTCGGAATCGAATTGGCCAAAGGCAACATTCCTCAAGACTGTCACTCCGGAAAAAAGGAATAGGAAGTCCTGTTTAGTTATTTCAAGTGTACATCCTGTTGAAGATATCATCAAGAATATAAAGTATGTGAACTCGTTTAAAACTCTGCAAAGAACAATAGCGTTCGTGCTTCGATTTATCAACAATTAAAAAAAACAAAGGATCAGCGTATTACTGGTGAGCTGACAACTGGAGAACTAGAAGATTCTCTGAGAACAATGATTTGGAATTTGCAGCAAATAGAATTCAAGGAGGATTATCTTTAATTACAGCGAAATTTATCCGTCAGTCCGAAGAGCCCCATCAAAAGTTTAAATGCTTTCCTCGATGAACGTTCGAAAAAGAGACTGATTAGAGTAGGAGGGCGACTGCAGAAAGCAGATCACCTACCTTTTGCTACGGAATTTCCCATTCTTCTTCCGAAAAAACATCCTTTTACGTCCTCGCTTATCGCTTACTTGCACCTTAAAAATTTTCACGCAGGGCCGCAAGCACTAGTAGCAATTATCAGGCAGAGGTTTTGGATCGTTAATGCTCGAGATGTTGTTCGGAAAGAAGTTCATCGTTGTCTACGCTGTTTTCGCTCCAAACCACTAGTGATGAATCAACTTATGGGTAACTTGCCGGCGCATCGCATTGAACCTGCTAGATCATTTATTAATGCGGGAGTAGATTTTGCTGGACCGATATGGATACATTTTAAGGTTCGTGGAAAGCGCCCCGAAAAGGCATATAACTCTCTTTTTGTTTGCTTCAGTACGAAGGCCATACATCTCGAAGTCGTTTCTAATTGAACGGCAGAAGCATTTATAGCGGCACTGAAAAGGCTTATCGCTCGACGTGGACGTTGCCAAATCCTCTATTGCGATATCGCCACTAACTTTATTGGTGCCAATCGTCAGTTAAAAGAGCTGCATAGGATGTTCAATTTGCAACAGAATCAAGATCTGATACGAAGGATGTGTGCAGAAGATGGCATAACTTTTCGACCGATTCCTACCAGATCGCTTCATTTTGGTGGCCTTTGGGAAGCTGTGATTATATCTACTAAGTCTCACCTCTACAAAACTGTCAATAGTTCCTCGCTAACGTTCGAAGAATTAGCAACAGTAGCAGCCCAAATTGAAGCTATTTTAAATTCGCGGCCCATTACAGTGTTGTCAAGCGACCCATCCGATTTAGAAGCTCTTACTCCGGGCCACTTTTTATTAGGGGAACCTTTAACGTCAATCGTAGAGCCGGACATTACAAATCTGACTTTATCTCGGCTGTCTCGATGGCAGCGCATTTGCGCTTTGAGTCAACAGTTCTGGAAGCGTTGGTCCAGCGAATATGTGGTGCAACTTCAACAACGAGCAAAATGGAAATCTAGTGCTCCCAATGTTGCTGTTAATACTTTGGTTCTCATCGCAGGTGATGATTTTCTCCGCAAAAATGGTTGCTAGGAAGAATCGTTGAAGCATTCAAAGGACCTGATGGAAAAGTTCGAGTGGTATCAATCAAAACAAAAAATGGGATTTTCAAGCGAGCTATACACTGCATCTGTGCTCTTCCTATTGAGACTCAAGGCCAATAGTGATTGAAGGCAGACTCTTCAAGGTGGGCGGAATGTTCAGTCGTATACGAAATTACAGTAAAATTAATACACAAAATCATAAATTCATAATTTAAGTCTGTGAATTCTCCAATATAGTAGAACAATAGGTTTTTCTTGTTATCAGTCTTACTTGCTAGTATATACATATGTACATCGATCTGTCTAATACCTAGAAGCAGCAAATTGTAACTACATTTTTTATATGCAGATAACATACTACGTACATACATACATATATATTTAATCAGCAGATTGTACATTACAATAGAATTAGATCCAGTTGTCGCATGAACAGAAAATAAAATAAAATTGTCTTGCTAGGGATCAGTTAGTTCGATTTGTACATTTGCTGAAGACCAACAATCATATTAGAATCTGCATTCGGATAGCAGACAAAATAACGGAGTTGTGCAATTAATTGAAGTTAATAAATGTTTAAAGTTTTTAATAGATTATAACTCATGTTTTCATTTGCAATAGTCCACTACATTACAGCGTTCCTTCAAAGGTCATCTTTTTGAAATCTTACATTAGATTTCAATAAGACCGGCGCCTTTATGCATGCTACTATATTAAAAAGTATAGCAAGACCTGGAACACCTTACATCTTTATGGTGAATGTTGTGAATGTGAAGCAACTTGGCTGCAGTAATATCTGCATGGTATTTTTTATTTTTTACTTTCAAGTAGAGTAGAGTAGAGTGCGTGGAGTCAATCCGATCGGACGTTGCCTAGTGTTGTAGTTCAAATAAATCAATATAAACATATTCAATCAATTAATTTAAGACAAGTGATAGTGTTGTGCTAAATATTTTCAATATAATCAATTACTATAATTATTTAAATTCCGACGCGACCGATAAATTAATAAATAAACAAAATAAATTTTATCCGCCAAGTGAAGGGCTCTTCTATGCCCTATCAACATTCTATAAGCCAGCAGCACGGTAACGTTTCCTTTCCTTCTCTTCATCTGTGATCAGTGCAAATGCATTAGCACTTGTCACTGATCAGCAATCCGGGTGCACTCAGCTGTGGTCATTGAACTGCACAGTCTGAGGTATTGAAAGCAGCAATAGGCATAACACTATTGTTGTTTTTTTTTACCTCGCTGTGTCGTTGACTGCGGCTGGTGGCGCCCAAATTTTTGTGTTGTTGTGTGTCGCTTTTTTTTCGTTTTTGCTTTTTTGTTTTTGCCTTCAGCATGCAGAATTTTATTTTAGATTTCTGCAACATTCGCGGATTAAGAGCAAATCGGTTTTCGGTGTACTGCCACCTTAACTCAAAAAATCCGGAAATTCTTGCGCTAAGTGAAACCAAGGTCGTTTCTGATGCTGATATTAATCAGTATCACGTCCCTGGTTACAGCTTCGTGCCTCTTTTTTCTCAGCATAGAGGGATCGCAGTATATGTTCGGAATGATGTGGCCTTTACTATTCTTCAAGATTTTCCTTCTGCTAATCCAGAGTTTAATTATATCTGGATTAGGTTCAAACTTCACAGGCACATCATCTACTTTTGCTTCCTTTATCGCAGCCCAAATATGTCTGATGACGACACGGTATCCGTATTTGACAATATCTCCAACAATATTGATCATTTGCTTTCTGTTTCCCCCTCTTCCGAAATCGTCCTGGCAGGCGATTTTAATGTTCATAATATACCGTGGCTCAGACATTCTTCTACCACAAGTCCTGCGGGCCGTTTCGTTGAACTCTTCTGTGAATCATTTAATTTGCAACAGCTAGTGGATGCACCAACGCGAATTCCTGATGCAGCTGGAGATAAAGCTAATTTACTCGACTTGTTTCTAACATCTCATCCTGACAAATATTCCATTTCAGTCGGTTCCCCTCTTGGAAATTCAGACCATTGTTTAATCACTGCTCAATTTACCACCTCAAACCTGTGCCGCCCAACTGCTCCACCTACAAGTAGGCTTCTTTGGCACTATAAGAATGCTGATTGGGAAAGTCTCAATAAGTATCTTAAAGAAATTGATTGGTCGGTCTGTTTTGCTTCGAGGGATGTTGATGAATGCACATTACAATTTAGTAATATACTAAATCTTGGCATGCGTGAATACATTCCGTATTCTTACAGCAGGTCTCAACAACAGCATGATCGCTCCTGGTTTAACGATAAGTGCAACCAAGCTATAAAAGCGAAAGAGTCTGCTCTTCGCGCCTATCAATTGCATCCATGTCCGGAAATGAAACAAGTCTACAAGACTGCACGGAACACCTGCAAGTCCATTATCCAGAGAGAAAAATTTCTTTTTGACCAGAATATTAGACAAAGAATCTTGACAAGCCGCAAAGGTAGCAAAGGTTTCTGGTCCCTGGTCAAAACCATCAGGAACAATTTCACCAGTTCCTCTATACCTTCCCTACTTAATAACGGTGAAGTGATTGTTGACTCCCTGGATAAAGCTAATATTTTAGCTGCTAGATTCGCTTCAAATTCTCGTCTTCCACCAACTTCACAAACACCTGTTTTGTATCGCCCGTGTGAACGTGTACAAGAGCCAATACACGTTCGTACGAGGGATGTGTTCAGGGTCCTTAAGGATATCAACGTCTCCAAAGCCGCAGGTCCTGATGGTTTTTCGCCCCTGTTAATTAAAAGCTGCGCCTCATCCTTGGCTAAACCTCTGCGCAAACTCTTCTACTTGTCTTATTCGACAGGAAAATTTCCAACTGCTTGGAAGCTAGCTCACGTTCAGCCTATTCCCAAGAAAGATGAGGGTAGCGTTCCCTCAAATTATCGACCAATTGCGATCACTTCGATTCTTTCAAAGGTTTTTGAATCTATCATTAACTCAAAATTAATGAAGTATCTAGAAACTAATCATCTCATCAACGATCGCCAATATGACTTCCGAGCTGGACGCTCATCTGGAGACTTGCTGACCTTTCTTACGGAACGTTGGAAACGTAGTCTTCACAATTTTGGTGAGTCTAAAATCGTTGCTCTAGATATTTCAAAAGCCTTTGATAGAGTCTGGCATCCAGCCCTTTTAGCCAAACTTAAAGCACTTTGTCTCTCCCCTCCTCTTCTATTATGGATTGAAAGTTTCCTCTCTAGTCGCCAAATACGTGTTGTATTAGATGGCGTTACATCTGAACCGCATCCCATAAATGCCGGTGTGCCTCAAGGCTCTGTTTTCTCTCCAACTCTCTTTTTAGTTTTCATTAATGATCTGCTTTCCCTTACTTTCAATCCCATCCATAGTTTCGCAGATGACAGTACTCTTGATTTCGCTTACTCCTTTGACACTCTTGCAGAATCCAGGGGGAATGCCGCATGTGTTAAACGAGATTGCATGACTAGATCATTGAATAACGATCTTAACAGTATCCTCGCTTGGGGCAAAGCGAATCGCGTCGAATTCAATGCATCTAAGACTCAAAGCTGTCTCATCTCATTAAAACAAGATCATAACTTAACCACACCCGTTTCTTTTGATGGAGCATTAATTTCTGATTCACCGTCACTAAGCATTCTTGGCATTAATATTTCCAGTAAGTTAAACTGGACAGATCACATCTTCTCTGTTGCCAAAGAAGCATCGAAATGTCTTGGATTTCTGAAAAGGTGTAAGAAATATTTCAGCCCGTCAAATCTAGCGCTCCTCTACAAGTCCTACATTAGACCTAGAATGGAATACAACTCCCATATATGGGCCGGGGCTGGTCGCACAGCCTTAGCTTCATTGGATATTGTCCAAAAGAGAGCCTTCAAGCTCATTGGCGATTTGGCAATAACTTGTAATATCGACTCACTCGAGCACCGCCGCAATGTTGGATGCCTTTCGCTCCTTTATCGCTATATGCATGGTCAATGTTCTGATGAAATATCTAGTCTAATCCCTTGTAGAATGATTCCTGCACGCAATACTCGCGCTGCAAACCGCGCACATTCTTTAACCCTTCAAATTACTTTCGGCCGTACAGTAAAATTCCGAGATGCTTTTTTATCCCGAACAGTGCGAATGTGGAACAGCTTACCATCTTCTGTTTTTCCTCCGGCATACAATCTGCGGAAGTTTAAGGGCGACACACATCGGCACCTCCGCCACTCTCCTCACATCCCCTAATCCTTTCCCTATCTCCTTCCTGCCATGCTGTGCTTTGCATCATAGGGTATCCCCTGAGCTTGGCTTAATAATATAAAAAAAAAAAAAAAAAAAAAAAGTAGAAAAATGGAAAAGTGGCACATATGTTGCCTAGTATTTTTCATATACCTTTTTTTCAAAAATTTATATATCTATTCTATATTTTTTATATATTTACAAACCATATTGTTTGAATTTGTTTTTTTTTTATTTATAATATATTACAATATATTTTCGGTTGCTAATTGCAACACACCTGTCTGTACATTTTAGAAATATCAGCTGTTAAGGCAACCCTATGGGTGCGTAATCTGATGAGGACAGTAAATAAGTCATCTTGAATTACTGGGCCAACCATGAGGACATCATTGAGCGAGTGTCCTGAAGCCGTTTTGCATGAAGCGTCGAATACCACTCGTAACTTTGTACTGCTCCTCTCAGGTTTAAGCACGCAATGGTGTGGGAGAAAATTGTTCTCACGAGGAAGAGTAGCGAAAGATATCTTCTCCATATGCCCGGACTCCACATAGTTGGTTAGGAATTCCTAATATTGGCTTCGAACAACAACATCCTGCAAAAATTGTTGCTCGAGGTTAAAAACTCTTTTTTCGCAATTTCCAACGTGTTACAAAGCAAGTTTGGGTTTTCTGGAAAGAGTAATTTGACAGAAAATCGGCCAGTTATATCTCTCTAAATATTCCTCTTCGCATTCCTTCTCAACGCAGGATAGTGGGCCGACGGTGTCCTTACAAGCTTCAAGTTCCCAAAACCTTCGAACCACTTCTTCGATGTCACCATCGCCTTTCTCAGACGCATTTGCTGCGACTAGACAACTGCCAACAGACTTCATTCCGCCTCCGGATACCACCCATCCGAACAATGTCTTCTGTAAAACGGGAAGTCCTCTACCAAAAAGGATCTGACCAATCGAAAGCTGTTCAAGAAATAGACTAGCCCCAATTAATAAATCAACTGGTCGGGAAGTATTGAATTCTGGATCAGCGAGTGGTAAGTTATCAGGTATTTTCCAATGTTTTATATTAAAACCTCACTTGGGCTGTTCGCTCGCTATTCTGGGTAGTATTAAGGCTTCAAACGTACTTTCATAATCATACATACGCGACTTAATGACAATCTGGACCTTATGCTTCACTGCTGTGGAAGTAGTGCCTAGAACAGTGATACCAATATTAACTGTCGGTCGTTCTAACCTCAGCTGTTGAACAATTCGCTCTGAGACTTAATTCAGAGAAGACTAGTCGTGCAAGGCTCTGTAGGGAATGAATTGACCTACCTTGTCACGTACTTCAATTAAGGTAGTTGCAAATACAACATCTATATCAGTATCGGAAACATTTGTGATAGAAGTCCTTTCCAATTCTGACGTCATAGCAGTTGCGCTAATTAATGTTGTGGGACTGGTTATAATCGAAGCCGATTCGTTGACAAAAACGATACCAACATTTTATGTTGATTGATTTCTGAATGTGTGTGTAAGAGAGTGTCTCCTTAAATTTACAATAGCGAGGCCTTCCCGATTTGCAATTCTTTACGGCATGACTAGGCTTTAAACAATTTATGCATAGCTTTAGCCGTTTAACCTCGGCAAACCTTTCGACTGGGCTTAATTTCAGAAAGGAGCTGCTATTCGATATTTCATGGCCTTGACCATGACACAGTATGCACGTCGAGTCAACCTGAGCGGCTGTTAGAGAGCTTCTATGCAAATTACTTGACTTATCTTTAGGATGATTTGATTTAGTGCTCTCAAACTTATTTCGCTGAACAAGTTGTGTATTTTCAAGTGTTTGACACCATTTGTCCAAAAATTCAATAAATTCACCCGAAGAAGGTAACACGCGTAACGATGCTTCTTCCTCCCACTTCGTGAGAGTAACAATGTTAACCTTGTCGTGAAGTATTTGAAGTAATAAACCGTCAGATATTTGTTCTTTAGTAGCGATATTATTTAAAGCTCTGAGATGTGATTTGACTGAATCGGCGATTTACATTAACTGGCCTGCTGAATTCTTCTCCGCTCTCCTGAGATTAAACAACACTTGAATATGGCCTTGGAATATAAGCCGCTTATTCTCATATCGAGTCTGTAATAAACTAAGCCGTTTTCATCTAATCCTATATTATTAATTATTTGTGCTGGTCCCTCTTTTAATGAATTGCTTAGGTAAGCCAACCTTTCTACATTACTAAAGCAGTCGTTCTCTTGTACTAAAGTTCTAAACGTTGTATGATAGGCCGGCCAATCTATGGGGTTACCCGTAAATCTCTTGATCAGCAACTTAGGCAAACTTGCATTCCGACCTTGGCTGAATGGAAACGCGGAGTTATTGTTCAGGGAAGGTAATGACATTCGCGAACGTCTTTGATCTATTTACGCGAGAATTTTGCCTTTTAATGCAAAATAAGTCTCCTCTAAAATCTGACGTTTATCACTATTATGTTCTTCAGGGTCCTCGCACTCTAATTGACCTTGAATATCATTGAATCGCACTAAGTAACCTTCAAGCAACCCCAATCTTGTCTCTAATTCGGTTAAACTAAAGACCCTACCTGCAGATTCTATATAATTTCTCATTTTGGTTTCCTGCATAGTCACTGTACCGCGAAAAGTTCGTAAGTAATATATGATATCATAATATTTGTTATAGAAATGTTCAATTTATTCACTGAAACCGTATGCCTTTATTGGATAAAGATATTGCGAGTGATGCAATAAATTTAAGTGCAATAATATATAGACTAAATGCCAATGCAATGATAACTGAAATATGCCAATTCGCTTTAAATATTTTAGTACTTTTAAATAAAAATATCAAAAATAAATCAAGTTGCAGTTGTCTTTCGTGGTATTTATTTCAGTTAAATAAATGTAAAGTACTCACAATTTGTCTGCCTTCACAAGTACATTTATTGTCCAAAACAAAGTAAATTAACAGTTTATTACCAAATTCCAAAGCGATTGTAAATTAACAGTTTATTACCAAATTCCAAAGCGAATGTAAATTGTGCATAATCTTTCTTAGCAAGATATCCCGCTTGATTAATGCTGGGTGCAGCTATATGTATATATGAAATCCGTCACGTACTGATGATACTCCAAATCGATGAATAATTAATTGGTAATTTCCCAAATTTATAAGTCACCAGGTCCCCGCTCGGGACCAATGTTGTGTTCCTAATAGTTTTTAGGAAGCGATTTAACAAAATAATGTGTATCCAAAACGAAATTTAAAATTCAAACTTGTTCCAATGCAATTATTTTATTGTGTTTAGTTCTGCAATGCTTTTGTGACAATGACAATGATGGATGCCGGCTAAAGAATTTTCTAGATCTACTGCCCTAGACAAGTATGCTTACAAATGTGATTAAATGCAGAATGGTAATAGATTAGCAACAAATTAAGAAACATGAAAAATTTACAGTTTGCGACGAATTTGAAATACTTAATTGATTTTAACTTGATAACTAATAATTAATTATTGCAATTAATTAAAAGAAGTCAAAAATAACTGTAGACAAGAAGTGCACGTTATTTCACCGTGCAAAATTCCACAGCAAATCCCCTATGTGTATATCCTTCATAGCTAGTATATGACAGCTCACAGAATTCTTACAAAACAATATGTCTACTAATTAAAATCAATCACCCAATTTAAGACATTCTATATTTGCAATATTTCTGTTGATTGATTTCTGTTGTTGATTAATAGCTTTACAATTTTTAAGGACTTTCCAATACGCCTGTCTGTCGATTAAAGGATCAAGAATGCTTTGAAAATGCTTCACAGGAAATGATGTTAACAGAAAGCGAAGATGGAATATGCAAGTGCCTTCCTGGATGTGTTTCGTTAACGTATGGAATGGAGGTCTCATTTTCACATATATACCAACCCAAAAATACAATTCTCTGGAATGAAAATAATACGAACTGGTTTCATAATTTTATTTTATTATGTTACGATATTTTTATATTTAATGGATTAATTTCAGGAACCTAAGAGCTGATTGTGTCGTATATTTCAAAGAGGACCAATTCTGGATCACAAAACGTTCGGAAACATATGGAATTACGGAGTTCCTTGCTAACTGTGGAGGAGTGCTTGGACTTTTCTTTGGGTTTTCTGTACTAAGTTTAAATGAAATTTTCTACTTACTCACATTTCGTCTTATTCGTTTCTTAAGACAAAAATAGAATTATATACCTACTTACTTCAAAATATTACTGGCGCATAACTATTTTGAATATTTGGCCGCAATAGCTATTTAGGAAACAAATTAGACACTTATCGGTAACAAAATTAAACGTTACTTAATATATTGAAGAGTAAATCTAAAGTATATTTAAAAATAATTTTACTATAAGTCCAAAAGGAAAACATAAAAAAATTTGAATGCTCCGATTAGAATCTATGACAGAATTTACACATATTTCTAGTAAACATTTTTCTATTTCTACTTATCATCAACTTTTATACAAATAGGTTGTTATATAGGAGACATGTATTGTTATTGTCGGATATACAAGCAACAAAGTGACTTATACCACTCGCAAAATTACCATATTAAACACAAGCAAAAAGAAAATAAATAATCCTTCAAATATCCGAATGAATATTGATTTTTACCAACATAAATCGCATCCTTCACACATTTTTGAAATTTTAGTGAAAAGGACTATGCAGATTATTTGGCAATTATATAGTCTGAAATGCTGATGATTTAAGGAACTGACGATGACACAGATTAGGTGCAGATAATATGTATTAGAAGTTCGTATGGATGAAATCTGTGGACTGTGGAAACGAGGATAAAGGTGAGCGAATATCAACGTTATGAACTTGCCAGAAACTAGGGCTGTAGATTTTTGGAGCTTCGAAGCTTCCAATTTATTTCCAAGCTCCAAAGCTTCAACCTTCGGACGGAATAAATTCGAATACCATGCACGGGTGCACCGAGAGGGGGGACGAACGGGACCGGTCCCCCGCCAGACTGTTAACTTTCTGAACATAATTTACAAATTATGTATAAAATGTGGTCTGTATATTATTCCAAAGTTCGATAAAATAAAATAAAACCTTTTAATATACCATAGCAGTCCTTAAGTGCTTAGATGGGTGGAGGACGCGACTTTAGAGCCCTATTTTTGCGACTTGTTAGGACTTGGGGCACCTATGGTCCCCTCCCAAAGCCAAATCCTGGGTGCGTTACTGATACCATGTGCCCATGATTCAAAATTTGTAATGTTAATTTTACCTATTTCTCGTTGAGCATTGAGCACAATTTTGGCACACTTACAGATCTTAAATGACAATATAATACCTTTATACATTGTATAAAATCAATATGGTGTCCACAGGATGGCGGCCGAATATTTTCAGTATGACTTAGCTTAACAACTTTCAGATGACGGCGCGAATATGTTTGAAAAATTTTCCCTTTTATTACTCAATTCGACTTATAATCAATATATGGGATTTATTGGGGTTGCAAATTGTACTAAAAGAAAAGTAGGTTTTGTTCAAGCATTCGATATGAAATTGTCTAGGACTTGGAAGATGAAAACTTCGAAGTCCGAAAATTTAAACAACGAATAGCGCAATCTAGACCAATCCAGGGGCATGTTGAACATAATTATTAAATATTAAAACAAACGATAAAAAATGATTCCAAATTTATCGTGATTTAATGAATAAATTTATTTGAAAATTAATTAAATTGGGCTCCAAAATTTATTAATGTGTATTTGAAATTTCATAGCTCAATTCAAAAGTCTCATTTAGATTCTTATTATAACATGTTGAAATCTGTTGGGTATAATGTGTTGGATTCAAAATTTGTAATCCGGGTGTAGCTCTTCCTCCACCTTGCCAATAACAATTCGGCCATTGATTCGTAACTATAAAGTGTAGCTAAACTCAAAAATTTCGTAATCTCCAATCCCTAAAATTCCACAGGAATTAATTTTTAGTCGAATCTGACAATAAGTGATAAAATTCGTCCACCACATTTTGGAGCTGCCGGATTGATTTTATATTAAATTCAAGATAAGTGTGGAAAATTTTAGCTGAAGACAAGAAGAATGAGAAAGTAGTGTTATAAGTTTTGAATCAAATTACGTTACAAATAATACGTTTAATGAAATATGTTTATATATTTTATTATCATAACCAAAAGACTCACAAACGTCTATCCCCGGAAAACTCAGATAATCTTCAAACTATTCAAAGATTATTTGAAGTCCCCTCGAATATTATATTTTAAACTTGACACTGCAGTGCAGATACCAGGAAAAGTTCATGGTTCAAAACTTCAAATCTTTATTCATGCTCTGAAGCTTGGAGAACTTCGGCAAAATGTTCATGCTTCGAAGGATTCGATTTAGACACTTCGAATAGCATGCTTCAATCTTATCAATAGCCGTACCAGAAATCCCGTCCCCCCGCCTTACCGTGAATATGTAGCGAAAACGACTATAAAAGAAAACTATTAATACTTGGTAGTAAGATAGTTTACGGTTCCATTTAAAAGAAGCGTTCCTTACATTGATTGTATTGAAAGAATAAAACAAGATATGCGTTTTTGGTGGAGTATATCGTTTTTGTTTTAAATATATATAGCTATTTTCCATTTTCGTCATTTATAAGTAAAAAGGCTAGAACTGGTATAAGACCAATTCTTCTGATGCCCTGAACACCCATATGAAAAGTTGATCTATCATAGGTATGTACCAGTGGCGTGACGTCTTTAGAAGCAATGGAACCACTGCTTTCCTTAGGATTTCTGAATACAAACAAAAAATAAAAATCATAACAAATTCTTCAAAATATTTTTTATAAAGACAATTTTTTAGACCTATTCTGTAACTCGCAAAGAGAAGGAATTAAAAATTCACCCCCGTAGGAAAAAATTATCAAAACAAAACTATGGAACAACTTTCAACGAAAAGCATGGCATGCGACAACGCTGAGCACTACCCATGACGCTACATAACGGCACCATACTGACTGAAGGTGCTTTTTAATTTTGCTTCCATCAATAATCGAACAACATCCATCAAAATGTATGGCGTTCGAACCCATATGGGATCTACCTCGTCACACAGCATTGTTGCTTGTTCGCCACTCACAGTGTAGCTACACTCAATATCAAACAGTGCTTAGCCTAAGGCTGCTGTCAGAGTCAGGGAGCGCGCGAGAAGCGGAACCGAGCTGAAAGCTGGCCAGCGCTTAGCTTTCTATTGGAATATTTGCGGTTGCATGAAATTGTATGAAACTTATTAAAGTGCATGAAACTTTAAACACTTTTCTTCAGGTTTGATTTTGGGGTAAAATTCGGGATTTTAAAAAGTCTTTTAAATAATATTAATATTTGTGTAGTACGTTAAATAGTGTAGTGTACGAAGTTTGTTAATTTTGATTTTTTCTTCATATTGTTTTTATTTATTATGGCAGAGATTTCTTTTGTAGGGAATTTTTCTATAATTAACGATCTGTTGCAACGCTCTTTCGGCTCACGCTCATTTACTGAAAAAAAATGATGATTGGAAATGGAAGACTGAAGCCTAAATTAAATATTTATACAGTGAAGAAAATTTGCACTAGACATTTTACTGTAAAATTATATGATAGCGCACATTGGCTTACGGGTTGTCAGAAGAAGCAAACTTTGTTTTGTTGGCCTTGTTTGTTGTTTTCGTCGGAAAACAACGTATGGCGAACTTCGGTATTTAGTGACTTAAATAATTTCCATAAAGCGATAGACATGCATGGGAAAAAATCTTCAGATCACTTCAAATCAGTGCTAGCTCTCTCTAAATTTGGTTTTGGTCAAAGGATTGATGAGTTAATTGATAGTAATTACAGATCATTAATTATAAAGCATAATGAATTAATTAAGAAGAATCGGGAAATTATTAAAATTTTAATAGATGTTGTTTGCCATTTGGCATGCCAGGAGCAGGCTTTTCGGGGGCACAATGAAGGCTCAAATTCAATAAATCGAGGAAATTACGTTGAATTAATATCGCTTTTGGCCAGATATAACTTAGAACTTCAAAATCATTTAGATACGGCCACGGTATTTTCTGGCTTATCGAACTATATTAAAAATTATTTAATAACTGCTATCTCCTGTACACTTAAAAAACAAATATTTTTTGAAATACAAGACTCGGAGTTTGTTGCAATTATTTGTGACGAAACAACTGACAATTCATGTCGATCACAATTATCAACCACCCTACGGTACATTTGCTCTTCCGGAGACATAAAGGAAACTTTTATTGGCCTTAAGAATGTTTCTGACAACCGAACGGCAAGTAGTTTGCATGAATATGTGGTGAACGTCATGCAGAGTTTTGAATGCGGTAGTATGCTAATTTCCCAGAGTTATGGCGGTGCATCAGTTATGGCAGGTAAAGTCAGTGGGCTTCAAACCAGAGCAAGGACAACATTTTCTAATGCGCTTTTTGTGCACTGTTCCGCAGATCGATCAAATTTGGTCCTATCAAAATCATGTGACAAGATTCGGGAATGCAAGGTCTCTTTTCAATCAATCACCGCCTTTTCAACTTTTTTCAGTCACTCAACTAAAAGAACCGTTGCTCTCGACTCGTTTGTAAAAAGAAGACATCCCAAAGCAGCTCCCACCCGCTGAAATTTCAATGGCCGACTTATTTTGTCCATTCACGATATTATTGATTCTCTCAAACTTCTTTTTGAATATATTGTTGAAAATGAGGAAAATATTTGGGATAGTGAGACTGTTATCAGTGCTCGGGGTCTTTCGGTACTTTTAAACGATTTTCCGTTTATTTTTCTCTTTAAAATGTGTTGTAACCCATGTACCGCCGTGCTTTCGCTAGTAGTGAAGAGCGGAACAGGGGAAGCTCAGGAAGGGTTTTTCAAATAAAAACGCACACTCTTATTTAAGAGGATAAAATTCGCTGTATTATATTTTTAGCAGTTTGCAGATTTAAGATTTAAACAAGATTTTTTTAGAATAAAAACGCTTTAAACTAGACTTTTTAAGATAGAACACTTTGAAAAAAACTTTATAAGAAAAAACACTTTAAATGAGACCCTTTCTAAAAAAGAACACTTAAGCAAGACTTTTTAGAATACTTTCCCGAATCGCGTGTGCACTGGTGGAGTGCTTATCCTGAACCTCGACTTCTTTTCAGTTAGAAATTATTACCATCAAATTAGCTGAAGCCCTTGCATCAGCAAAAAGTATATAATACTTTTTATGATTGGCTCGCTTAACTGACCAATCAGACAAAAAAAGGTAAAAAGAAACCGGAAAGATAAGAATCACGCAAGACATTTGCCTTTGTTAATTTCTTGGCTTGGATCTTGAAATTCGATCTTGCACTTGCAATTTCGACCGATATGCAATATGGAGTACATTAACTCTATGAGTTATGTGTATACAAAAATGTCGAGCAGGCGTTTTTGTTTATTTTTGTTAGTGGGCAATTAATGCTAGCAGAAATTTATGGCGGTAGATAATTTGAACGTTTGTGCATTTTTTGCAAATCTATGGAAATTTATGGGGTAAGAAATTTATACATGCATGGTATGATATTTGGTGCATGTTAGAGAAATCTATGGGAGGTAAGTAATTATGCATATCGCTGTTATTTTAGGTATAGGGAAATCTATCGGAAATGCACGGTATTTTGGGACCAATATAATATGAATTTTTATGGATTTGAGGAAAATCCATAGGAGGTGAGTAATTGTTAATAAGGTTGTGATTTTGGTGTCACAACATCCCTTTCCCCTATGAAAAAGAAAATTCATAAACTGAATGGTGAAGAATTTTCTGTATAATGAAGAATCAATAAAAAAAACTGTTCTTTTTATAAATATGGAAAGGAAATTCCATGTGTAATAGTGATCGCGTCGGGATAGTCTTGTTGTGTTTTTTTTTTTTTATAATTGTATGTACTTGATGTGTGTGTATAATTGATTAAAAGTCTAAAATTCGAATGATTAATCAAAATTTAAAATGTGCAATTTTCCACAGAAAGTAAATTTTTTCTTTTTTAAAAGACAACTTGTTATGCCAGTATCTAGTTAAAGGCAGTAATAATGATATAGTATTTGTCTTATTGTCTAGTCACAAAGGTAAGTATATAGGTGAATACAGTATAGTATTAAATCATAAAAGGTAAGTGCAAAGATATGAATATAATATCTACTCCTATAATAAGTATGAAAATGATTTATATTTAATCATAAAAGGTAAGCAGAAAGTTATGAATATACTATCTAGTCCTATAATAAGTGTAAAAAGGATTTATATTTGTATTATATTTTTTTTTTGTATATATGATCTAGTAATCTAGTAAACAATATTGATTATATTTATTATTTATTTCATATTTATTGAATTTTAGATGAATTTGTACATGAGAGAAAAAAAATTGTTTTGTAATGTATAAAAATTCTCTCTTTCTTTTTGTTTTATTTTCTAATTCTTTTTTAACATTTATTTACTTATTTTTTTTTTACAACTCAATCTGAGGATAAGTAATTATATATTCCATTGTATGTATGTACGGTATGATATATAGGAAATTATCCCCTTTCTTATTTATTAATTTTATTCTTCATTCGTTTTTTTTTCATTATTATTATTAAATCCCAGAGATTTATTAAAGAAAATTTCACATGTATGGGGACTGAATAAATGATGATTTTTGATCTTTTAGTCTGTATTTATAATTGTATGTGTTTTTCCTTTTTTATGTCCAAGAATTAAAAAAGGATTTTGTTATGTGCAAGCGAAAACTACTCTAGGCGTATCATTTTCGTTAGTGTTAGGTGTTGCTTGATTATCCGTTACGGGTGTAGGCGCTCCTTGATTTTCTCCTATGAGTCTTGCGCGAAATGTGCGTAAAGCTTTGTAAATTATGACTATAGTATCCAAGAATAACAGAACTTATATGAGTGTATAATGGTGAATGTCATGTTCGTCTAAACTCTTGAGATCTATATTTTCTGCTATTTTTAAGGTATCATTTTGTTTTGAGAGAAGTATCAGGTCATTATCATTTGTGTATTTAATCACAGCTACCTTTGAGGAAATGTCCGAGTTAGTTTCATTTAGAGCAGCCACGAAGTTTGAAATATTTAAGGGTGGTAAATAAGATCCTTTCAATTGAGAAGTCCTTACGTTGAAACCTCGCAAAATGATATCTTTCGTTCTCAGGTAACATTTGTTGGGGATTTCCGCTATTCCTGTATTTGATAAAGTGTGATGTGTGATCAGATTGGAACATATTTCGTCCACGGGAATAATGTTTAGAGAAGAGTATAGCCAAGTGTTTGCTCGAGAGAGCTGTATCCATACAGTAGAGATATTGGTTTGAAGAACTGCGCAAGTTGAAGGTAATGGACTCTCGCATCTTAATAACTGTACTTCGCATTGTGGATTATTTGAATCTACATTGAATAGAGGATGGGTCAGGCGGCACAATAACTGACTATGTTCTTGTTTTACGCAATTTAATAATTCATCCAGGGTAAGGTCTGAAAAATGCTCTCTGTTATAGTCGATTATTAAAAAATTTATATTAGGTTTGATAAAAATGAGATTGTTGTTGTGGCTAGTTGGTAAGGGAATAATTTTATATAATTGGTAATCCTCTTTAAATGGAAGTGGTATTTTCATTTCGTAAATAATTCTTTCATTTTGAATTGTGGTGCTTATTTTTCCAACTTTATAGATAGGTAGAATGTCATTTTTATTCAGACTTGACGGTTAACGAACGTCTGATCAGATTTCGTCTTTAATGGTAACTAGAATATTTTCTAGTTGTTGTGGGGATATTATGGCAGGATGTGGTTTGCCGTGACGGACGTCAGTGATCAGATCTAATAAAGCATTGATGGTATTTTGGTAACGTATTATGATGAGTGTAGTGAGAGAGGTTAATGATTCCATTTTAAAGAACAGTTTCTCATCGTGTTTGAGATTTACTAACCCATCTATTACCTATTTGGTTTAAAGAGCATTAATTTGCTTTTTAAGGGTTACTTCGCTTTTACTAAAGATATTAGCAGTGGTCTCGATAATTTAAGTTTGGTTTTTGATCAATGAGAGTAGGTGCTTTTCATTATGTTGGAGTTTGTTAATTTGCTGATCGTAAAATTTCGTATCTTCTTCATTTAATGTACCGAAAAGTGTTTTGCTAGCTGTTCCAATAAAGTTAAAAAGACCGCGTTTGGATCTATTGTTGTTATATTTTACTAGGCTATATTTTTGATCTATGTCGGACATAAGATGATTTATATCTGTTACTATGCTGTTACATATAATTGCAAAATGTGGGTCCTCTTTTAGTTGTGCGCACAGGTTATTTACGTATACGTTTGTGTGATTTAGAGCCAAAGTTAATCCGGAAAGGTCATAGAACAGTAACACTTGCCATTCATTTGCGTAGAGTTCCACTGTTCCTATCTGCTCGAAGTATATGCCCGGATTGTTGTTAAGTTCTGTTACCTTCAAATTTCCGTATGCTGTGTTAAGCATAACAAAAATGAAGATGTATTCCGGAGTGATCATCTAAAATGAGTGGAGCGGAGGTGAAATTAGGTGTCATTCTTACGTGTTTTTGCACATTTGTAGTTCCCCAAATATAGATTAATGCAGAGCCAATGCGTTAGTTACATTCACAGATTTATGTGTAAGGTACATTAAAGCTCTGTTATCTATAATTATGTTAATGAATTCAATCCATAAAACGTTTGATGTCGTTGTTGTGTAAGGTTTTAAGCTTATTGCGCACTTTGACTATTGTATTTTCCTCGGATGGAATTTGTATGACTTCAAAGGGGCCTTCCCACAGAGCTGAGAGTTTATTTTGCCTTGTTTGGTTTTTAATCAGTACCTTATCTCCTACGTTAAAATTTTTGGGTTCAGTACCTGTGTCATAGTACATTTTTTATTGGTTCTTCTTTGAGATGGCAAATTCACGAGCCGCCTTATGGCAGTGTTGCAAACGCGATTTTAGTTCATTTGCATAATTGTCGTAGTTATATGATATACTAGACTTTTATTGTACTGTCGTGTCCCCAAAAGCAATCAATCAATAAAAAACTTCTTCCATAAATCAATACACACGAGTTACTTTAAACAGAAAGCTTTATTTTGCATAACACTGACCTATCTTAATACTTTACATCTAACCCGAACCGAAACATGATACTGCGATCACAAAGTTAACTCGCGACTGATAACTGAGCGGTTAAAAGATACTACAGGCACTCAACAGACCAGTCATTGGTCTTTTATGCTCGAATATTCGGAAGTAAACTTTTACTCGCAACGCGGATGTAAACAAACGACAACAAACTTGTCGTTTGTTCTACCGGTTGCAGCACCTGAGTCGCTTAGTAGTAAACAATCGCTTTACATAATAGTTACCATGCGAGGTTAATTATTATTGAAATCGTCGATTGCTCCACTACACACTTATCGCAGCCAGCTGTTGGGCTCATCAGCAAAACAACCGACAGTTGCAGAACAATACCATGCGAGGTTATTGTTTAGCAATTGCTGATTATTTTACTAGAATGGGCCCTTGGCTGCTGGAAGAATCTTCCGTATATTTGGCCATAACATCCCTCCCCCCTTGGAAAAACTATTTTCCGCAGGGAACTAGATCTGGAGAGTGCAACAATCTTAAGTAAAAACTGAAAATATCTTATCCTCGTTCGGTTCAGATTCTCTTACAATTTTTTCTTACCTATTTACCATCTAAATCTTCTTATTTTCTGTTCCTTGTTCTTACTTTTTTTGTACATTATTTCAAGTTTGATTTCTCTTGTAATATTTCTTTTCTTTCAATTAATTTTTCTATTTATTTCACATTTAATATTTCTTTTTATATTTCATTTCTTTCTAATATTCTTTAACATTATTGTATCTTTTTCCATTGTTATAACAAACAAGCAAATTTCCTATATTACATTTCTTAGAATTATTCATACTTATAATTTCTTTTTTTCATTTTTACATCTTTTTACATCATTTTCTACGTTTGAACCTTATACTAATTAATCTATTCCTTTCCACTGAACATGAGTAAATCTTATAAACCATATATACATATTTTCATTTCTATATACATTTACACGCTAATCTCCAGCTGTACGTTGCCCTTAAATTACATTTACGTTATACAAGTGCAAAAAATATATATATATACTTAACTAAACCTATGGCGGTTACTCTAGCTGCACAAGTTCTGTCCCAACAATAGTTGGCAGATTGTCAAGTTCGCTGTCGTGGACAAGCTTGTCTCAATGTTTGTGTTTGCACTTTGGGCCTTGGGTTGCTGCTCTGACTTATGAAGTGTAGGTAGGATCACTCTGTTTGTGCCGGCTTGGGTATAGTTCCTCTACCAGCGCTTCAAATGGCATAATACTCCTATCAAGATTACTAAGCTGATGACGGCTAAACATGCGGTAGTAGTTGTCGCTGCTAAATGTACTCGATGTGGAATGGCATGTCTATTTGCCTCCTCCGTGCTGATTTTGTCTTCAACCCTCTTTATAGCTGCATCCTGCTCTCTTCATGCTTGATTAAAGTTAACACTAGCGAGCAATCATATTTCGTCCTTTTTCCTTCTACTACCTCCTCTCTCTGCCTGTCTGTCCGTGTTGCGATGCTGCTCCAGTCTGGTAACTCCATTCGTCTGGGCTGCCATAGAGATATATTTCGCTGTGCGGCATCTTCAGCTTGTATTCGTAGGTCACGGATTTGCAGGTGACAATGTTCTTCGATGAATAATACCCCTGTTTTCTCCAGCTCACCGATGGAAGTTGGTGAATGTTGGCAGTTCACTTCTAGCTTGGTCTTCTCGGACATCACAAATAACCAGTGGTTTCTCGTTACCATTCTCACTAAGCTGCCCCACTTTGCTGTAACTCTTTCCTTACAGGCCTTCGCATTTACGTTGTAGCTCCAGAAAAGGTTCAGCACACAGTTTTCTCCAATAGCAGTAATAGCTGGTGCTAATTGTGGGCATAAGATTTGCGGGTAGTCTGATACTGTTGGCAACTCAGCAAGACATACTGTCGTTCATGATTGTTGGCTGCCACAAATTCTGGAATTTTTCATCTAAATCCAGTTTACTAGTGGCATTCTTCATTATCTCGGTCATCTCTCGTGCATGAATTATCAGCGGGTGTAGTTTTCCTACGCTTAGGGAGATTAATATGCTCATCATTGTTTCTGGCATTTCGCTGATTTCTCTTAAGTGAAGGCTCATTAGGGTAATTACCTCACTCAATTCCATTCTTAGTTTTAATGTAAGAAACGATGTGATCTTTTTTTTTTGGGGATCTCCGATCATTAAGAAAAACTACGAAACCTTGTTTTAGTAGTTTATTCACATTTATCCGACGTTTCGACTCTGGGTTTTAGAGTCCTTTTCAAGGGATCTGTAAAAATACAATTATTCAGAAGTCTAGCATATTGAGAAATGTTTGAATATAAATATATGAAATGTTTTGAATTACCTCTAGTACTATGTGAACAAAACTACTTATAAAAATGACATAAAACACTACATTTATGTAATAAATTAATCAACAAAAATAAATAAATTAACACAGAAAAACAGATAAATACGTTTTAAAATTAACGACTAGAAAGGTACTGAGCTGCATCAGCTGTTTTTGAATGTTATGTTGGCTCTTGTGTCGTGTGTGCCGGTGTGTGTGCTCGTTGGTTTGTGTGAGTGGTGTTTTGATGTGGGCTTCTTTGGTTGTTGTGTGTATGTCTGTTAATTTTATTTAGAATCGTGTAATAATCCCTGTGTATAAATTCCGTATCTTGTCTGATGTTGATCAAGTGTTTCCTATTGATGTAAATGTGACATGCTTCTTTTGTCTCTCTCTTCCTTTTATTGTCTTCTGTATCGATAATGGAAACCTGGTCAAAATTGAAGAAATGGCCTGTTTCTAGTGAGAGGGTTGCCAGTGCTGAGTTGGGTGTCTGTTTTTCTATATATTATTTATGTTGTGCCAGTCGAGTTTTTAATTTTTTCGATGTTTGAGCTATGTAAGATTTAGAGCAGTTATCACATTGGACGTTGTATACTACATTACTTTTTTCTTGTGTTGTAATTTCATTTTTAGTTTTTGTGTAGAATTTACTTAGCTTGTTGATCGGTTTAAAAGTGATGTTGAGTTGATCGTTAGCAGTTTGTAGGTGTCGTCTTATTTCCTGAGAAGTTGGATGTATATATGGGATGGATTTGAACATTTTGAGGTTGGTATTATCTAGTTCCAGAATTTGTGTTGTTGTTAAGCTGTTATTCGGTGTGTTATGTTTGTATTTTCTTGTTGCTTTATTGATAATTTTGTGTGTTATATGTGATCGATAGTTGGTTTTTGCAAGAATTTGGCTGATAATTGGCTGTTTTTTGTGTGGAACTTATTGTGGCTTAGATTAAGGACTCTGTTGGCAAATGTCTGTGCTGTATTGATAATTGTTGCAGGTGGGTGACTAGAAACCCAGAGTCGACACGTCGGATAAATGTGAATAAACTACTAAAATAAGGTTTCGTAGTTTTTTTAATGATCGGAGATCCCAAAAAAAAAAGATCACATCGTTTCTTACATTCATAAACCCCGATCAAAAACAACATAAAAATTATTAAATAACTCCAGGGTGAAAGAGGAGGTTCTAGAGATTTATTGAGTCTACACAAAGCTGTCACCAAGAACCACATTGTACACACATCAATACATTCCCAGTCACACATCAACACATTTTCTAGTCACACGATACGTTCACACAGGCACCACTAACAACCGACCACACAACCATAAAAACAGATCCGACACAAGTACATATTACACCGCACACCACACGAATTCATATAGAACCCATTCAATCCGCGTAGTGCATGAACACCAATTAGTATTATACAGAAAATTATTCCAATCGATAAAGCAATTACCACACACAGGAGTGGGTAAACACATCCCCAAAAACGAAAACGCATCGCTGTCACTCACAACTACACAACAACGTAACAATCACCATGCAACAGAGATATCTTCATCTCCGGCGAAATACACACACAACAAATAATAACAACAGAAATTACGCACATAACCACTCAAACCACAGACCCGACGCCACTAAGCTTTATACAGAGAATGGAACAAGAACATGGAATGAACGTGAAGATCACTTTATCAAGGTACTTATCACTTAATACACTGCTTGCCAAAAAAATATCCCACCGCATATTTTTACTTCGCTGTAAGTTCTTGCACATAATGCCCAAACACATTACTAACAGATGCAAAAATATTCCATGCCAAGTTTATGATCTTTTCCTGCCTAAAAAATTACTCACTACTTAATATCGAAATCAAAGACTGTCACATAAAGATCAATAATTTAAACAAATTTCTTACCAAACTAAAAGCAGTAATAATTAACAAATTACCATATCAAACTTCACAATTATTTTTTCTCTCACAGAGCAACAGTTTCAAAAGAATCACAAACTTATCTAACCAAAGACTAAAATATAATATCAATAGATTAATTAACGCACAACTAAATGAAACAGAATTTTTATTTGACGACAATTGTGTAGAAAATCTGACGAATGTAGACATCCCCACAGAAGCAACCATCACATTGAGTTTGGGTCCTAAATTCAATATGCCCACCAGATTATACAAAAACAACGTCATTGAAGTAATAGCAGCATCTGAAAATATAGTAAATACCATCAAAGATATAGATAAGAGACAAATAGTCCGAAGGAATATTGCCAACTCTATAACACATCATCTATATGATGACTCTAATAATAAAATCAATAAATTCCTCTTAAAGTGTTACAAGACAACAAATAGTTTTTTAAAAATTAACCCCGATTTTTACGTTGTTAACTCGGACAAAGGAAATAAAACGGTAATTATAAAAAAAATGCTACCAATCAAAAATGTCTGACATGATTAGTGACACAAACACATACGTCAATATAGACAACGATCCTACTCCTGAACTTCAAAGAAAGAATAATAAATTAATTCAGATTCTGACGGACAAAAAATACATAAATAAATTTCAACGATATTTCCTACGAACAGACACGGCCACATGTACAAGACTCTATGGTCTACCAAAAATCCACAAACCCGATATACCAATGAGACCAGTGATATCAATCATCAACAACCCAAGCTATGCAATATCAAAATACATGACCAAAATTCTCCAACAAATTAATAGCGACAATCCAATAAACATAAAAGATTCCAACAGCCTAAAAAAATTCTTTGACAGCATACAGATAAATTCTAATGATATTCTAATCTCACTAGATGTGGTATCGTTATATACTAATGTGGACACACAATTAGCTCTCCAAGTTATCAATGACAAATGGCATTTAAAAGGAAACATAACTCCCATTGACAAGGAACTATTCATGGAGATCATAATGTTTTGCGTTGTTGATTGCAGATATTTTTCGTACAAAAATCAATTATACAAACAAAAATGTGGACTGGCCATGGGAAATAATTTATCAGGAATTTTAACAGATCTTGCGCTTGATCATGTGATTAATGAGGCCCTTAATAACACCATACAAAAGCCCACATTGATCAAAAAATACGTGGATGACATTATTTGCGCAATCCCAGAACAACACACGAATGAACTACTACACAATTTTAACAACACTGACAACAATTTAAAGTTCACTCTAGAAATAGAAAACAACAACAAAATCCCATTCCTGGACATGTATATCATCAGGACAGAAGACCGAAAGATCATTACGGATTGGTATTGCAAACCTTGCAGCTCTAACCGCATGATTAATTACTTTTCTAATCACCCACCTGCAACAATTATCAATACAGCACAGACATTTGCCAACAGAGTCCTTAATCTAAGCCACAATAAGTTCCACACAAAAAACAGCCAATTATCAGCCAAATTCTTGCAAAAAACAACTATCGATCACATATAACACACAAAATTATCAATACAGCAACAAAAAAATACAAACATAATACACCGAATAACAGCTTAACAACAACACAAATTCTGGAACTAGATAATACTAACCTCAAAATGTTCAAATCCATCCCATATATACATCCAACTTCTCAGGAAATAAGACGACACCTACAAACTGCTAACGATCAACTCAACATCACTTTTAAACCGATCAACAAGCTAAGTAAATTCTACACAAAAACTAAAGATGATATTACAACACAAGAAAAAAGTAATGTAGTATACAACGTCCAATGTGATAACTGCTCTAAATCTTACATAGCTCAAACATCGAAAAAATTAAAAAATCGACTGGCACAACATAAATAATATATAGAAAAACAGACACCCAACTCAGCACTGGCAACCCACTCACTAGAAACAGGCCATTTCTTCAATTTTGACCAGGTTTCCATTATCGATACAGAAGACAATAAAAGGAAGAGAGAGACAAAAGAAGCATGTCACATTTACATCAATAGGAAACACTTGATCAACATCAGACAAGGTACGGAATTTATACACAAGGATTATTACACGATTCTAAATAAAATTAACAGGCATACACACAACAACCAAAGAAGCACACATCAAAACACCACTCACACAAACCAGCGAGCACACACACCGGCACACACGACACAAGAGCCAACATAACATTAAAAAACAGCTGATGCAGCTCAGTACCTTTCTAGTCGTTAATTTTAAAACGTATTTATCTGTTTTTCTGTGTTAATTTATTTATTTTTGTTGGTTAATTTATTACATAAATGTAGTGTTTTATGTCATTTTTATAAGTAGTTTTGTTCACATAGTACTAGAGGTAATTCAAAACATTTCATATATTTATATTCAAACATTTCTCAATATGCTAGACTTCTGAATAATTGTATTTTTACAGATCCCTTGAAAAGGACTCTAAAACCCAGAGTCGAAACGTCGGATAAATGTGAATAAACGACTAAAACAAGGTTTCGTAGTTTTTCTTAATGATCGGAGATCCCCAAAAAAAAAGATCACATCGTTTCTTACATTCATAAACCCCGATCATAAACAACATAAAAATTATTAGTTTTAATGACGATAATTCCCGATATTGACCCTGCTGCTCTTTAACGATGGTTGAAAGTTTATTTTGTAGTTCTTCTCTCTCTTCTGCTGCCTGTAGCCTTGAAACATTAAACAAATCGAACGTAGATTTAACGACAGTAATTCGGTCCTTCAGTAGATTTAATGTTCGGCTCTCCTTCTCATTAAGTTCATCTATAGCTGCATGTATTTCTTCCGAGTCGGCATGGTCCATGGTTCCGAACAGTGTCTTGGCGAGAGATCCCACTCCATCAAAAATTGAACGCTTGTTTCTTCGGGGCGGCTCATTTTGGGTATGATGCGAGAGTTCCTCATCCTGACACTTAATTTTTTCCACTCAGCCTCCTATCTCTTTGACTGCTGCCTTAGACCTTGCAACGCCTCCAGTATCGGTTACGTCTGCACATACTCCGCTTATCAAAACGCTGCAGTTGCTGACGAATTTTAAACTTAGGCAGAATAGTCCAATGTTTCGTGTAAAAAATAACCAACCCGAGACGCTCGAACAACACTCCCGACTGTGGTATCGGCTCGATGATATAACCTGCCTGCTCTGCTTGTATCCCAGCTATCGAAGCGAAGATTAAAATTACTACCGCCTTCATCGCGAAACTAAACCTTATATTATAACTATATAAATTTTGGGCAATCCTAGTATTCTTAGACTGAATGAAGTTTGTTTTTCTTTAATATAAACTCCTAATTTATTCTAAAAATTTCTTTTTTTTACAATCTTTATTTCTCGTACACCTTCTTTCTTTAACAATTCTCTCTTCCCTTTACACAACTTGTATAAAAACTTCTCTTTCCTTTAAACTACTAAACCCTTTTTTTTAATCTTTTTATTTTTAACCTCTTATTTATGTTTTCTTTCAACAGCTCTTCTTATTTATTTTCCATTATTTCTTTCAAAATCTCTTATCTGTTTTTTTTTTAAATTTTTATATCTTGTTTACTATTCCTCTTTTCTTTCTCTTTTTTTTTAAATTATTATTTCCTTTAAATTCTCTATTTCTTCTTTCTCATTCAATTAATCTTTGTATGCTCTACTTTCTTCTCTTTTAAATCTCTATTTTTTCTTTCCTATTTCAATATTTCCTTTGTTTTTGTTTTTTTTAAAAAAAAAAATCTTCACTCTTTCTTCTCCTTTTTTTTTACATACACTTACTTACTTTCCTCTATTGGCAATCTTTTCGCATCTGCATAATCTTCTTTTTCCTTTCCTCTCAGCCTAAACCCTTTAATGAACCTGGTTCTGAAAGAAAAAGAAAGAAACTAAGAAAAAGACTAAACAAAGTAAAATATTCAAATTGTAAAACTATTCTCTCGTGCTTCTTTCCACTTAGGTTATCGTCCTTATATGACGAACAAACTCTACTCTTAAAATTAATCATGATACCTTCTCAAACGATTCGTATGAATCCGCTTGAGCTTTTTCCCTTGAAGTATAGTTACATTCTCAGGATTGTGAACGTAAATTACTTCATATGGACCTTTAAAAATGCATGCTAATTTCCCTGCCCTAGCTAAGTCTTTAACTAGAACTTTATCACCCATATGTAAGACTTCCGGCCTAGATGAATTGCCATGGTACTTCTTTGCCACTAGTTTGCTTTTAAGTAGGTTCTTCCTAGATAGTTGAAACGCCCTTTGCAATTTGAACCGCAATACCGAATGGCACTTATCCATATTGTATACCGGTTCAGGCTGACGCTGTACGCTACTGGGGATTTCCGCTACAAATCCAAACAACGTTTCCATGGGCGTAAGTTTTGTGCCTGTATGCACGGTGTTGTTGTACGCATGCGCTGCGGTTCTCAACAGCTCGTCCCAGTTTCGTGGCTCCCGATCAATGAAACTCCTCAGATAGTTGGCTAGCGTAGAATGCTGCATCTCCACAGCGTTGAACTGGGGATGGTAGGCAGTTGTTTGCAGCTTCTTTATCTTCAACATATTACAAAGAGCCTTTAAGGCTTCTCCAGTGAAGTTTGCTCCCTGATCTGTTACTAGCTGTTTCGGTAGCGAGTACCGGCTGAGGATTTGCTCAAACAAGGCCTGGGCTACCGTGTTCGCTTCTTGGTCTGGTATCGCCACGAAATCTACAAATCTCGTCAGATCATCCATCATAGACAAGATGTACTTGTTATCTTTGTGACTGACTGGGAAAGGTCCAACTAAGTCAACATAGACTTTCTCAAAAGGTCTCTCCGCGATTTCCGTCACTACTAATGGTATCTTGATGGCTCTAGCATGCTTATTTTTTTGGCAAATCGTACAACGTTTAACATACCGAGCTATATCAGCCTTCATTCCCTTGCAATGGTAGAAGCGCTTCACTCAGTCGAACGTTTTGTTCCTTCAAAGTGTCCTCCAAACCTAGAGTCATGATAATCTCTTAGAATTAGCTCAATCTCTTCTGGATTGGTCATCAGTTTTAGTTCTGGTTTCTTCAGTTTTTCTTCGGTGATTATCTCAGTCCCTCTGTCAATACTGTTACCTTCGTTTTCAGAATCTCGCAACGGTATTTGTTTTGGTTGTTCCCCTTCTTTCTGTTCCTTAGCTTGAGCACGAGTTATTGCAACGCATGGGTACTCCTTGTTATCATATGACTCAGGTTCTTCAATGTGCCTTGGAATTCTGCTTAGGGCATCGGCATTACCATTTTCCTTTCCAGTTTTATATATAATCTCAAAATCATACTCCGATAGTTTTTTGTGAAATCTGAGCATACGTGAAGTAGTGTCCTTCACCTTGAAAACTCCCCGCAGCGGTTGGTGGTATTTTGAAAGGTTTGCCCAGAAGGTAGCACCTATAGTTCCGAACTGCCCACACGATGGCCAACATCTCACGCTCTGTAGTGGAGTTTTCTTTGACATGTTCAAAGTACGACTAGCGTAACTAATTGGCTTACCCTCTTGCTCCAGAACTGCCCCTAAAGATTCCCCACTTGCATCAGTGATTACCGTAAATTCCTTTGTGAAATCCGGATATATCAAGAGTGGTGGTGTAGTAAGAATTTCCTTGACACGACTGAAAGCCTCTTCCCACTCGAGTCCCCATGTGAGCTTAACGCTTTTTTTTAATAAACTATTAATGGGTGCCAATATTTTTGAAAAATTCGGAACAAATTTCCGATAATAATTGGCTAGCCCTAAAAAATATTGAACCTGACGAACAGTTTTTGGTTTTGGGAAATTTTGCACTACTTCTACTAATCGTTTATCAGGCTTTAGCCCTTTTTCTGAGCAAATATGGCCCAGATACGCTACCTCTTTCCTTAAAAACTGACATTTTGAAGGCTGCAACTTAAGGTTGTGTTCTCTGAAGCGCTGAAAAACTTATCGTAGATTGCTGTTATGTTCGTCCAAACTCTTAGCAAATATCACGACATCGTCGAGATACACCAAGCATTTAATCCCTTGAAGTCCCGTTAGGATTTCGTTCAGTAGGGATTGAAAAAATGGGGGGGGGGGGGCTTTTTAAACCAAATGGTAATCGTTTATAATGGAAATGATTAAAATTGGTACTAAACGCCGTTTTTTCTCTGTCTTTTGGGTCGATTAATACTTGGTGGTACCCGTTAGCTAAATCTAACGTGGTGAGGTATCTGGAATGACCCAAACGATCTAAGATGTCCTCAATTCGGGGAAGGGGATAAGAAAAGGGGATGCAGACTTTGTTTAGTTCTCTGAAGTCTACACATAGCCGATACTTTCTTTTACCGTTATCATCTACTCTTTTCTTAGGAATTAGAAGTACGTTGAAATTAAATGGACTGCCACTAGATTCGATGATATCGTCCTCGAGTAATTGTTTGAGTTGTTCCTGACACTCTTCTCGATGGGCTTCTGGGATGCGATATTGATTTCGTGTATGGGGGCCGTATTAGCCATTAATGGTAACTTAAAGGTATTGCCACAATACACTCCTGGCTTAATTTCTTCCGCTATGCACACTAAATTTTCCTCACCTGTGACAGGAATTTCCAATAGCAGCTCCGTTTCTGGGTTCAACTTAATTCATGTCCCCTGAGTGCTTTTACTCTTTCCTAAGTCATACTTTTCCTTTCGCTGTGTAAGATGAACCTTTTCGCTTTGAGCCTCTGCGTAAGCTGTAGCTTTAGAGAGGTTGCGCTGGACTTCCATGCGAGGAATTTCCAGCTCCTTTTCCCTTTTTTCTGCTACACTTTCTTGTTTCTGCTCCCCAACGGTTTAGTCCTATTGATGGGTGCTTCTTGAGAATCTTTTGATTCGTTCCCGTGCTAACGGCTCGACCAATTCTACGAACGGCCCCTCCTCAGCTGTTAGAGCTGAGTGTACATCATCTTCTTTCGGAAAAGTCACCTTTCTTTCTTTTATTTCACCATCTTGGTAAGATTCTACTTCTGAAAGGTACAGTGAGGCTATCTGATACCACGCCCGCTTTGGATATAATGTCCCGCAAGGATGCGACGCGATTCTTCATTCGTTGCTGAATATCTTTTGGGGAAGAATCAACTGACTCTTCTTTCTGGATAAACTGGTGATGATTGTCCTGGGTGCTTTCCTTCAACTCTATTATCACGATTTTCTCCTTTCCAGTGATGCAGCCAAAAACAGGAAGTTTTTCCTCCTTTGTTTTCTCCATCCCTTTCACTGACAGTTTTCCATTTATACAATCAATGACCGCTTTGTCCTTCAGTAACTCGATCCCCAGAAAACCGTCAGCTGGAATCGAAATAGTGTCATAAATGGTGTTAAACTCGCATGGCTGTTCTACTCCACCTATGCGTAGTGTGGCTTTACAAGTTCCAATTGAGCTTTCTTGTGCCCCAAACAACCCTGCAATCATTATTTTCTTGAGAGTTTGTATATGCGTGTTTCCTTTAATACGATTTACCTTAATTATATTACATGTTGCACCTGTATCTACTAATAATGTTAATTTGCCCGTTGTACCTATATCCGATTCTACTGAGATAATGCAGTTATTTAACTATGACACTGGCTTCTTTCTGTGAGGTCTTCATGGTCTTGAATTCCGTTAATTGAACGCAGTTGCGGCTAATTCCCCCAGCTGCCTCTCCCCGTTTCCATTGTTTAGAGCTTCTTGATCCGCTAGATATTTCTTCAAGCAGTTTGCGGTATTATGATCGCAGGTTCTACAAAATTGGTAACAAAGGATTTCTGGGTCTGTTTGCAGCTGTCCTGGAGAACCAATTGAAGTTTCCGTGAATCTTATGCTTTGTCTTCGGCAACTAGCAGTATCGTGACCATAGTTTCGGCATTTTACACAGTATGGTGGCTGTTTTCTTGATTGGCATTCCCTAGCAATATGCCCTCTTTGCCCACACTGGAAGCACTAGATGGGCCTAGGTGGCGTCACCCTAGCCCGTGATCCACAATATATTCCTGCTGCTGCTGGATATGGGCCCTTCTGTACGGGTTCTCTGAATGGTCTGCTGGTATTATTGTTGAAATGATTAGTCAACCAGCTCTCTCGCATTGCTTCGGAATTCAGTTTTCGCCCACTTCCCCAGACTTCTGGTTCTCTACTCTGGAGCCTCGTTGCATCCTTCTCGAAATAACTAGCTTGTTCTTGTACTTCATCTAGAGATTGGAATCTCCTTCCTGTCAGATGCACTTGCGCTGCCTTATTCCCTACGCCTGATTTAAAAGTAGCCACTTGGTCACGTTCCAATTCTGCTATTAGTCCACCTTCGTTATTCGGGTACTTAGCTGTGACTGCTGTTTTAATTTTGTCCAGAAGCCCTTTCATTCTGTCAGCGAATTCTCGAATGTTCTCTGTGAGCTACGTACGGAAATGCTGGAGTGTAAACAACGACCTGTGTTTACACTCCAGCATTTCCGTACGTAGCTCACTGAACGATTTTCGTGGCGTATATGCAGTTGTAATAACTTGCTGCAGAGTTTCAAAATCCTTCGCTTCCTGGGAACACACTAGATAATAAGCGTGATCTGTAAGCCGAAATTTCACACATTTCATAAAGATAGCTTTTTCTTCAGTAGTCATTTGATCGTAGAGTTGCTTGCTGCAATTCAGGAAACGGTACAATTCTTTGCCCAGCTTTGGTGACCTTTCCCCAGAAAATAATGGTATATATTTGGAAACCATATCCACAACTTTCCCATGTGCTTCCGCCATACTAGTCTTGAGCAATCCGTATGATTTACTGCTTCCTGGTTCTTTTGTCTCTCCCTTCGATGAGCTACTCTTAGCTGAAATATTTTGCCTATCTTTCGTTTCTCGTGGTTTATACCAGAACACTAATTTCCTTGGTCTCCACTTCTTCCTGTCTCCCACTCTCAATTCTGTCTGCAGTTCTCTCCGCTGCCTCTTCTGCTTCCTTCAGTTGCTGTTCCAAAGACAATATTTTCTTTATTAGACCCTTGTTCTTTCTTTTATCTTCGTCTAACAATTGTTCGGCTTGGATCTCGCCCCTTTGGATTACCTCGAGTGTAGCCGTTACCAGCAAGTCTAAAGCTTTGCCTTTCGTACAGGACTTGGCAGCTGTATTCCACTCCTGAATCAATTTTCTCGATTCTTCACTTGATGTTCGTTTTTGTAATTCTGCCGTGAGATGCTCTCCAATATACTGCCAGTCTTGCACGTAGCTTTCTAACTTCTTTTTACACTCTTTTAGCTCCTGCGATCTTTCCTCTAATTCCTTATCTTGGGTTTTAACCGTGACAGTTGCTCTCTTGTCAATTCATTACTTCTACCCTCCGACATTGGATTCTGAATCAGAAGATCATTTAATTCTTCTCTCATTTCACTCCAATCCAAGCATAATTACCTATATATATTATATATAACACCTAACCAAGAAAACAATCTCGCCCTGGCTCTAGATATTTTCAATTACGACTTACTTTAAAACTCAATTTTTAACACAACAAAAGCTATCATTTCCTATCAACTAATTTTACATTATTTACTTTATACGAAAATTCTACTGATTCATTGGCAACGCAAAAACAATGAAGAGGATATAGAATCATCACAAAACAAACATGAAGATCAACGATTAGAATAATAATGTATGCGATACACGAAAGATATCCGCAAAATCGTCGCTAACAAAACAAAAAAAAAATATTATATATATACATATATATATTCTATTTTAAAATTTTCACTTAGCACACGAGAAAACTTCCAAACACCCATAACTATTAACGATTAACACAAAAACTCACACTCAGCATTACAATAGCATCTTTAGGCTGAAAGATCCTACTTAATAAACTTAATATAACACTTCTTAAATTTAACCTGAAAAGTAAATTAAATTAAACAAATATTTTTTTCAAAAAAAAAAAAAAAAATACCGAAAGTTTTAAAATTTTTACTCATAAATAAAACAATACAAAAACAAAAAACACCACAGTAAGAAATCTTCACATTTCTTACCTTAGTTTCACCGGCTGTGCCAAATTGTCGTGTCCCCCACAGCAATTAATCAATAAAAAACTTCTTCCATAAATCAATACACACGAATTACTTTAAACAGAAAGCTTTATTTTGCATAACACTGACCTATCTTTATACTTTACAACTAACCCGAACCGAAACATGATACTGCGATGACAAAGTTTACTCGCGACTGATAAAAAAGATACTACAGGCACTCAACAGACCAGTCATTAGTCCTTTATGCTTCAATATTCGGAAGTAAACTTTTACTCGTAACGCGGATGTAAACAAACGACAACAACTTTGTCGTTTGTTCTACCTGTTGCAGCACCTGAGTCGCTTAGTAGTAAACAATCGCTTGACATAATAATTACCATGCGAGGTTAATTATTATTGTAATCGTTGATTGCTCCACTAAGCACTCATCGCAGCAAGACAACCGAGAGTAGCAGAACAATACCATGCGAGGTTATTGTTTAGCAATTGCTGATTATTTTGCTAGAATGCGCCCTTGGCTGCTGGAAGAACCTTCCGTATAACGCCATAACAGTACTACGCTCGGAAAATTAATGGAACATCGCGGAAGGTTCATGGCTGCTTCTGAGGCTTCTTATAAGTTATACATATCCAAATTGAAGACTTCTTTGCTCGGTAGACCTAAAGAGTTCTGGTCCTTTGTTAATTCTAAGCGCAAGTCTGATGGATTCCCCTCATCCTTATCTTTTGGTGATGCGGAGAGTGCTGATTCGACAATTATTGCCAATCTGTTTGCCGATTTTTTTGAATCTGCCTTTAGTGATTCCAACTGTGATATTAGTTGTAGCGATTTTACTCACTTGACGATGCTTCCTTCGACTTCTTTTGAGATAAAGGATCTTGTTTTTGACGATGCCATAATTTCGAAACATATTTCGAATTTGGCAGATAGCTTTTTGCCTGGCCCTGATGGCATCACATTTTCTTTGTTGAAGAAATGTAGCATTTCGCTTTTATCTCACCTATTTAAGTTGTCCTGTCAATCAGGCGTCTGTCCTAAGTTATGGAAACACTCCTTAATTTTTCTACATCATAAAAAGGGGGACAGAATTGACATATCTAATTATAGACCAGTTGCTCAACTTTCAGCTATTCCCAAAATATCTGAGGCTATTGTCTGTGATACTCTCTATTTCCACTCTAAGCCGTTCATAGGTAGTTTCCAGCATGGTTTTACTAAGGGGAAGTCAACAACTACCAACCTATTGGAGTTTTCTAATCATTGTATGTCTGCCATTAATACAGGAAAACAAGTTGACTGCATCTATACTGAATTTAGTAAAGCATTCGACAGGATTAGCCACAAGATACTTTTACATAAGCTTACTTTGCTGGGTTTCCCTTGTCGGTTTCTTCTATGGTTAAACTCCTATCTATCTAATCGTACCCAGCAAGTCTCTTTTCGTGGTATTCTATCCAGGAACATCCTTTATACCTCTGGAGTGCCCCAGGGTAGCCATCTTGGTCCTCTTTTGTTTGTCATTTATATTAATGACTTGCACTTGTTACTACCACATACCAAAATTCTTTGTTATGCTGACGATGTTAAGCTTTTCCGAACTATCTCGAATGCCGATGACTATGCTCTAATTAATTCTGACTTGAACACCTTCTACTCTTGGTGTTCTAAGAATTTTCTTTCTTTGAATATTGATAAGTGTTTTGTTTTGTCTTATTACCGTAAGCGTAGTCCTTTGTATCTGAATTACTTCATCAATGGAAGTTTATTGTCCAGATTTCACAGCACCAAGGATCTGGGAGTTATTTTTGATTCCGGGTTCTCATTTGAAAACCATATTTCAAATATTGTCAATAGGGCTAACACTGCTTTGGGCTTTGTTAAGATGTGGTCCCGGGAGTTTAATGACCCTTTTGTAACCAAGACCCTCTATTTCGCTTTTGTTAGGCCGATCTTTGAGTATGCCAGTCCTGTTTGGGCACCATTTTATTCTGTCCATATTAATCGGATTGAATCAGTCCAACGCAGATTTATTAAATTTTCTCTTCGTGGCCTTCCCTGGAACGATCCTTTAGCCTTGCCTCCTTACGCTGATCGACTGAAGTTGCTCTCTATCGACACCCTTGAGAAGAGGCGTGATATTTCTAGGATCCTTTTTATTTTTCATTGCTTGCATGGTACAATTAATTCCCCTGAGCTTCTAGGGCTCCTAAATTTCTCTGCTCCTTGTCGTTCCTTGAGAAACCATGACTTTTTTTGTTTGCCATTTTGTGATACAAATTACAGTTTTAATAAGCCTATTACGTCGATGTCTCGTCTGTTTAATGCTCATTGGCACGTACTGGACCTATATCTAACTAAAGCCCAAGTAAAGCGTCTCTTGAATGGTCAGCTTACCTAATGTAGCTTTTTTCTTTTTTCTCTTTTTCTGTTCAATGTTATTTATAGTCTGTATTTTTGTATTATGTTCTCTTTAATCTAATGCTCTTTCTCTTTTTTTTATTCTTTTTTTTATATATATTTGCCTATTTTTAATTTATTTAAATAGGATCATTCTATGTTGTACATTTTCTTTTTCTTTTAATTTTGTAGATTTTGTAGTAATCAGCTATTTGATGAAATTTGTAGAAATAAATAAATAAATAAATCACCTGCTGGTATGGGGAGTTCAATTGAATACAAGTAATGCGTATGGGATCCACGTATCCCATGTGAGGGGGTCTAGATTGGTGTAATGTCTGACATATTCCGCCAAAGTTCTGTGGCTACGTTCAAGTGCGCCATTCGTCTGAGGGTGATAAGGGGTAGAACTGATTTTTTTTTTCATCAATTTACATACCTCTTGAAATAATTGACTCAAAAAGTTTGTACCTTTGTCGGTTAAAACTGAGTCGGGGGCCATGACGTCATATTTTCTGTTCTACGAAAACTTTTGCTATCGTCTTAGCTTCCGCATTCGGTAAAGGATAAGCCTCTGAAAATTTTTTGAGGTCGTCTTGAAATGTCAGTAAGTATTTATTATCCTCATACGTTACTGGTAATTGGCCAACGATATCAAGAGCAATTCGCTCAAATGGTTGAGAGCTTGTAGAAGTTAGCTACATAGGTATAGGTGGTATATTTTGTAATTTGTTTCGTTGACATGAGTCACATTTTCGAACATATTTTCTTACATCTTTTGCCATAGATAGCCAAAAGTATTTCGTTTTGATGCGTTTGAGAGTTCTAGACACTCGTTGGTGTCCACCAAGAGGTGAATCATGAAATTCGTGGAGAACTGTTTGGATACCGTCCATGGAGGTAAGGGTTATTTTGGAATTTGCAAAGATCTGTAGCTTAATATTTGCCCTGCCAAATATTTATTTATTTTATTTATTTATTTATTTATCACTAGTTGCAATTACATAGATTTGTCTAAATCTAACCTAATTTACAACTAATGTTTAAGGGCCCACGGCTACTAGGCCATCTGGGCAGTGCCAAATATTGATCATGAGTATATTAAATTCTGGCGATGAAATTCCTAAATCATTAATTTTTAATTTGATACATTCAGAAAAAATCTTTCTTATACTTTTTAATGCAATTTCTCTGTCTGAAGAACTTCGAAAAGGGAATGGTACAGTAGTTATGAGAAAGGTGGTCAAAAGATCTATGGGTGTAAAAATTTCGAGACTTCCCATAGTGGGTTTTTGATATTGGGCAATTAATTTCGATAAAGGCCTTTCTTCAGGCGATTCCGTAAGGGGTAGTACAGGGTGGGGGCCAAAAGTCACCATGGGGTTTAAAAATTTAATAACTTTTTCGTTTATATTTTTTTTTATTTTTTTTTTTAGATTATATAAATAACATCTGGAGAATAAATAATGAAGAGATTCACAACTGAACAAAGAACCAGAATAATACAGGGTGGGTCAAAAGTCACCATGGGGTTTAAAAATGCTCTTTGCGTTAAAATAATTGATCGCTGATTTAAGTAATAAAATTCTATTATTCTGGTTCTTTGATCAGTTGTGAATCTCCCCATTATTTATTCTCCAGATGTTATTTATATAATCTAAAAAAAAAAAATAAAAAAAATATATAAACGAAAAAGTTATTAAATTTTTAAACCCCATGGTGACTTTTGGCCCCCATGGTGACTTTTGGCCCACCCTGTATAAACGCTATATGTTTTAATTTATTGTCTGATTGACTCTGATCTTTTCTCTTGGATGATTGTGACTTTTTCGTCAATAACCAATTTTCTTCCGACGTTTTTGGCTTGTTCAGATATTGTTTTAATTTTCCTTCTTTGATTCCTTGTGGTTACCAATATATTTTTGACGTTGTGTTCCACATCTTTTCCTATTCTACTTAAGGCATCGGCATTGGCATTACATTTCCCTGGCTTGTATTTTATCTTGTAATCGTACACTTCGAAGAGAATTCTCCATCTGGCTAATCCGGAAGTAGGAGCTTTTAGATTTAGAAGCCATTGTAATGGTCGATGGTCGGTGATAATCGTGAATTGACGTCCAAAAATATAACGTCGAAATTGCTTCACCGCGAATATTATAGCCAAAAATTCTATTTCAGTGGTACTATATCGGGTTTCAGCACTATTAAGAGTGCGACTGGAATAGCAGATCGGTTTATCTTCGCCTATGTTACCTTGAGATAGTACCGCGCTGATGGCAAAATCGCTCGCATCACTTGTTACAAGAAATTTGTTATTAAATTCCGGGTAAGTTAGAACAGGAGAGGTAATCAATTTTTCCCTGAGGGTTCTGAATGCTTCATCACAGTGAGCATCCCATTTAAACTCGGCGTTCTTTTTCAATAATTTGGTGAGTGGCTTTGTGATACCCGCAAAATTAGAAATGAACCGGCGATAGTATCCGACGAAACCCAGAAATGATTTGACGTCTTTGGACTTTTTGGGAGTAGGAAATGCTTTTGCAGGTTATATTTTGTCTGCATTAGGCTGTATGCCCTTTTCTGAAATTATATGTCCTAAATATATCAACTCTTTCTTAAGGAAATGGCAATTTTCTGGTTTAAGCTTCAAGTTATGTTCACGTAAACGTTCAAGTACATTGATTAGTCGTTGATTATGATCCCGTAGGTAGTATCCGTAGATGACGACTTCGTAAATGTAAACGAAACAGTCAATACCCTGTAAAACCCATTAAGACATTATTCATTAGACGATGCAACGTCGCGGGAGCATTTTTCAAACCAAATGGCATTCTATTATATTCATAGTGTCCAAATGGAGTACTAAATGCCGTTTTCTTGCGATCGTTCTCATCTACTAATATCTGGTGGAATCCATTTGCAAGGTCCAAAGTACTAAAATACTTGGATTTTCCTAACTGATCTAAGATGCCAGTTATATTCGGCAGAGGGTACGCATCTCCAATAGCAATGTCATTCAGCTTTCAAAAGTCTACTACCACTCTCCATTGTTTGTTCCCAGCGCTATCTGCCTTTTTAGGTACTAAAAACAACGGGGAGTTCCATGGACTGAAACTGGGTCTAACAATACCACCGGATAGCATTTCATCTATCTGCTTATGGATCTCGTTTTTGTGAGCCTCAGGAAGCCTGTATAGTCTTGTGAACAAGGGTGCTTTGTCCTTTGGAGTGATTATATTGTGGGAAATAGCTGTGGTAAACGTAAGATGGTCGCCTTCTAAGAAGAAAAGACCATTGTATTCTCTACATATTTCGGAGATGGATTTATTTTCTTCATCATTACAATGGTCCAGTTTAAGATTTTCTTTCAGTTTACTTAACCAATTTTTAACCGGATTTTTTTAAGGATCTGTATTAATTATATTAAAATTGTCTACCTTTTCCCATTGTAAATTTATGTCTTCTAAACGTAGCTTAACCTTTTCATCATTTGAATTTAAAATCATAATTTTTACCCTTTTATTTTCTGGACTAGTTATACTTCCAGCTACATATACACCAGGAAGAATTTCGTTCTTTTTTACTACTATATCATTTGGATAACTGAAAGGTATCCCTATAATAGTCTCACTTCTTGGCTTTAAGGTACAATTAGAGCTTTTGTTGGGGATTTGAATACTTGTCGTGTCCCAAAGCAATGCCG
Source organism: Dioctria linearis (assembly GCA_963930735.1). NCBI lineage: Eukaryota > Metazoa > Arthropoda > Insecta > Diptera > Asilidae > Dioctria > Dioctria linearis. Next base: position 106,567,212 of record OZ005740.1, on the reverse strand, counting down.
TAAATAAATCAGTTAGATTCAATAAAAAACTCACGTAATTCTGAAACAATACTTTATTTTTGACTTAGTGTTACTACAAAAACAGTTACTCGCGATCGATACTTCTTATTATCTTCTTTAATTACCACTCGAATTACTAATTGGAGCTACCACTCCGTCGAACCGCTCGAATTACAACTTACCTACTGCACACCGAACGGTTATCTTTTATCTAAGCTTACTTCTAACTACGTAACCTGATCTATCGAAACGACCGTGCTCACCTCCATTCAACCAGGCGGACGCGACTTTGACCTAGTGGCCAGCGCAATACCTTGCAATCATAATTACAAAGTATTACGCTAATCACTGCCGACAGCGGGAGCCCCCAATACTGTCTGTAAACAAACAGTGAGGCCAGCTGAGTATTTCACTATGTGAAGTGAATTACTTAACCATGACTCAATGTCCAGTTACATACAGCAGTGGATGCGACAATTTACAAGTAAACAATTCGCAATCGCGAAGCATTTTACTGTGCGAAGTAATATGATTAGTTATTGCAAATCGTTTAATTATTTGAGCATTTGCTGCACCAATTGAATATTGGGTCACGACATTCCTCCCCTCCTGAGAAAAACTGATTCCCAAGAGGAATCAGATCGGGGTGCTCAGTTAGGTTACAATATATAACTTAACTAATTTATACAAAAACTAAAGGACAATATTTACTATGATCTAAAGAATTTTTATAGCGATGGTTCGGTATACTTACAATTTCTGTTCTATTCTTCATTTTTTTTTTATTATTTTTTTTTAAACATCTTTTTTTTTTCTTTTACATTTCCTTCAATTACTTTATAGTATCTGTTTCTTTTCTTTACAATGTTTGCTATCTAAATTTTTTTATTTGCCTTTTCTTACATTGTTTCATTTTTCGTGATTTCTCATTCCATTTCTATTTTTATTTTATTATCACATTTCATTTCCCTTTTTTTCTTCTCATATTTAATATTTCTATTTACATTTTTTACATTTCATTTCTTACAATTTGTTTTTCAAATTATTTAACTTGACTCTGCTTTTTTTTTACATATTTTCTATCCTAATAACTTAATTATATCTATTACATACTTCTTTCTAAAATTAAAAATTTTATTATTAACATAGATGATTACTTAGTTTACATGCATAATCTTATCAACTATCAAAAATACCGTTCTTTTTACACTCAATTACAGTAACAAGAATACAAAAATACTGCCATAACAAAATTCTTTTCTACCAAAATTACAATTTTTACAATCCTAACCAGTACAATTACATTTATTACAATTATCAACCATAATACCCTTTAATCCTTATCTAACGATTGCCCGTGCTTATTAAATCAAGGGGATTAAAATACATTATAGCTACTCTAACCGGACGAGATGTTTTCCCACGACGGTCGGCAAGCTACCAGTTGGCAAGTTTGCTGCTCTTGGCATGACTAACTCTATACTGCCAGTCCCTTCTTTTTTCGGCTCTGTTGAGGTTGGTCTGGGATGTTTAATGGATGTCTGGATAGTAGGTAGTATTGATACTCTGCCAGTACTTACTCGTCCTTGCTGACGTTTCCAGCGTCTTACACGGAACATCATTACTGCTACTAGAGTCAGGCTGACGATGCTTATCAGCCCGGTCAAAGACGTGGCTGCTAAATAGATCTGGTGCGGATGATTCTGCTGCCTGTGAACTTGTTTAGCCTTGATGGCGCTCTGAACCTTGACTATCTTCTCAGCATGATCTTTCCAGACTTGATTGAAATTACCTGCCGCTAGAAGTTTTAGTTCTCCTATTCGTCTCTTTGGATGTTCGGGATTCCTTGGACCTGTTGGTCTCACTATATTTTCGCATTTAGGTAGTTCTGAAGGTGCGGGCTGAAAAAGAGTTACATTTCCGTGAGCGTCGTCTTCAGAGGTTATAAGTAGATGTACAATCAGCAGATGACAGCGTTCCTTTATGTCCAATACTCCTATCGATGAGATCACTCCTATTTTGGTCGGTGAATTACGGCAGTTGACCTCCAGCTTTGATTTTTCGGCCATTACAAACAGCCAGTGATTCCTGGTCATCATTCGCGTTCGAGAGCTCCATTTCGGGATGAATTTTTCCTTACAAGCCTTAGTCTTGACATTGACACTGTGAAATAGGTTTAACACGCAGTTATCGCCAATGTCCGTAATTATTGGGCTCAAATGTGGGCACAGTAAATGGGTATGAGCCGTCATAGTGATCAGCTGCTGACACTGGTACTGGTGGTCATCTAGTAAGACATATTGCCTCTCGTGGTTGTTGGCTGAAATAAATTCCGCGTCTAAGTTCGTACATATGGTAGCCGGCTTCATCTACTGCTGCGGGGATGGTGTAGACTTTGTGGGTGTCGAACGAAGCTCTCTGTGGTTGGGGAATGTCTACTCTGACCAGGATGCGTTGGTTAGTAAAGATGGCCTTCACTTTAGCAATCTGAGCTAATAACTGGAAATCTTGAAACTGCTCGTTTAAGTCCAGTCCTTTCGTGGCATTCCTCATAATCTCAGTCAATTCCCGAGCGTGGAATATTAGAGGGTGTAACTTCCCGAGGCTCATGGAAACCATAATGTTCGAAATGGTCTTCAACGTGTCGCCTATATCGCGTAGCTGGAGGGTCAGTAGTGTCAGAACCTCATTTAATTCAAGTCTACGCTGCAATACTGCTAGCTCTCCATCAGTGGTTCTTTGCGCGGATCCGGGTCCGAATTTGCTCTCGGTCCGACTCTGCCCTTACCCGTGATGAGTTAAACAGTTCGAACGTTGACTTCACAAGGGTAATCTGGTCTTCTGGAAGGCTGAAAGTACGATTCTCTTTCTCATTGAGATCATCGAGTGCAGCGTAGATTCTCTTGGAATCCTCATGATCCATCGTTCCAAAAAGTGTTTTCGATACCGCACCTACTCCATCGAAAAAGGATCGTTTTCTTCTTGAGGAAGCTCCAGCCTTGGTGTGATGTAATAATGCCTCCTCCTGCTGCTTAATTTGACTGACCCAACCGTCAATTTCCCTTACTGCACCGTACATCTTGCTTTTACTCCAGTATGTATAATTTCAGTACAAAGACCTGCCACCAGGCTGCTGCAATTGACGGCGAACTTCAAATCCTCCGATACATCTGGCATCTGCAACTTGTACAGGATAGTGCAATGCCGGGTGTAGAAATGTGTCTTTCCCAGGTATTCGAAAAGAGCTCCAGACTCTGCTATCTCCTTCGTACTATAGCCGCTCTGTTCTACGCCTCTCGCCGACCCTACTACCAGGACTACCAACACTATCGCGGTCGCCTTCATTCTGTTGCACTTCCGCATACTGAACTAACCTATTTTAAACGGGCAACCTTCTTATACTTATAGTAGATTTAAAAAAAAACTTGCTTCTCTGTTATTTATTTACTTATTTATATTTTTGTTCGTCTTTTTAACCTATACTCTTTATTATCTTCCTTCTATATTTTTTGTTAATTCTTCCTCTTTTTTTACCTATACTCTTTATTATTTTCCTTCTATCTTTCTTTTAATGCTTCCCCTTTTTTTTACCTATTTATCTTACCCTTTCCACAGACATGAAAGTTTATCTTTCTTTCCTTCTTTCCTTCTTTCCAGTAAGCCTCTTCCGCGGTTCGCGGTTTCTGCGTCCTTCTTCTGGTTTTAATATTTTTTCTGAAATGCAAAAAGAATTTTACGCTCGAAGTTGGTCATTGGGAAATTCGAAAAGATCAGTATCTATGTAACTACACGTCTGAACTGTGAATCAATCATTGTTCAAACTTCTTCAGCCTATTAACATGAATTCGCTTCAACTTCCGCCCTTGGAGTATTGTAATTTTTTCAGGGTTGTGTATGTATATGACTTCGTAGGGTTCCTTAAAAATAGCTGACAAATTGCCCACCCTAGCTAAATCCCTAACCAGAACCTTATATCCCACATGAAAAAGTTGACCTCTAGACGACTTATCATAGTACTTTTACGCCTTCTCCTTATTTTGCCATAAATTATTCCGTGCTAATTCAAAAGACTTCTGTAACTTGAATCGCAACACAGAATGATATCTATCGGCGTTATAAAGTGGTTCTGGTTTACGCATCAAACTGCTTGGGATTTCTGACACAAACCCAAACAGAGTCTCCATGGGCGTAAGCTTAGTGCCCGTATGTACGGTGTTGTTGTACGCGTGTGCCGCAGTTCTTAGAAATTTGTCCCAGTTCCTGGGCTCTGCATCCACAAAGCTCCTTAGATAGTTAGCCAAGGTTGAATGTTGTCGCTCTACTGCGTTTGACTGCGGGTGGTAGGCGGTAGTCTGCAATTTCTTGATCTTTAACAATTTGCATAAGAATTTCATGACTACACCCATAAAATTACTCCCTTGGTCAGTCACTAATTGCTTGGGAATCGAATATCGGCTCAGTATTTGGTCAAATAGTGCTCGAGCTACCGTGTTGGCTTCCTGATCGGGTACCGCCACGAAATCCACATATCGCGTCAGGTCATCCATCATAGACAGTTTATATTTGTTGCCATTATGGGTTGTAGGTAATGGCCCCAAGAGGTCAACGTATGCCTTATCGAACGGCTTTTCCGACACTTCTGTTATGACCAATGGCATTTTAATAGCTCTAGAATGCTTATTTCTTTGACATTGCCTACATTTGCGAATATATTTCACTATATCATTCTTCATTCCCTTCCAGCGATAGAAGCGTTTCACTCTGTTTAATGTTTTGTTTCCGCCGAAATATCCTCCAAATCGGGAATCATGATAATCCTTCAATAATACCTGAATATCCTCCGGGTCGGTCACGTGTTGGGGTGCTGGACTGTCTAGCGCTCTTCCTACCATTCTCTTGGCCTCCTCAATATCTTCCCATTCACTCTCGGGATCTGGGTTTTTTTTCTCTTCAGCCTCTGCCTCCTGCTTCTTGGCTTGTGCTCGTGTAACCGCAAGACAGCGAGATTCTTTCTCTTTACTGGTGCCTTCTACTGGCTGAGGTGTCCTGCTCAGGGCATCCGCAATACCGTTTTCCTTTCCCTTCTGGTACATAATCTCGAAATCGTACTCAGACAATTTCTGATGGAATCGTACCATGCGTGACGTAGTATCCCTTACCTTAAAATCCCTCGGAGCGGCTGATGATCGGTTTTAATTTTAAAATGCCTGCCCAGAGGGTAACATTTGTAATTTCGTAGCGTCCAGGCAATAGCAAGCATTTCCCGGTCCGTGGTGGAGTAATTTCTCTCAGCGGGATTAAGCGTGCGGCTGGCATAACTAATAGGCCTCCCATCCTGTTCTAATACGGCACCTAATGATTCTCCGCTAGCATCTGTGATAAGCGTGAATTCCTTATTGAAGTCTGGATAACCTAGCACGAGAGAGGAAGTGAGCGACTCTTTAATGGTTCTAGAAGAGTCCTCACATGCTGGTCCCCAATTGAATTTCACCATTTTTCTCAAAAGGTTGTTAATTGGAGCCAATATTCTAGAAAAATTGGGAATGAATATACGGTTGTAATTCGCAAGGCGCAGAAACGATTGCACTTGCCGAACCGTTCTAGGTTGAGGATAGTTCTGAACTGCCTCCACTAACCGTTGGTCCGGAGTTACTCCGTTCTCTGAACATACATGCCCTAAGTATACTACCTTCTTCTGTAAAAACTGGCATTTCGCGGGTTGTAGTTTTAAATTATTTTCTCTAAAATGCTGAAATACCTCCCTTAGTTTTCTATTATGCTCGCCCAGAGTCTTCGCGAATATTACCACATCATCTAGGTATACAAAGCATTTGATACCTTGAAGCCCTGTTAATATTCCACTTAGTAGAGAATGAAAAAATGGAGGTGCGGTTTTCAATCCAAAAGGTAATCGTTTATATTAGAAATGGCTGAAGTTCGTGCTAAAAGCCGTCTTTTCCCTGCCCGCTGGGTCGATTAACACTTGGTGATAACCATTGGCTAAATCTAAGGTAGAGAAATATGTAGAGTGACCTAATTGATCTAAGATGTCCTCAATCCGTGGCAGAGGATACGAAAACGGGACGCAGACTTTATTTAACTCCCGAAAATCTACACCTAACTTATACGATTTCCTGCTTCATCCTGTCCTTTCTTTGTTATTAATAGTACCGGAAAATTAAAAGGGCTGTCACTATGCTCTATAATGTCATCTTCTAGGAGCTTTTCTAGTTGCTGCTGATATTCTTCTCGGTGAGTCTCCGGCAGACGATATTGTTTCCTGTGTATGGGCCCTGTATTCGACAGTAATGGAAGCTTAAAAGTCCTAGTCGGAGTATATGTTAACTTGTCACCTGGCAAGTAAAAAATGTCATTATACTCACTACAAATTTCCGATACCACTCCTCTTTCTTCGCAATTTTATCTTCCGACAGTACTAGTGTTTGTTTCAGGAATTCGAGTCTTTGCTGAGAACGACTTACCGCCTTTATCTTATCTCTCAATGGCTGCACTAAATACCTATCCAACCTCTCAAGCTTGGGTTGAAAGTTCATTATCTCAACCGGTTCAGTTCTAGCGCTGACAATACCCACAAACGCCTGTCCATTCTCCGGCCTGATTATATGGCGTTACCACAGTACACACCTGGGATAATCTCTTCCGCCACGCACACCAGCTCGTCTTCGCTCTCAACACAGATTCTTACCAATTGCTCCGTTCTTGGTTCCAGCTGTACTATGGACTCCCTGCCATTTCTCGAGTTAAGGAGAGGTTTGGTTATATTGCCCTCTTTAGGAATTGAAGCCTTTTCGCATATTCGCGCCTCCGCGAAGGCTGCAGTTTGGGAAATAACTGGTTCGATTTCCGTGCGAGGATAATCTGACCCATTCCCTTCAACAACTACTTCCCGAATTTGCTTTTGCCCCCACATTCCTTCTGGCAATCTTACCAAAATCTCCTTTGTATAGAGAGGATTCTCCTGCTTCGCATCTGTGCAAAGAGCCGACGCGAAAGTATTTCCTCTTTCCGGGCTTCCACGTGATTTATCCTTGATACACTGTTGAGTCTTTGCCTCTTTTTCGTCTCTAAAATACTTGGTTATACTCTCAGAGGCAGCTCGAGCTTTATATATCACCTCTCTCAGGTTTTCAATTCGATTACTCATTCGTTCTCTTAGAACTTCCGCTGAAACTGTCCGAACTGCTTCCCAACTGGAGAGTCGTTTCCCTTCTACATTATAACCCTGCAAGGTTATATGTTCAACTTTTTCGGTTCCTGTTACGTTCCCGAAAATTGGCTGTGCTTCCTTGTACCGTTATCTGTGCTGTATTGACAATTTTCTATTAATACAATCGATAACAGCTTTATCCTTGAGGAATTCCATTCCCAACATTCCGTTAACCGGTATTGAATCTGTGTTGTGTATTAGCTGGAACTCGCATTCTTGCTTACCCCTACCTACGTGAAGATGCGCCTTGCAGGTTCCAATTGAACGTTGCTGAGCTCCAAACAGCCCTCCAATCGTGATACATTTATGTTTTTGTATCAGTGTATCCATCCTTATTTTATTTACCTTAACTAAATTGCAGGTGGATCCAGTATCCACCAATAATGTAAGCTTATCATCTAGTCCAATGTCGGCTTCTATTGTGATGATGCAATTATTAACTAGCTCTAATTCCATGTCTATGTTTTTACCCGAATATCTGGTTCCTAATTTGTTTAGTGGAAGGCAGCTGCGGGATTGTTCCCGAGCTGCCACCTCCCGTTTCCCTCTTGCTGAAAATTGGCAGTATATAACTTTTGCTTCCGATTGCACCTCTACCGAACTGCTAGGTAGTGCCTCAGCAAACCTGACTTGTTGCCTTTTGCATCCAGTTGCGTCATGTCCATATATTCGGCATTTTTTGCAGTAAGGCGTCTGTTTCCTTTCTCTACATTCCTTAGCAAAATGTCCTCATTGTCCGAACTGAAAGCACTGAATAGGTCTTGGTTGCTTTGTTTGACTAGGGGAACCCCCGTGCATTCCCGAATAATGCTGGCCTCAATTGTGGTCCCCTCCTTTTAGGTTCCTCCTTGCTGAACCTACCAGCACCCCAGCTGCCTGCTGCCATTCCTCTGTTGTCTTCCTCGTATAATTCCGCAGCCCTGGTTCCTTAATTTTAAGTCTCCTAGCATCCATCTCGAAGTAGTCTGCCTCCTCACGTGCTTCATCCAGAGATCGAAATTTGCGTCCCGTCAAATAAAGCTGAGTAGTCTGCTGCATAACACCTGCCTTGAACGTCGCCACCGCGTCTGCCTCAAGTTCCGCTATCAATCCCCCGTCTTTGCCTGGATACTTAGCCGACACTGCCGCCTTGATTTGACACAGTAGCTTCTTAAGTCTATCCGCATAGTCTTTTATGTCGTCACCGGGCCTTTGAACGCATGCTATCATTTCAGCTCGCAGCTCACAGTACGATTTTTTTGGCATATAGGCAGTTTGAATTGTCTGCTGCAACGCCTCAAAATCCTTCGGCTCCTCCGAGCTTACTAGATAATATGCGTCGTCTAACAGCCGATATCTTACATATTTCATGAAGATTGGCTGTTCCTCGGCCTTTAAACGATCGTAAAGATCTTTGCAGCAGCTCAGGAAACGGTGAACTTCCTTCGACAGTTTTGGCGTTATTTCTCCAGAAAACGTGGGTATGTATCTGGATACCAAGTCTATGACTTTATCATAAGCATCGGCCATGGTTTTCCTTGCTGGTTTCTCTGAGTTTTTTTCTTTCGGCACTTGGTCTTCAGTCGTCATTGCTAAGGTCTGCTTTTTAGCTTTCAAAATTTCTTCTCGCCCTGAAGTACTCGCTCTTTCTTCTCGCTGCCGTTCGTGGAATACTAATTTCTTGGGTGACCACTTCTTAAAAATCCCTCGAGCTAGACCCTCTTCTTGTGATAATGGTGTGACTACTAATTCTTGCTCTAGTTCAGTGGCGGTCTTTTCTGCCTCCTCCAATTGCCTTTCTAAAGACTTTATAGTTCACTTTTAAAGCCCTGTTTTCCTGTTTGCACTCATCGAACGCTTGATCTGTTTCTTGCTCAATTCTACCAATAACTTCAAAGGTAGACGTTATCAACAAATCTAAGGTTTCTACCTTTGTGCTTTTCACTGTAGCCTCATTTATTTCCTCCAGAAATTTATTTACGTCTTCACTCGGCAATCGTTTCTTTAATTCATCCGTTAGAGGCTCTTCTAGGTACCGCCAATCCTGTTCGTAATGTTGTAATTTCAGCTGGCACTCATTCAATTCCTGTGTTCTGTTTTCCAATTCCTTTTCCTGATCCTTAACTCGTAACAATTCTTCCCTCGTTAGAACGTAACTTCTTCCCACTGACATCTAGAGTCATTACCTAATTTACCCTTAACTCTCAAACACTTCCCCCCGACTGTAACTAATTGCTTAAAAACCCTAAATGCAAAAGCTTGAATTTTCGACGGTGTTTCTACAATGATCTTTCCTAATATTCAATATTCCCGAACCCTCTTCCACGTTTACCGCCCGAATACCCGCGAATACCTTAAATATGCATTGACAACTTCCCAATGAGCAAAATTAAAACCCTTAATACGCCGTACATTTCGAAAAATTACAATTTACTTACTTAATATACTAAACTACTGCAACTACTCCATTTACATACCACACTATCACTCAGACCACATAACCAAAAACAATCTCACGCAACAACAATCACCACAATTTATACCCTTTTTTCTTTAATTTTCTGCAATACTTTACCCTGAAAAGAACATTAGTTTAAGACTGGAGCAGCTAATAAAAGCGTTAACTCCCACAAAATGCAACAAAACGGAGCCGCTAAAAAAGCGTTACTCCTATACTAAAAAAAAATGGAGCAGCTAAAAAGCGTTAACTCCCACAAAATACCACAGAACGGAGCCGCTAAAAAAGCGTTACTCCCATACTAAAAAAAATGGAGAAGCTAAAAAAGCGTTAACTCCCACGAAATACAAAAAAAAATGGAGCAGCTAAAAAAAGCTTTACTCCCAAAAAATAAGGAGCAGCTAATAAGCTTTACTCCTGTGGGATTTATTAGTTGTGGGTTTTTTACTATGAAACAACTAGCGCTTGAGTTTAACAAATTATATTCCACTAAAATCCACTTCTATTACTCTACTTTCTAAGTACTAGTTAAATATAACAATTTCATCAATTATGACGAGCGCTTCGGTTACTTGAGTTGCGGTCGGCAGCAAGGTTGATAGAATACTCAATGACAGTTAGGCAAAAAGGCATTCCGTCAAATTCAAGGGGTGCGTTCGTGAATTGATATTCAATATAATGCCAGGCATACACTACACTCCCATACAATACAAAAAAAAAAACAAATGAAAAGAAAAATAAATTATTTCACTGAAGAAAAAAAAAACACTTACCTACTCTTTATCCGGCTGCGCCAATTTGTCGTGTCCCAAAGCAATGCCGTAAATAAATCAGTTAGATTCAATAAAAAACTCGCGTAATTCTAAAACAATACTTTATTTTTGACTTAGTTTACTACAAAAACAGTTACTCGCGATCGATACTTCTTATTATCTTCTTTAATTACCACTCGAATTACTAATTGGAGCTACCACTCCGTCTAAGCGCTCGAATTACACTGACCTACTGCACACCGAACCATTATCTTTTATCAAAGCTTACTTCTAACTACGCAACCCGATCTATCGAAACGACCGTGCTCACCTCCATTCAAACAGGCGGAAGCGACTTTGACCCAGAGACCAGCGCAATTCCCTGCAATCATAATTACAAAGTATTACGCTAATCACTGCCGACAGCGGGAGCCCTCAATACTGTATGTACACAAACAGTGAGCCCAGCTGAGTATTTCACTATGCGAAGTGAATTACTTAACCATGACTCAATGCCCAGTTACATACAGCAGTGGATGCGACAGTCGCCAAGCATTTTACTGTGCGAAGTAAAATGCTTAGTTATTGCAAATCGTTTAATTACTTGTGCATTTGCTGCTAGCTCGAGTCGTGATGTCACAATTTCACCAATTGAATATTGGGTCACAACATACTCAATGAAATCGATTCCCATTCTGTATAGTGTCGGCGCTCTTTACTGTAGTGCCATAATTGAAAATTTTTCCTTTTTTTATACGTTCTTTTACGTTATCGTTTTGTTGATTGCCCCTTGGGTTGTCATGAATTTGAATTTGTTCTTTCTCAGTTATCTTTTTAACTTCCTCTTTATCTTCACTTTGTTGCACTTTATTGTTAATTTCCGCAACTTCGTTTGATTTGTCTTTAGCACCTTTCTTGCTTTTATTTGCCAAGAAAGTTTTAAATTCTGGAGATACATACCTCTCATTAACGTATATTAATATATATATATATTATGCTTTCTCAGGAAACCATTACCAATTATGCCGTCGTACATTAACATTGCACTGTTTGACAGGATGTGGAATTGATGCTGAATACACATTGTCCCTTCTCCCGAAGAGAATTTTAGGGAACCTGTTAATGTCCCACGAGTTATTATTGACTCGCCGACTAAGGTAGATATAACAGATTCTTGTAACTGAGAATTGTTTGGTATATCACTAGGGGTATCTTCGATGTTGTGTTTAAATAGACTAATGTTTGCGCCAGTGTCTATGAGAAAGGTGGAATATTTTTTTTTACTTGGGTCAAAACAGAGTTTGATGCTTGGTTCACACTGCGATTTACAGAGCGATACCAATATAACTAGGTTGTTTTCGCTGCTTAAGCTTCTTGGTTGTCGACTTTGAAACTTATTCGGGAAGAGGTGCTGACTTCCTCTGCTCGGATATATAAGTTTTCCGAAAAAGGTTTCGGGTGTTCTGTAACAGATGTGGAAGGCTTATTGGATGGCGCGTAACGCACATTAGGGTTATTTTCCCTTGGAATGTTCCTCATTGCCTCATTTCTATTACTCTGATCTCTGTTCATGGCAGTTTGCGTGTAGCGTTTATTATCGTAGCTCGCTTGGTTGGCGTAACCTTGTTGTCGATGAGTTTCTTGTGCCATTCTTTTCCGACATTCAAACCAAGAATGATTTGGTTTGCTAGAATATGTACATACCAGGTACCTGACCTCACTTTTTATTTGTCTCGGATTTAAACGTGGAAGATTTCTGTAACAATTTTCAGTAGTATGTCTTCTTTGCGGCAGTTTTGACAAAACGGGGGTTTTGGAAACCTGGGAGCAACTGATTGAGCGAGATTGCTGTGCTCCAACCGTGAAGATTGCTCTATAGCAAAGCTTATGGCCTTTCTCAGTTCGGACTCTCCCTTATCTTTAACTAGCAATTTTAAGTTTGGATTTTTTAATCCGACTTCATATACTTGCTTAGCCATTGTAATGTTCTCCAAAACTAAATACTCGCGCACGCTTTTTTCGCTTACGCTTGAGTAGGTGGAAGAGCTTAGGGCATTGAGTAGGAGTCCAATTCGGTCACCCAATTCTTTAATACTTTCTTTGTAGTGTTGCTTCGCAGTTAGCAGGTCATGCTGACTTGCCGTCGTCGACCTTTCTTCCATAAAATGCTCCTCAAGTTGCTTCGTTAGATCAGCCCAAGATCTTATGGATTTATCCTGGATTATTTCAAACGCGGGGACTTGAAGCTTAGTTTTGACTATGTCGAGAAAAAGTTTTGTTTCTGTATCGGATTTTGTAGAGGAAAGTAATATATTTCCACACGGAATGAACTTGTTCAGTTTATTTGGAGTACCATCAAACTCGGGTACCATACTATAAGCATCGAAAGGCTAATTTTAAGCTCGGTGGTAGCCATTTCTGCGTGAAAAGGTAAATTTTCAAACAGATTAACAATATTTCCCCTATTCCTGGTAAGAATTTTGCATAAATAATTGAAATTCTCGAACGAGAGGAGATGGTGATGGTCAGTCTAAGTAACAAGACCAAAATAAAAGAAAAGTTATAAAAATTAAGTCGTGTATATATAAAAAAAAATTGAATAAGATTACTAAGATCTTGCAAGTGGCAATTAGGGATTAATTTCGAAGTAATGGCATATGGTAACCAATTTACTTTGCCTTTAGATTCTCAAACTTTACGTTATACACAATTAATTATATATATATGTGTACCTTTGTAGAATTTCTTGATTTACTTGGATTTACCTCATGTCACCAATTTGAATGTTGAAACTTCACTCTGCTTCCTTATTGAATTTAGCTTCCTTCCTTCCTTAGATGTAGGCACGTCATCCCATCTCACCAGCACAAGTCAGGAATATTACCTCTGACAACAACAAAAATGTTCACTGTTTAGGTTTTTTTTTTATTTATTTTATTACAACTTTTCTCTCTCTTTCTTTTATTATTATTACTATTGGGAAGCTAGTAAACCCAATTTTATTTTTTGTTGAATTTTGTTACTTTATTTTCATTATAATTGTTATGTTACAAACGAATTTTGTAAAAGAAATTTTTTTTTTGTTTTTATTAAAAGTTTTGTTTTTATAATTTTGTTGTTATGAAAGTTTAAGTATTTTCATTTAAAAATTGACAAAATCTTTTTATTATTTAAAAAGGAGTTATTCTGTTTAAATTTTCTTTCAATTTAATAAACACACACAATCCAACTATGTCTGTTATAAACAATTATTGGGATCCGTAAGGAAGAGCACATCCATTTTGGTACTTAGAAATTATATTAAAGGAATCACGTCTTGAATTACACAATTAAATCTTTCTCGGTACACTTTAACGAAACTTCTCCACTTTCTATAGCTATTTTAAATAGAATGGCCTCACTGGATTGGCAAATTTAATTTTTTGTTATTTATTTCTTCTTGAAATCAATTTGTGATTCGTGCTAACTCTCTCGTTTTACTTTTGTACATATATATATATATATGTATGTAAGTACGTCTTAATTTGATGATTTTATTTTATTTATTATATTTTTTTTTATTAACGCCGTGTTTCGTTAGATATAGGTTTTTTATTTATATAATTCAACACTTTTGGTATACTAAATGAATTTAGAAGAACACGTAATTAAAATTTTGCTTCATACCATAATTAGTATCACCGAATGATAATCACTGATAATTCACGATAACAACTTCAATAACTTGACAACTTCAATTGTTTGATTCGTAGTGGCTTGCTGAGCACTAAACTGATTGAATTCGATGACGTTGTTATCGATAAGAAAATTTATTTAGGCATTAGCACCGCTGCCACTATTTGTTGTAACCCTGTACCGCCGTGCTTTCGCTAGTGGGGAAGAGCGGCACAGGGGGATGCTCGGGTAGGGTTTTTCAAATAAATACGCACACTCTTGTTTAAGAGGATAAAATTCGCTGTATTATATTTTTAGCAGTTTGCAGTGTACAGGTATTTTAAAAACAAGATTTGAGCAAGATTTTTCAGAATAAAAACGCTTTAAACTAGACTTTTTAAGATAGAAGACTTTAAATACGACTTTATAAGAAAGAAAACTTTTTAGAAAACTTTCCCGAATCGCGTGTGCACTGGTGGTGTGCTTATCCTGAACCTCGACTTCTTTTCAGTTAGATATTATTACCATAAAAATAGCTGACGCCCTTGCGTTAGCAAAAAGTATATAATACTTTTTATGATTAGCTCGCTTAACTGACCAATCAGACAAAAAAAGGTAAAAAGAAACCGGAAAGATAAGAATCAGGCAAGACATTTGCCTTTGTTAATTTCTTGGCTTGGATCTTGAAATTCGACCTTGCACTTGCAATTTCGACTGATGTGCAATATGGAGTACATTAACTCTATGAGTTATGTGTATACAAAAATGTCGAGCAGGCGTTTTTGTTTATTTTTGTATGTGGGCAATTAATGCTAGCAGAAATTTATGGTGGCAGATAATTTGAACGTTTGTGCATTTTTTGGAAATCTATGGAAATTTATGGGGTAAGAAATTTATATATGCATCGTATGATATTTGGTGCATGTTACAGAAATCTATGGGAGGTAAGTAATTATGCATATTGGTGTTTTTTTTTTTTTTTATATTATTAAGCGCCAAGCTCAGGCGATACCCTACGATGCAAAGCACAGCATGGCAGCAAGGAGATAGGGGAAGGATTAGGGGATATGAGGAAAGTGGCGGAGGTGCCGATGTATGTCGCCCTTAAACTTCCGCAGATTGTATGCCGGCGGAAAAACAGAAGATGGTAAGCTGTTCCACATTCGCACTGTTCGGGATAAAAAAGCATCTCGGAATTTTACTGTACGGCCGAAAGTAAATTGAAGGGTTAAAGATGTGCGCGGTTTGCAGCGCGAGTAGTGCGTGCAGGAATCATTCTACAAGGGATTAGACTACATATTTCATCAGAACATTGACCATGCATATAGCGATAAAGGAGCGAAAGGCATCCAACATTGCGGCGGTGCTCGAGTGAGTCGATATGACAAGTTATTGCCAAATCGCCAATGAGCTTGAAGGCTCTCTTTTGGACAATATCCAAAGAATCTAAGGCCGTGCGACCAGCCCCGGCCCATATATGGGAGTTGTATTCCATTCTAGGTCTAATGTAGGACTTGTAGAGGAGCGCTAGATTTGACGGGCTGAAATATATCTTACACCTTTTCAGAAATCCAAGACATTTCGATACTTCTTTGGCAACAGAGAAGATGTGATCTGTCCAGTTTAACTTACTGGAAATATTAATGCCAAGAATGCTTAGTGACGGTGAATCAGAAATGAATGCTCCGTCAAAAGAAACGGGTGCGGTTCAGTTATGATCTTGTTTTAATGAGATAAGACAGTTTTGGGACTTTGATGCATTGAATTCAACGCGATTCGCTTTGCCCCAAGCGAGGATATTGGCAAGATCGTTATTCAATGATCTAGTCATGCAATCTCGTTTAACACATGCAGCATTCCCCTGGATTCCGCAAGAGTGTCAAAGGAGTAAGCGAAATCAAGAGTACTGTCATCTGCGAAACTATGGATGGGATTGAAAGTAAGGGAAAGCAGATCATTAATGAAAATTAAAAAGAGAGTTGGAGAGATAACAGAGCCTTGAGGTACACCGGCATTTATGGGATGCGGTTCAGACGTAACGCCATCTAATACAACACGTATTTGGCGACTAGATAGGAAACTTTCAATCCATAATAGAAGAGGAGGGGAGAGACCAACTGCTTTGAGTTTGGCTAAAAGGGCTGGATGCCAGACTCTATCAAAGGCTTTTGAAATATCTAGGGCAACGATTTTAGACTCACCAAAATTGTGAAGACTACGGTTCCAACGCTCCGTCAGAAAGGTCAGCAAGTCTCCAGATGAGCGTCCAGCTCGGAAGCCATATTAGCGATCGTTGATGAGATGATTAGTTTCTAGATACTTCATTAATTTTGAGTTAATGATAGATTCAAAAACCTTTGAAAGAATCGAAGTGATGGCAATCGGTCGATAACTTGAGGGATCGCTACCCTCTCCTTTCTTGGGAATAGGCTGAACGTGAGCTAGCTTCCAAGCAGTTGGAAATTTTCCTGTCGAATAAGACAAGTAGAAGAGTTTGCGCAGAGGTTAAGCCAAGGATGAGGCGCAGCTTTTAATTAACAGGGGCGAAAAACAATCAGGATCTGCGGCTTTCGAGACGTTGATTCCCTTAAGGACCCTGAACACATCCCTCGTACGAACGTGTATTGGCTCTTGTACACATTCACACGGGCGATGCAAAACAGGTGTTTGTGAAGTTGGTGGAAGACGAGAATTTGAAGCGAATCTAGCAGCTAAAATATTAGCTTTATCCAGGGAGTCAACAATCACTTCACCATTATTAAGTAGTGAAGGTATAGAGGAACTGGTAAAATTGTTCCTGATGGTTTTGACCAGTGACCAGAAACCTTTACTACCTTTGCGGCTTGCCAAGATTCTTTTTCTAACATTCTGGTCAAAAAGAAATTTTTCTCTCTGGATAATGGACTTGCAGGTGTTCCGTGCAGTCTTGTAGACATGTTTCATTTCCGGACATGGATGCAATTGATAGGCGCGAAAAGGAGACTCTTTCGCTTTTATAGCTTGGTTGCACTTATCGTTAAACCAGGAGCGATCATGCTGTTGTTGAGACCTGCTGTAAGAATACGGAATGTATTCACGCATGCCAAGATTTAGTATGTTACTAAATTGTAATGTGCATTCATCAACATCCCTCGAAGCAAAACAGACCGACCAATCAATTTCTTTAAGATACTTATTGAGACTTTCCCAATCAGCATTCTTATAGTGCCAAAGAAGCCTACTTGTAGGTGGAGCAGTTGGGCGGCACAGGTTTGAGGTGGTAAATTGAGCCGTGATTAAACAATGTTCTGAATTTCCAAGAGGGTACCCGACTGAAATGGAATATTTGTCAGGATGAGATGTTAGAAACAAGTCGAGTAAATTAGCTTTACCTCCAGCTGCATCAGGAATTCGCGTTGGTGCATCCACTAGCTGTTGCAAATTAAATGATTCACAGCCCGCAGGACTTGTGGTAGAAGAATGTCTGAGCCACGGTATATTATAAACATTAAAATCGCCTGCCAGGACGATTTCGGAAGAGGGGGAAACAGAAAGCAAATGATCAATATTGCTGGAGATATTGTCAAATACGGATAAAGGAAACAGAAGTATATGATGTGCTTGTGAAGTTTGAACCTAATCCAGATATAATTAAACTCTGGATTAGCAGAAGGAAAATCTTGAAGAATAGTAAAGGCCAGATCATTCCGAATATATACTGCGATCCCTCTATGCTGAGAAAAAGAGGCACGTAGCTGTAATCAGTGACGTGATACTGATTAATATCAGCATCAGAAACGACCTTGGATTCACTTAGCGCAAGAATTGCCGGATTTTTTGAGTTAAGGTGGCAGTACACCGAAAACCGATTTGCTCTTAATCCGCGAATGTTGCAGAAATCTAAAATAAAATTCTGCATGCTGAAGGCAAAAACAAAAAAGCAAAAAAGAAAAAAGCGACACACAACAACACAAATATTTGGGCGCCACCAGCAGCAGTCAACGACACAGCGAGGTAAAAAAAAAACAGCAATAGTGTTATGCCTATTTGCTGTTTTCAATAACACAGACTGCGCAGTTCAATGACCACAGCTGAGTGCACCCGAATTGCTGATCAGTGACAAGTGCTAATGCATTTGCACTGATCACAGATGAAGAGAAGGAAAGGAGACGTTACCGTGCTGCTGGCTTATTGATTGTTGATAGGGCATAGAAGAGCCCTTCACTTGGCGGATAAAATTTAATTTAGGGAAATCTATTGAAAATGCACGGTATTTTGGGACCAATATGAATGTTTATGGATTTGAGGAAAATCCATGGGAGGTGAGTAATTGTAAATCAGGTTGTGATTTTGGTATCACAACAAATGTTTTCAAAAATATTTCCACAAACTGATTTCCTTTTAGATATATTCCAATCTAAACACAGTGATATTACCTTTTGCATTAAAAAATTTAGAGATTTTCAAAACCAGCTTCTACATCTAAGAAACAATTTCACCGAAATATGGAATGAAACTTCTTTCCTTTGCGACCTACATCGTCAACGTAAACGAGTACGTTATATAGTTGATGGCGCCGAAAATATTGAAATAAGTTTTAAACGTTTATTTGCTGAAATTATTGATGTTCTTCATGAAGGAATTACATCCCGATTTTCTTCCTTAGATAAATTTAAATTTTTAGAGCTTTTTAATTCTTGTAAATTTCAAAATTATACGACGAAATTTTCCGATGATTTACTTCAAAATCTCGCAATTATTTGATAAAAGTTCTTTGAAAACGGAATTCATTGTGCTATTCTTTGATAACATTTTCAACGGTAAAACGGCTGAAGAAATTTTTCGATATTTTATTTAGAACAATATGCAAGATAGTTTTATTCAATGTTTTAAACTTTTACGAATTATTATAACTTTAGCCGACGCACTAGTCCGCGGATCGCAGTTTTTCTACGCTAAAAAGAATATTAACTTTCTATAGAAACGCAACGTCTGAAGAAAGATTAAGTGACTTAGCTTTATTGTCCATTGAAAAAAAATAAATTGAAAACTTTCCTTTCCCACGAGGAATTTTGTAATGATATTATTGATGAATTTTCCATTATACAAAGAAGAATTGAATTATTTGAATAATCTTTGAAATTCTTGAAAGGTTTCATGAAACATTTATGTTGATTTTCTTTTTTATAAATTTAAAAAAGTGTTTTGCTTTTATGTTTTTGTTGTTAAATGTGTAAACCTATTGAAGTGGTATTTCGTTTTGTTTATTATGGTAATTTAATTATAGTTTTTTTTTAGTGCGCTTTTAGAAGTAAATGCTGTCACATTAAAATCTAAATTTGTTTAATGCATGTTGTATAAAAATGTATTAATTTTTAATAAAGTTGTTTATCTATCTAATAATATTTTACCTTACCTATTCGGGATTTCGTATAATAAAATATTCAAACAATTTGCGATCTGACGTCATTTGACTAATTCTTTTAATTTGACAACACGGGGCCGAAGCACTGTATTTCAAAAAGAAGTCAGTGTGCCTACTCACGTCCTCGATCGCGGTCCCTGGGTGCTTAAGAAGTAGCTAACAAGTGGGGTATAGTTAGTTTATTACAATCACTGCAATAACTTTTGAATGTATCACTATTTAAGGCTTTTATAAAATTAAATTCGATTCGGTTTGATACGAGGGGATTAAACCCACGCCACACCACTATGTACATATGTTTAAATCAATCATAAAATAATTGTAGCTAATAGTTACTAGGAGTTCGGACACCTATTACTAAATTAAAATAATAATGCGATCATAAGAATCAATTGAGCTAGATATAAATACACAATATACAGTGTTAGAAATTAAATCAAGTACAGTTTCATTTCATATTTTCAATCAGTATGTTTTTGAAGAAGTTGAATGTTATAATCCCCAATGAATTTTTAAGAGAAATTGGTAAATTATTCCAAATTCTGACAGCCTGGACGAAGAACTGGCACTTAGATATAACACAATTGGATCGAAGAATAATTAATGTTACAGTCCTGGTAGATCTGGCAAATTGTACGACAAGAATAAGATACACCGAAACATGTGGAAAAGTGATCAACTACATCCGAAAATATCGTATCGCGAAACAAAATTGTACCGCCAAAGACTGTAGACAAATCGCACTATTGAATTAAAAGCGATATTAAGTTCATAAAAGGATTCCGAGTCAAGTTTACAGAAGACTTCGCAACCATAGGTTACTGTAGGAGCAACTAAAGAGCGAGCTAGTAATAAGCGCGTCGAGAGTGGAGTATATGAGGCGGACAGCCACAGTGTGCGGAGACCAGAAAATATTTTTTGAATTACAGAATCTATATGGTTATTCCACTTAAGGGTCCTATTAAATATTATTCCCAAGTTTCGAACGGATTGAGCAAAACCGATAGTGGAACCATTGAGTTCAACAACGGGAAAGCTGTTTAGATCAAGCAGTGTCTTATAAATAGCTAAGTATTTAGATTTGTTCGGATTTAGTTTAAGTCTGTTCAAAGCTGACCATCAATTTATTGATTCCAAATCCTGATTATTACAAAACACCCCGTCATCAGCCAAACCAATGGGACGACAACAGATGTATAATTGTACATCATCGGCATACAGATGTAAGCGAGAATGCTGAATGCAGGCAAAAATATCATTTATAAACATAGTGCATATTAGCAGTCCCAAAATAGAGCCCTGTGGTAAACTCAAGTTCAGTGCTTTAAATAAGGAGTCGCATGAATAATAAGAAATCAAGCGTACGGCATGAATGCCAAAATTAAAGGTGTCTATCAATTTGTAGCAAAGTGTTTTGTGGTCGACTGAATCGAATGCCTCGGAAAAATCAAAAATAACAACTCGTTATCCAAACCTTCTCTAATGTCATTCGTAACTTTCAGCAGTGCTGTAATGCAATCATGCTTTGCTCTGAAACCAGACTGGCAGCTGTAAAAGAAAGTTACTTAATAGGAAAAGAGTGACTTGTGCAGATATGATTTTCTCAATGATTTGGATATAAAAGGAAGAAGAGAAATTGGATGAAATTCAGACTATTAAGAAACTTCACAAAGAGACCTATCAACTATGGGAATCAAAAGACGAAAGATGCAAAGAATTATTCACCTTGAAACAGTTTCAAGAATTCATAGAAGGACACTTTCATACCTTCGAAAGAATTTCTAACCAATACAAATCTATTGCAAAGAAATCGCTTTTTTAAACAGTCAACTGGTATCAATCGTAAATCAAACGTCCTATTCCATCATACAATGTCCAGAATTCCTTAAATTACAAACACCAAAGAGGCACGAACTGGCCAAAAG
The DNA here is from genome assembly GCA_963930735.1 of Dioctria linearis. Lineage (NCBI taxonomy): Eukaryota > Metazoa > Arthropoda > Insecta > Diptera > Asilidae > Dioctria > Dioctria linearis. Next base: position 106,545,812 of record OZ005740.1, on the reverse strand, counting down.
TAAAAGTCTTTGCTTCAGTTGTGTTTCACAACGGCATCAAACTAATAAATTCGGAAGCACTAGTAAATGTTATGTATGTGGTTTGAGACACCATACGCTCTTGCATATCACAAAGCCTTCTATCTAAAGTACATACAACAACGCAAGACACATCCCTAGACTTACCAGGTACTCCAGTAATGCCTTATTTGATCCGCGCTGAAGTTAATCCATCAAGCTCCAATCTTGAGATCTACTATACATCTGAATCTAATTCCAAGTGCATACTATTAGCAACAGCATTGGTAAATTCTCGCTCCATACCAGGACAAGTTTATATTCTGAGAGCTTTTATTGATCAAAGATCCCAAGCATCATTTATATCTGAATATGCCGGTCAAAAACTCAAATTAAAACGTCATCCCGTCTTAAGGCTGAAACACAATGTGAGCGACACGACAAAAATGCAGTAAATAGGGCTGTCATTTGGGTTCTATGTAATAACATGGAGGTGTATGGTATAAAATACATTGCTGACGACATCGTTTATCGTAATCATATGTTTCACTTGATATAAGCAAATAATTTTATTTTATTTTAAATTTATTTAAACAATTGTTAGTGTTAATTAATTAGCATAGAAAAAAAACAATTTTTAAAGAGCCTCAGCTGATATAATCACTGATATTAGAAGATATTAAAAGATGGAATAAAAACTAATTGAGGCGGTCACCGCATTTTATACGACAAAACTCATCCCCAATATAGGAGGGTCGATAAGCAAGATAAAATCTGGATAGAAATTAGTAATTCCATCGAAATTGCAGGTAATTCATATTAAAAATGTTTTCATTCAAAATAATGTAGTTCTTATATTTTTTAGAATCCAAGTGTCGTTTGAGGTGGTAATCTCTAAGAGACTAGACAAAACAACCGTCTGGTAGTGCTGCCATAGATCGAAAAAAGTGGAAGTATTTCGACTTATTGCTATTTTTAAAGGACTCTTCCCTTCCGAGAGTGTAGGTTTGACTCAAGCTGTAATTTTGACGTCAAAGACAGCGTGACCCCTGAACTAAGCTGAGACCTTTTTGATATGGATCGATCACCACCGTCCACATCCCTACAGCCCTTAAATTCAATGTCAGTAGAAGGAGATCCAGAAATTTTAAATTTTGACAATAGCAGCAATCTGCCTTCTTCCCAAAGCATGTTGGAGTCAAGAAGGTCAGCAACACCACAAGCTTCGACCTCTAAATGTGAGTACCGACGAGGCACTTCGACACCATGTTCCAGTAAAAAAGCAATTAAAACCTACAATTCCTTAGACTCCTTCTTCAAGTCTTCATCTACATTGATAAAATGCATGAGTTGGAGAAATATAAAAAATAAAATGCCCGAAATATATATTATATTATATTTTGATATTAATAAAAAAAAATGAATTATTATAAAGGATCATCTATTCGCTTTAAGAACACCAATTTGAAACTAAACAAAAATTTTGACAAATCATTCCTCAAGCGAAATGCTTCCTTCGATGGATTGTTTGTGTTGCGTTGCACGTCCACAACTTCTTAAATTTTCTGTTTCGTTTAACCATGTTCCAGGGATAATCTCGCCATTTATAATATTGTCCGTATTGTTTGGAGGCCAATATGATTCACTGTTCAGTTTAAGATAATTGTGAAGAACACATATTGCCTTAATTATTCTATGACGTTTTCAGGGCAGCAGTGGATATCGTTCCTTATCACTCTTCATCTAGCAGCCATTATCCCAAACGTATTCTCGATTGTCATTCTTGCCTTTGATATACGTTTGTTGAAATATTCCTTTTGTACGTCCAAGTTCTTTCCTGTAGTGATTAAAGAAAATAAATATTAATATTTTTTAAGCGTGGCAGTCTACCTGGAAAAGGTCGGATCAGATTTCTCCTAAGAGGAAAGGTAGCATCACCTATGAAATAGAGCGGAAAATTTACTGATGAATTATGCAACTTGTAATATTTTGGAGTAGGAATATGCCCTCTTAGTATTTTCTTCCCCCAAAACTTTCCTGCAAAATTCCTCCATCGCTCTGACTCCCATAGGCCCCAATATCAACCATTGTAAAGCAATAATTAGCATCACAAACAGATAATAAAACACTCTATGACGAATTTTATAATTATACTTAGTATGAGGAACCTGCTCGCGGTGCGCAAATAATATTGATGTATTTGCCGTCAATAGCTCCAACGCAATTAGGAAGTCCCCAACAATTTAAATACTGTTCAGAAATGTTTGACCACTCGCTTTCATAAGGAGGTGATAAGTAAATACATGAGAGCTCATCCCATATTGCCTCGCATGTTTCCAAGATTATTTTAGCAACCATAGGCACATCGATTTTAAATTTCCAGGCATAAATATTTTTGGACCTTCATGCACTAGGTACCAAAAAGATATAGTAATTTTAGTTAATTTGTAATGCAAATATACTCCTTCTTACATAAGCGTTAAGGCCAAGCGATATTCCTGTGAAATTGGTGTTCCGATTGAACGCCTTTCCAAACAATTGCTTAACAAAGTTAAAAGAACATCAAATTGAGAAGCAGTCATTCTCGTAGCTTTAAAAAACATCTCCGGATCGCGGTCTTTCATCACTATAAAAGAGGTTTCAGAAAAACCCAACTTCGGCCGAGTTTTGTATAACTTTCGGACCCACCATCTTCTTCTATGTTGGCTATGTTTCTTAAACTCTTCGTATGCCAAAAACGCCGCACAAGCAACTTTAACAATCTTTTTTAATTTATTTGTTGAAACTTTTCCCATTGTTATTTGACACAAATGACAGAATAAATTTAATTACGGCTGACAGTTCGTGTTGCTAACATTGTATTTCACGGACATTTTGTACGGCGTTCTAGTCGTGTAGCCCACATTGTGTTTTAGCCTTTAGCGTCTATCGTTGCACTCAGTAGCAGTCAGTTTCTTAAGTCTGTTGGACTTATTAATTTAAATATATATCCTCATACTTATAGAGCACAGAATCTGCAGGTGAACTTACTGATGATATTTTCAATCAGGTTCCACTATTGCACAACAAACGACGCTTGATTGGATGTTGTCATGTCCGTCTGAAATCAACAGTAATGCAGGAAGTATCATTACTATGCACTGTCAATGTGATCTCGATCGGAGCCTGAGAAGATTTTGGGAAATTGAGGAGTTAAAACCAGAAACAATAGTGTCTTGGGCCGAACGTAGTTGTGTAAAAAATCCACAAAAGGGATTCCAAGGATGGAACTTATACAGTAAACTTACCGTTCTTAGACACAACAGGGAAAAGTAAATATTTGGGGTAAACAAGAGACCCGCTTTTATAAGAGCAGCTAATCCCTTCCTTCGCGAATAAAATAAAGGAGTACAAATTGAGAACATTTGGAACATCATCAGCTCCTTTTCTGGCAATAAGAAAATTACAACAGTTGGCTAAAAATCAAGCAGACAAATTTCCAATTGACTCCAGGATGACTTTGAAGGACTTCTGTGTAGATGATTTAATGTCGTGACACACTACCGTGAGCTCTTGAGTTACAGACACAATTAAATAATCTTACTATAGCAGCAGGTTTTCAGCTGAGAAAATGGGTAAGTAATTACAAGGAAGCTCTACAAGGAATTTCTGTCAGCGAATTAGAACGCAATCTGCCTCTATCTATTGGTATCGATCCGACCATTAGGAATTATCAGGAATCCAGCAAACAATTTATTTCATTTTATTGTGTTTCTTCCACCTCTACAAGGGTTATTAACCAAAAGGAGAATTCTTTCGGACATCGCGCGACTATTTCACCCACTCGGATGTCTTGCACCTACTATCACTATGGTTAAAATGTCTAACATGAGATGAAGAGATTCCTGGAGATACTATTCAAAGCTGGATGATATATAAAAAGGAACTACAACTACTAGAACACATTGAAATTTGTTGATGGCTCACCACTACTAGGAAAGTACCATGCGAACTGCATGGATTCTCTGTCTTACTCCCGAAGCATTTTAAAAGTTCTAAAGTGCTTAGAACTAGATATATTTTCCATACATTCCTGGACGGATTCCACTATCGTCCTCTCTTGAATTTGTAGCTAACCGAATCGTTGGAAGTTATTTTTCGCTAATAGGCTTACAGAAATAATATCGACATTAAATCCTGAAATATGGCATCATGTAGTTTCAGGAGAAAATCCAGCAGACTGGACGTCACGAGGAATTTCTTCAAAAGCACTTGCCATGAATTCATTCACTGGAATGGACCACAGTATCTTTAGAAAGCATCGGTTGAATGGTCAATTGAAGTTATTATTGATCTACAACAAACGAGTGAAGAGAAAAATAATGTTACCCTTTTTATACTGGTCAGAAGCGTGCACAATGATGACCAAAATTTCCATCACTAAACAGGTTAATTGCGAATAACAACCTACTGCTATCGATTTGTAAATAATACTAGGGTACCTAAACAAAAAGGAGAAATTGAATGACCGAAGACTTATGATTTGCGAATTACCATATACAAATTTATTAAAACAAGCACAGTCGAAAATGTATAACGACGAAAAACGGTGCCTGCAGGGAGATACTTCCATCGAAAGGTCGACTTCTTTCTCTATGTCCATTTCTGGACAAAAATGAGCTGGTGAGAGTGAGGGGGGGGGGGCGTCTTAAAGAAGCAAATTTAAAGTTCACTGAACTACACCCAATAATTCTATACCGCAAACACCACCTAACAGACCTATTGATTTATCAGGCTATTGTACGGAGGCGCGCAGTTAATGCTGCCTTTACTTAGCCTTTAGTTAGTGATATAACATCCAACGGATTTCATGTTGCATTCCGTCGATTTGTTTCAAGACGAGGACTACCAAGTTACGTATATAGTGAATGCGGCGTAAATTTCATTGAGCCAATAATCAATTTGCTCAAGATGTGCGTCATTCCAAACGTTCCAACTAGGCAAAAGTGGAGCTATTAGCCAACGATGGTATTGATAGATATTTTATTCCACCAGCTTCTCCACACTATGGAGGACTATGGGATGCTGGTGTGAAATCTATGAAATTTCACATGCAAAGAATACTGGGTAACACTTTCTTAACCTTCGAATAATTGACGAGAGTGCTGTGTCAAATAGAGGCCGGCCTTAGGATTCTTACTCCCAGACACTTCCATAGGAACTGTACCAATGACGCCACCAGAAATGCAACTTACTCAATATGAAAATACATTCGCTGTCACGATGGCAATTACTTCAAAAACTATACGAGGACTTCTGGAACAGGCGGCTCACTACTGTACTACTTGAGTAGGTAACATCAACGAACGGATACCATCCTGTAAATGGTTATTGGAGCATACAAATAATTGGTGTTTAATTTTAAACTTAAGGAAAATTTGTCTTAAATTCAACAAAGAGTTAGGTTCTCTAACTTGAAAGCATCACTATCTGTCTCACTCATACTTCACGGTTTTACGGCAAGCTTTGGATACACTATAATCATTTTTAGTAAGTAAAAAAAGAAAAGAAATTCAAACTGGGTTTCTTGCAGAATACAATTTTTTTTTCCGTAATCTAAGAAATATTTTAGCAAGTGTTATACGATTTTAGAATCCTCATGAAATGCGTCAACTTTTAAAGTTACTTGCCAAACTAGCGTACTAAATTTTTTTTTTTCATTACGGTCAGTTAAAGTTGGGTGAAATATTAATTTTCTATTCTTGGTTCGGCAAAATGTGACATTTTCTTCCAAGCTGGAACAGTTGGCTTAGAATTTAAAGCAACAGGTTACATAAGCGCTATTCGGGATTACATAAGCAATATAAAAAGGAAAAACAGTAAAGATTAGTAGCAACAGGAGCTAAAAAACCATCACAGGGTGTACATTTCCTCGAAAACAAAAGAAATGTCTATAATTTGAAAAATACAAGACTTAAATTTTTTTTATATTTTTCTGGTAACTGTTATGATTTGGTCTATCACCCGATTCCGGCTTCACGTCGACTTACGTGACACCCTGTACACTGGAAAAGGAAAAGATAAAGCAGTTAAACAAATTCAAACCAAAACTAGCTTATAAAATCTAACCTAATAATTACATCATTAATTCTAAATAATTTACATATTACAATCTAAAAATACTAGATAATTATAAAATAAAGCAAAAAAAAAAGATTTCATGCAATGACGCGAGTGCACTCGCACCAGTTTCGTGAAATATTCAGCGGTCGTTCGTCGCGTACGAAGTATTCATGGTCGAGTCAACTAAAAATCTGGAATTATAAAAAACGAACAAGAAAAACAAAAGTTTTTTCATAACACTAACATACATTGCATTCTAGATTGAATGCTGTAGAGTATCGTAACTACGAGGCTAAGTTTCATCAACATAAAAAAGAAAAAGAAAAAAATCTATTTATTTATATTTTGTCCCAATCTGTCAGGTTAAGTGCAAAACCTTGTTGAAATGGCACATTTCAAGGCGCGGAGAAAACTGAACGCCGCACCGGCTGTCGGATTTATTTTGATTATTCGCAAAACACTGAATGATTTTTACTATGAGTAAGGCTATTTATACTGTCCACTGGAAATACTGGAACAATATAATGTGTTTTCTCTGGTGGGGATAAACATGCGACGTCATCTCCTGTGGAAAAGCAGTGGCGTGCTACATTCTCCCCCTCTATCGCCGAGATCGTCTCGATGAGGCGGTAGTACGTGTGTTTCGTACTGAAGTTATAGTGGCAGCCTGCTTAGGACATCCCCTTTTCCGAATTGGAACGACGGGCTGAGGAATATCGTCACCATCCTTCGTATACGAGTGTAGGGCAGACGTATGATATGTTCCCAATGGCACTGTGGGTTTGTTAGGTGACGCTACTTCATAAGTAGATGTTCCTCGTTTGGTCAGGATAATGTAAGGACCATCCTGTCTAGGGGCAAACTTCGATGTAAAATTGCTTCCTGCTCGACTTTGAGTATGAGTTTTTACCCAAACTCTATCTCCAGGTCCGTAGCCTGGATCTGGTCATCTTCGGTTATCGGAGTATTTCTGGTTTCGTATCTGCATTCTACAGGTGTTGTCTTTTGATTGCCTAATTATGTCCAGCAGTCGGAGTAATCTGGCTCACAAAATTCTCAGCGTCATCATGATGGACGTCATCTGGTGTGCGGAGCTCTCGTCCGAAAGTCAAATAAGCTGCTGAATGTCCTGTACTTAGACAACGTGCAGAGTTCATAGCAAATCGGATGGCGGGTAGTTTTTTTAGGCCAGGATGTATGGTCAGTTCCAACTAAAATTGCAAGTTGGACTTTTAAGTCATTGTTCTTTCGTTCAACTGGGTTTGCTTCGGGATGATATACAGGTGTCAGCGTTTGCTGGATTCCCAAGCAAAATGTCAAGTGTTGCATTACGGCAGAAATAAATTGTGTACCGTTATCACTAATCAATCTTCGTGATAATCCATACCGTAAGAATAACTCATTCAGAAGAACGGTGGCGCAGGCTTCAGCAGTAACTTCGGTAAGAGAAAATGGCTCCACCCAACGGCTAGTAGTATCTTCGGCGATGAGTATCCATCTTTTTCCATTTTCAGATGACGGCAATGGTCCAAACAAATCAACTGAAACAATTTCAAAGCGTTTTCAGCTTGCAGTTGTTTGTATAAGACCTGCAGGTTTCAAGTTTTCGCTTTTATATCGCTTACATTCAATACATGGGGAAACGTACTTGGCGATATCTTGTCGCATTCCCATCCAGTAATACCTTGTGGCTATCTTCTGATAGGTCCGGTCGACACCATAATGGCCTCCTGTGGTTGTATCATGATAAGCATGTAGCATCTCCGGTCTCTCACTCCTGGGTATTACAAGTTGTCCTTCTTCGTGATCAACATCCGGTTGACAACGATAGAGTACTCCATCATCTAACAGATATCCCTGATTGGACCAACGAACATGCATCATCAGCATTAAGGTCTTCTAGACAATCGATGATTTCTTTGATTTGGGAATCATCCAACTGTTTCTGTCATATATCCGCAGGATTCCGATGCGGCAAATCTATAGATGAACTGTATACTTCACAGGACGTAGTCGAATGCTCGTCATAAGGAGGACGTGATAGGCCATCAGCGATTATATTAGTTCGGCCAGGCGCATAGACTATCTTTAAATTGTAAGGTTGAAGCAGAAGAGCCCATCTTGCTAATCAACCAGTTGGCGATTTTAATTACATTAGCCATTTCAACGGTTGATGATCTGTCAATATAGTTGTTTGAGTTCCTTCGATGTATCCTCCAAAGCGATCTATTGCCCAAACAATAGCAAGAGCTTCTCGTTCTGTAGTTGAGTAATTTCTTTCTGCAGATGTTAGTAACCGGCTGGCGTATTCTATTGTGTTCATCAACACCCTCCCCCTGGACAAGAACTGCCCCTAATGCATAGTAACTGGCATCAGTTTTGAGTATATATGGAACTTCCTCGATAGCTTGTTTGAGAATTGGTGATGATGTCAATAATTGTTTTAAGATCCCAAAAACTGTTATCTGATCGTTTTGCCATTTCCATATACTTTCTTTGTAAGTTCAGCGAATCGCGGGATGCAGCGCCTATACCAGGAACATGTTTGCAAAAATGAAATCAGTTGTTTCACACTCTTTGGAGCTGGCCACTTTAAGATGGCTTCGATTTTGGAATTATCTGGTGTGATATCATCTGGTGTTATAACATGACCTAAGTATTTGACCATAGCACAGCAGAAATTGCATTTGTCACGATTTACATTTAATTTGAACTATCGTAATCTCTCGAACACACTTTCGAGGTCCTTTATGTGTTCTATGAAAGTTGATGAGCAGACAATTAAATCATCCAAATAAATTAGAATGCATAGAGAGCCTAGACTGGATCTAAACCTATAGTCTCTGGAAGGTGCATTCCTGAGTCCAAAAGGCATTCGTTTGAAACGAAACATTCCATATGGCGTTATAAACGATGTTTTATCTCTATCCTCTTCTCTCATGTTAACTTGCCAATAGCCCGAACGAAGATCTAAGGTTGACATATATGGAGTACTCTTAGCAGCGTGAAGTAAGTCATCCATTCTTGGCGACGGATACCTATCAGGAACAGTAATCGAATTTAACTGTCGATAATCGACGCAGACTCGTAATCCACCAATTTTCTTTGGGGCCAAAACGGCAGGTGCGGCAAATGCGAACTCACATTCTGCAATTATGTCATCGGTTAGCATCTTATCATGCTCTATGTGAAGTTGTTGCTTTTTGAGGGGTGACAATCGATAAGGTGGAACAGATATAGGATTGCATTTCTCTGTCACGACACTATGTTCAATGAATGGAGTTACTTCCCTTTTATTTTTCAAATATTTCTCTGTTACTTTTCGATAACTGGTTGAGAAGTTTCCTGTCCTCTCCCTGAAGGGCTGATGCTTCATCTGGGCAGGGGTAAATGTCTATGGCTTCGAGTCTAAGTCGTAGCTCTGTAGTGTTCTTGTTGGAGCGTTTGGAAACAAACGGTTTCTCGGATCTTTTGCTGATGTACCCATTATTGGTGGAACTGCATCTTGAAAAATTGCAGAAATTGTCCGCGGGGAATAATCGTTATCGGAACATGAACGAGGTTGTCTTGGAGGTGACTCGAGTTCAATCAGGCGCCATGGAGGTATCTCATGTCCTTTCAACTCGATTTGCTCAATAACCTGTGTTTTCATATCCGCGGATGTGTTGCACTCCGGATACCATTCTAAGAATGGAGAACGTTTCTTCTTTTGTCTTTTTTCTTCCATGCAGACTTTCTTTGATGCATAGCTTGTATGAGTAGAAGCAGAAGACGATGCTATGTCACTTGAATATTGTGATGTAGATGTTTCGACAGTCATGAAATTAAAATGTATTGCAGGCTGATCAGCAAAACTCCAAGACCTTTGAGGTAAGTTTAGAACTATTGCTGCTTGTTCCAAGACGTCCATACCTAGTAATGTTCGATTGTCATTTTCTGTAGATAAGGCTAACAGATAGATAGGTAATTTTCGATTGCCCAAAACAATGTTGACTGTAGTTGAATGAACGTTTTGTTGCTTACATGAGCCATCAGCAAGAGTGACATCTGCTATCAAGGATTCCAACGTGCAACCTTGATTTATTAATTGCTCATATAAGCTCCTTCCTGCGATACTGGTGCGTGCTCCTGTATCAATATGCGCCTGTCCTTCTACTTCTGAAATTCTTACTGGGATTGTTGGTGGATTTTTACCTAACCTCACCGCAGTGTTAACTGAATAAAAATTTATATTTTTAGGTGACTCCTTCCTTTCGCTGTAGCATGTTGGACAATTGCTCCTAAAATAGCCAGGAGCACCGCATCCATAGCACAGTACTTCCGGTTTTTTTCACAATTACTTCTGACGCAGGTTGAAGAACCTTGCATATTGAAGTTGTACTACCTTGAGTGGAACGTTTTCCTACATTCTTCGGCTGCATGACTTCTGTAGCCGCAAAATTTGCATCGAGACTTCTTAAGTGGAGGTTTGTTATCCTTTTGACTGATGTGATCTGTGTTTGATTCTTTGGACAGCTCTTCGACTTGTCGTGCCTTTTCAAGTAAATCACTGAAAGTTGAGACAGATGATCGCAAAACCTTTTCTCTTATTCTTAAATTTAAGAGACCATACACCAAGTCCAGTTGTACAGCTTCATCATGTCTTTTCTCAGGTAGCTGTGATAGAAGAGCGCGTTTCTTGCAAACAAATGTGTCCGTTGAAATCCTGTCTCCTTGCTTTTCACTAAACAACTCCATATAAACCAGGTGAGCTTGTTTAGCAGGTGAAAACGCGGACCTTATTCCGGAAATTACCTCTTTCCAAGTATTTATTTCATTTTTAATGCCTTGCCACCATGTGGATGCAGTGTCCGTGAGCAGCAGAGGTAAACCCTGTATTGCGTCTTCATCAGAAATTTTCTCAATTTCCTTATAGACCGAAATTTTTGATAGAAAAGCTTCAGTTTCCTCAAAACTTCCTTTACCAGCAAAACGCGCAGAACAATTACTAAAACTTCCCTTTCGCCCTGCCACTGTTGCTGTACCTCCCGATTATTGAACAACCAATATTAATTGTTCAAACTGGTCATCTGGATTGGTACGGCTGTGATTTCTACGTTGAAACGAGGACTTTTCCTTAGTCTCTGTTGTATAGTCGGTGTGACAAAAACGGGATTCTTTACAGAGGATGAAGAGTTTCCTTTTTTTATTATTCCTAGCAGATGTCATAAATCTAAAACAAATAAAGTTTTGGAAGCACTGTCGCAGCACGTAGACGAATGATTGTTGTTCACTGGAATTAATTTGGATTTCGCAGAATACAATTCAACGAGCTGTGTGAAGACAACAACGATCCGATATACGGCGCTCGAGTGTCGAACTCACAGTTTCTTGAAATTCCACAGAATAATATAATGAATTCCGTAGAATACAATTCAATGGGCGGAGACAATTGCAGTACCAATGATGGCGTGTGCCTGTCGAACGCTTACGAAATTGTATTTGTAAGAGCTGTGTGAAGACAACAACGAACCGATTTACGGCGCTCGAGTGTCACAGTTTCTTGAAATTCCACAAAATAATATAGGAGGGAAGAGATGATTGGATGAGCAAAGACAATAACAAAGCCTACTAGAAGCGAATGAATTATCGAGTGCTCTATGATATGGATAGGGAATGACAAAACAAAGCCTAACTGCGTAAGTGCGTTGGTGATCTCGTACGAAACCGCTCCCTTCCACTTGTAGTCGTTGAACAATATTTCCTACTGTTCGGTGAACGGACGAATTCGAAGAATTATATCTATATATGTCGTGTTCCTATGCCTCTAGCTGGGCGCCAATTGTAATTCTGTGAACTGAAAATAAACGTATTTTGTTTCTTTAAGACAGATTTATTTTGATTATTCGCAAAACACTGAATGATTTTTACTATGAGTATGATTTTAGAATGCATTGGAATAGCATGTTTTTTGTTTTTCACGAAATTTATATTCTTAGAATAGCTACAATCTTCATCTTAGTGTATTCTCTCTTCTTTATATTATATAATTTTTACATAAAATCGGCTAAGCTGAGTAACTTTATATTTAGTAGTTCGCAAATTGGATTTTTTATAATTGTTTCTAGTTATTTTTTCTGCACTCTATCTAATTACAATTTGTTTTGTAACCCAGCTGGAAATGGTATATTTATGATGATAATTGTTGACGGTGGTTTGTTGGATGGTGGTGTAGATGAGTTCGGTTAGCAGTCTTTGCGAGTTGGACAGAGTGAGATCCATGTTAAATATTTTTTGTGGACGCTCTCAGGGATTGCATTTGTGTACGATTAATGCTAGAAGTTTGTGTAATAAAGTTGATGAGTTACGTCAAATTTATCGCAACGCAGATGTTCATGCTATCCTTGTGAGGGAAACATGGCTGCAGAGCCATATACCCTCACCACATGTCTCGATACCTGGCTTCAAACTCTTTCGGAATGACCGCCCTTCACACAGGGGTGGTGGGGTAGCGACTTATTTGAAAGACATTTTCAGGGCCAAAATTGTGGAATCATCAGTGAATGGGGTCACAGAATTCTTATGTATTGAGGTAGAGCTAGGGTCTAGTAAATGTATTTTGTGTGCGGTGTATCGGCCACCTGGTATTTTTATTGAAGAACAAGCTGGCGAATACTTGAATTCGTTATCACGCATGGTGCAAAGATTTGGAGACGTTATAGTTGGGGGCGATCTAAATGTTAATGTTCTGCGACAGAATGCTATGACTGATAATTTCTTATCTGCAATTCAATTCCTCCAGTTGAATATTGTGAATTCAGTCCCTACTTTTTATAACTGCTCTAGCCCGTCGCTTCTAGATCTCTTCTTAGTAACTGATCCCGATAAGATCCTCTTTTGTAATCAGCTTAGTCCGCCAAGTATACTTGATCACGATTTGCTTTTGCTTTCCTACAATCTTTCGCCTAATATGAATATCCATGAAAAAGTTTTCTATTTTCGTGATTTTAAGCATCTTGATATGATTAGTCTCCTTGATGAGTGTATGTCATTACCTTGGAATGACATTCTCAGTCTACCTTCGGCGGAAGATCAACTTGTCAAATTAGATGAACTGATTAGTCACTTATTCAATAAATATGTACCTGTTAAAATTAAAAGCATTCGTTTATGTAATTATCCTTGGTTTTCCCGAGCAATTCGTTCTCTAATAGAGGAAAATTATGAAAACTCAGATTTTGAAACATATAGACTGTAATAAGCTCTTGACGAAAACTCAGTCTGGTTTTCGTGAAAAACACAGTTGCGAAACTGCTCTGCTCAAGGTTTCATCTGATTTGCGATTGGCCCTGGATAAGGGTGATATTGGTGAGTTGGTGCTTCTGGATTTCTCTAAAGCATTTGACAGTGTTGTGCATGCTAAGCTGCTCCGTAAACTTTTTTCGAATTTTTATTTTTCGCCGTCTGCCGTCAGGTTTATATCGCATTTCCTCTCGAACAGGTCTCAACAGGTGATTGTTGATGAGACTGCATCCTCGCTCATGCCAATGTCCTGTGGAGTTCCGCAAGGATCAATTTTAGGACCTCTCCTGTTTAGCCCCTTTATAAATGACCTTAATGATATAGTCCATGACGTTAATCTACATTTCTATGCGGACGACGTACAGCTGTACCTAAGCAGGCCTCCTGGCCTTATAGAGGACTGTATTAGCAGAATAAACGATGACCTATCTGAAATTTGCAGATGGTCTAGAGACAATCAGCTGCTCCTCAATGCTAGTAAATCACATTGCATCGCTTTTTATAGCTCGGACCTGGATAGTGAAAATCTTCCTCCTATTATCCTCAATAATGGTACTCTACCTTTTGTTGATAGTGTGTCAAATTTGGGAGTGAAATTCAACACCCGGTTGAAATGCTGTGATCACACTAAGACCACAGTTGGTAAAATATATGGTGGTTTAAGAAGACTGTGGCTATCTGCCAATATATTGCCTGTGAACCTCAGACTGAGACTGGCTAGGGTGCTGCTTATGCCCCACTTTACCCATGGAAGCCTAATCTTTCCTAAGCTAGACTCAGTTTGCAAACGAAAACTTGAAGTTGCCTTCAATGATTGTGTACGCTTTGTCTTCGGTCTACGTAGGTCAACCCATATCACGCCCTACAGATCATCTATTGTTGGCTGTTCCTTGGACACACATCTCAAGCGAAGAGCTCTCGTGTTTCTGTATAACCTTATTCATGGGGGTGCGCCTGAGTATCTTTCTAGCGGTATTCAATTCCTGCAGTCTCAGAGAGGATGTATCATACAAATTCCACGTTTCTATTCATCAACCTTTGAAGGATCTTACTTTGTCCAGGTTGCTCGCCTATGGAACTCATTGCCTACTAAAATACGTCGCGTAACCTCTGTCAACGAATTTAAAAAGCTCATTAGTAGTTTCCCACTTTGATGACTGTAGTTTTAATGCCTTATCCAGTTGTGGTAAATTCCTGTTAGTTGTTTAATCTTTCTTTTTGTGTTTTCAAATTTTTAAGTTGTAAACTATATTTTACTATGTATTTACTTGGTACTCTTTACCATTTACTTCTATTAAACTCTTGTTCTTGTCTCTTTTCTTTTCTTAAACTATAATCTTTAATATGTAACCTTTCTTTTTTTTTTAATAAGTTAGTATTAGTACTTAGATTACTGTTAAGTTTTCATTATTATTTTTTCTTTCCCGAATTCATATTAAATTGTACTTAAATATAAGACCATAATCTTGTGTACAATTTTAGAAATATATGTATGATATGATATGATATGATATGATATGATTTATACTGTCCACTGGAAATACTGGAAAAATATAATGTGTTTTCTCTGGTGGGGATAAACATGCGACGTTATCTCTTGTGGAAAAGCAGTGGCGTGCTACAGACCTACATAATTCCTACATTAACTAAAAAGAAAAGTGGAAAAGTAAATTTTAATCTAAACAATCTGGGCATTGTTGAAAATTGTCGAAATGGAAAATGACAAAAACTTTTACTTGATCTCTAGAAGTAAAACAAAAAAGAGTAATTTTTATTAGGCAGCTCAGTTTTTTTTGCATGAATGCTGTTAGCGAATATCTGCTGCACTTACATATAATTAATCTTCTGTAATAAATATTAAAAATAAAAAGTGGGGATTAAAGGTAAATATATAACAAGTGAAAAAGCTAGAATTTGTCTAAGATCATTTCTCATGCTACCCTAGATGAATGCACGTATGAAATTTCGTATGGTCACCCATTTGAGCAATTTTGATTTTTTGCATTGGTTTCTCGCATATATTTCTAGAACGGCTCGTCGGACAGAAAAAATGATTATAACCAATAGGATTTCTTATTCTGAAGAAGTTTTTAGTACAATAAAAATGTCTAGGACTGATCGTTTTCAAAGTATATGTAAAAAACCTAAATTTTTATATGGCAACACCAAGAAGGGGTTGCCCGATTTAGTCCATTTTTGATATTTTATTTGCCATTGCTATGAAAACACAACGTACTCAATTTCAGCATTCTATATCGACGTGTTCTCAGGTAGTGTCCACATATATCGTGGAAACGAAATTTTTGTATGGCAACCCCACGAAGGAGTTGCCCGATTTGTCTCATTTTCGAACTTAATTTTACTTTTTATTTTTAAAGTTCGTGTAAAAAATTTCACCTCTCTAAGTAAGCGCGTTCTCGAGTTATCGTGTGCACAGACAGACGGACGGACGGACGGACGGACATGCAAAAAGCAAAATAACTTTTAGTATTATGCGTTGGTGTCCAATTCATTTTGCTCTACCATCATTATTTCGAGGTGTTACAAACGGAATGACAAACTTAGTATACCCCTATAGATTTCATCTAGGGTATAAATAGGGCGTTTCTGGAATTTCTTAAATAAGAAAGTTTCAGGTACGATAACTGTGTGCTTGAACAATGTTGGAATTATGGATGGAGTAAGTGTTCATTTCACATACACAAGAACTGGTAAAAATGAGCGCTAAGAGAGCTTGAAGAAGTGCTGAAGAAAAAAGCTTTTAAGTAGGGTCTCTTATAATTTTAGTATTTTATTTTTTATATTGAACTTCTAATTAAAAAATATTTAAAAGATCTTAATGAAAAATGTTTATTGAAAAATTCTTTAATATCAAATTGAGAGACGCCTTTAAAAGTAAATTAAAACAAATTAGGATTTAATTGAGTTGAAATTGAACAAATTGATTACTTTATACACAATCCAGTTTAAAACAGAATTACAATCATATTCACTCTGCATTATAAAAACACTTTCATGTGTAATTATATATAGAGAAAAGCATAAATTTAAATGCATTATTAAATTTAGAAATAATGATAACGAAAAAAAATATATATATATATTTAAAAACAATTGTAATTCAGAAAGGTTTTAGACTATAAAACATACATATTAATGGAATTTTTAAACAAAATAATTTAGCCTTTCTTTAAGGCAAACAGTCAGTGTATACCAATAAAAAATGCTAAAGTTTCTTGATTACTAATAAAGCATTAAAAATTAAATACGAATTTAACAGACTTTGCATGCTGAAGCTAATTTTGTTGCTTGGACTCCACGTCGAACTGGGAGATGTTATATTTTGGTTAAAAATTTATTTGGTCAAATGAGGACTAGAATGAATAAAGCAATTTTAATCAATTTAAGCCTAAGTAATAAATATAATTTTAACTTAAGTCTTTTTTCCAAATTAAAATAAAATAAAGGAAAATTATTATATGGTCACTCTGAGTTCTGAGCTTATATTCATGCAATTTGACCAATTTTTTAGTATGCATTGAACATTTTTTGTATGATAACTATATAAAAAAATTCAACTTTTTACAACAACTCACCGAAACAGTTGACCTGTTTCCTAATTCACGTCAAAAAGGATGTTTTTTTTCTTTTAGTAATTTTAAAGTCCAAAGTTTTAGTAAACTAATTGCTATGACGGAAATTTCAATTTGCTAACTAAAGGTGTTCTCGAATTATTATACGGACAAAGGAAGCTTGATGTTACGCAAAACATAAATAATTTAAAATTTTGTATATAGCTCTCTAATGCAATATGCATGAGTATTTCAATGGTTTATATAGGGAAGCATAAGCTTGCATATTTTCAACTACATTTTTACAACAGAGTGGAAGCCAATTCCCAAGCTTCGAATGTATGCAGGAGAATGAGATAATTCAGGTCAAGTGCATTCCGTATTTATAAAATTAAACTATCATTAAATAACATTCCATAGAATTATTTGAGTGCTAGTTGCAATCAAATTAAGTTAATGTTCAAGTAATTTTTTAAGTTTTTACTTGCCTACATATGCTCTTACTCATTATGGAAAATGTATTTCCCATGTAATGTATTGGATGGATAAACTTTCGCTGGAATAATAAAGTGAATTCAGTTAGTTCAAGTGCTCTAGTCCTCGGTTATCGCTTCCAAAGTGTTATAAGAATTAAACAATTATTTTAAATTAAATAACCTATATATTTGGTGTAAGTCAATGATGAAGTATAACTAGTAAATTCGGTAGATAACGCATAGTAATAAAAAAATATTATATAATTCTAGTTATAAATATGTGTCCCAGTGAAGAAGTATTTAAGTTATGTATATGTAAATATAGAAGTGGAAAGTAGGGGCGATACTTCGAAACTTTTCTAATATTAGTGACAACGACATTGAAGTCTTTCAATCATACTTCCCCTCTTTCTCACTGTCCTCCTCTTGATATTTCTATAAATAGTAATAAAGATAAGGTTTTACCAAAAGTATTTCAGTGTAAGTTCCAACTATTTCTAAACCCTCCTCGAACTATCCAATATAGTTTTTAAATAAGTTAATTCTGGCTATTAAACTAAAGAAAAATTGTATCTAGGTAGCAGATTAAGCACCTGGGACACCCAAGTATATTATAAAACCTTTTCGTGAAAAGCTTCTAACACATATCTCACTGCAATGCGCCTAGATGAGAAAGTAGCCAACTCCGCGGATGAAATTAGTGGTATTTTCGGTACATATTTTAAATCAACTTTTGAAGATATTCCTTCAAATTATGTTGACTATAATTCTGAAAGCTCAGTTCTAAAAAATCGAAACTGAGGAGGTAGAGCGTATTATTTCATCATTATGGATATCAGTAAGAATGCTGGTCCAGATATGAAAGCAAATAAAGTACATGCAGGGAATTAATGTCGGATGTTTGAACATGCTTGAATGACGATCAATTTGCGAAATCGAATTTTCTAATAGCGAATTCTTTTCCCACAAAAAAAGAAAAGATCAGTAGAATGGGAGATTCGGTGGCAGTGTTAACACAGAAAAGAATTCACTATAAGCTGTTCATGCAAGTGTACATGTATGAAAGCAAAATTTACTTAGTTGAGCTGTTATTCATAAAAATGTCATCAATTGAATTGCGTTCTCGGCGAAATATTATTGAACAGTTCTTAAGTAATTCGAAAACAACACGACAAAAACAAAAATGGTGAAAGTACTAAAAAGACGTGCGCGAACAGTGAAACGATTTTTGAAAACTGATAAACTGAAAGAAGAGGAAGGCAAAAAGGATGTTTCTACTAAAATTTAGAAAAAGATTTGGAAGGCATATCATTCAAATCCCTGTGTAACTGTAAGGAATTTATCTGAAAAATATAAAGTTAGCTCGTCCCTTGCTCAGAAAATTTAAAAAATAAAAACAATGCAAAAATGCAAAATCTCCAAAACGAAGTGAAAGACAAGAAAAACTTTGTCATACTCGAGCAAGCAAACTTTATCAAAATAATTTCATCAGCTTTAACGGTTGTGTAATAATGGACGCCGAAACTTACGTAAAAGCCGATATTAAATAGTTTCCTGTTCAACAGTTTTACATAACATGTGATCCTAAGGGTACTCCAAATAAGTTTAAAGCAATATTGCAGTGGATAAGTTTCGACAAAAAAATCTAGTTTGCTAGGCCCCACATGTGGACAAACAAGTACACAGTGTGTGTCAAAAGAAAATTATGTCAAGAAATGCCTACAAAAGCTCCTTTTGCCACTTATAATAATGCATACAGGGCCCACAATATTTTGATCCGATTTAACAACAATACATTAGTCAGGTAAGACTATAGGTACAATGGTTTACAACGAACAATGTCAATTTCGTTGGTAAAAACAGAAATCTGCTACCAAACTGTCTACATCTTAGATCAAATGAAAAGAATTGAGCTATTATTAAACTAGTGGTAAACTAGTGGAAACAATTAAACATTTTAAAGGAGTCGAAAAAAGCAACTACTAAAGTGAGTGACACCTTCGTGTAATAGCTTATATGTAACATCAAAAAAGGTTTTAGAAAATTTTCTTGTACACAATCTCAATGAAATTGTGAATAAAATTGCCCCAAGTTAATTTAAAATCAATCTTTTACTTTTAATTTACGCTCAAACATGCGATATTTATTTTGTGCACATACGTTATCTTTTATAAAAACTGTTCCTCAATCCTAGCGAACACGATTTTAAAATTATTCAATTTATCTATTAAAAAAGGAGTTTTCCCTACAACTTGAAGCACCTACCTATGTGTCTACCCAGTCCTTAAATCGGGTAATAAATAAAATGACAGAGACTACCGGGTCTGTGTGCTTTGGATCTTAAATTTGTAAAATTAATATAGAAAATTGTTTATCCACAACTCAAGTCACATATATCTAACAACCAACATGGTTTCTGGGTTAGTAAGTCTACAGTTACATCTACATATTTATATTTACAGATGCTATTGCTGTAGCACTAGATGAAGGAGAACAAATTGATGCCTTTTATAGTGATAGAAAGAAGTCTTTTGACAAGATAAATTAATTATTCTATCATGCTTAGAAAGATGCTTAGCATGGGTTTTTATAACCATCGTTGCTTATAAATTGTAATAAATTATTTTAAATCAGACTGGTTCATCCAATATTCTAGAGTCCGCACGGTACTATACTTGGAACTCTAATTTTCTTAGTCAATTATACCTGATGCAATGAACTCGTCTTGTTTGATATACGCTGTACCACGAAGATAAATAAAAAAGGAGCCACAAGATTGCATTTAGATACAACATGACATTGACCAGTTACTTTACTGGTATAAGTAGAAATTCCTTTCCTTGCAATTCGCAGGTGGAAATATATTACCTTTACATGAATGTCGGAATTATCACCTTCATTGAATTCCTATAACTAAGGTTATTGAAATTTCGTCATCTTGGGGTGATCTTTGATCCCTTCGTTTTATTTTAAGATATTCGAAGTCTTTTAGACAAGTTCAATTGATCAAAGTGTAAAGTACGAGTAAAAAGGAAAAATGTATTAAAAAGTGAAAAGAAAAATAAAAGAAAGTCAAAAAGAAAAATTAAAGAGGAACAAGTAAAGAGCAAACGGAATAAGTAAAAAGGAAGATATAGTAAAAAAATTCAACGGAACAAAAGAAAATGAAACAAAAGGAAAGGGACGGAAGAAAAAGGAAACAGGAATAAACATAGAATCTAGAATTGGTACCATTGCTTACGATACCTTGACGAATGTCCGTAGGTACTTTCATATAGTCACCTCTTTGTGGAAGTTTGATTGTTGGAGTGGTTTTTCGCATATATTTCGCTTAAATGCGTCAGACAGTAAAAAAGACTATAATTAATCGTGGGATTTTAAATTTCGAAAGGCTTTTCGGTACAATAGAAACGACTGGGACTGATCGTTTTCAAATTATACGTAGAAAATCTAAATTTTTATATGGAAACACCAAGAAAAATCAAACTTTTGTCATTTTTACATAAGAACACTGCAAATATTTTAGAATGTAAGGACTACGTTGGGCCTCGCATGTGGTAGGGAGGGAGTCTGTTTCATGGCTTGTGAAGTATTCTCGAGGGTTTTTCTTGTATACATTTGCTCGCAATTAAAATGCTTCATTCACGTACACAAACTTTCCGGTTCCTTTCCCTTACTTCTCTATTCATAGATTATGCTCGACTCCACTCGCCGTAGCGACCGATGCCAGCATCTATTGAATGAAGATCCCTGTGAGTACGTTTACGCCCCACCCACCGCACCGAATATGTTGTGCTGTGCATCATTCCTTTACTAACTCGGCGTTAATCATTCTTTATTACACTTTTACAATTTTTCTTATATCTTTCTCATTTTATTAATAAATTTCAGCAAATATTTTTACCACCTACATATTTTGATATGCCAACGAACGTAAGAATGTCGGTGTCATTGTGTTAATTCGGCGACATTTACGACGAAAGTGTCGTCGTAATTGCCGTGCCGACATCATTGTGTTTCGGCCTTTACCCGGGGGTTACACCTGCAAGTACAGCTTGCATGCAACTTGCGCTGCCATACTTCTTGCACGTGTAACCTCTACTGCCATGCTGGCAGTACAGCTTTCAGCGAACTTGCATGATGAAAAACCATGGCAGCTGGGAGATAGTAATTTGACATTTATACAGTTTTCAAGGTGGCGGAAAAGAAATGCTTAAGAGAATTTGATAAATTTGTTCTGGGAAAATGAGATTTTCTGGGATCATTTGCATTACATCATTTACCAACACCTTCCTCTTAATTTTTCTTGGGTTTTTATCATTCTGCTACTTCCTTTATTGCTATAATTTCCCAATATGCACAAGACTTTACGTCTCGATGCCATTTTTTAAATGAACTTGCATGCAAGCTGATAAGACATCAACCGAGCTGCCTTCTGCTGTCAAGTTTAAAATCGCGTTGGAAGTGAGGCTTGCATGCAAGCTGTACCTGCAGGTGTACCCCCGGGTTAATCAGTACAGCGACATGAAAAGAAAAATGATGAGAGTTACGACGAGTGATTCATATTTTCCCACATCTATAGTTACTAGGATTCCATGAGCCAGAATTGAGTTAGGACTAAGTTAGCGTTAAGTTTTGCTGGCTGAGTAACTCATGCTGTTTCCATGAACGTCTTGAGTTGAGTTGACAGATAAAATATTTCATACAAAGTAGACGGATTTGTGTTGGATAAAACACCCATTCCGCACTAGTCTAACTAATCCATACACAAAACCCAACTCAATTCGATTGGTTTCGTGGAGTTAACATCGATTGAACGAAACTCAACTCAATTCTCGTTTCCATGAACATTAGTTCGGATCCAATTCGCATCATTGAATAAATAACTAATAAGGAAGCGGGGTTTCGTGCGAATACAGTGTACGTGAGTAGGCAATTCAATCACAGTCCAACCCACGAAGCGGGGATGAAATGACAAGAGGGCTGGTCACTTATTTGAAAATTCTGCTTAACAAGTCACTTAAATTATCATAGGCAACGCCAAGGAATATTATCTGAAGATAAGGGGTCGCCAACAATTTGTTTATTTTACATAGCAATTTGGATTATAAAAAATGTCCCCCTTCAAAATTTCACGGTTTCACTACTGCCATGTCGAAATGAATACAAACACATCACACTAATACATTTCACCGAGTGGCTTAGGTTTTCATAGTACATGTTGAGGGAGTCGACCAAATGTATACAAAACTGCTGTTAAAAGAACATTTGTTCTCAGCACCGCTGAAGCCTGTTGTGGTCTATTCCGGAATGGACAAGCTATTTAAAATCTGTATACTTTTCTCTGGTACTCTATGCGACATCTAGTTCGTATGCCATCAATGGTTCAATGTACACCGTACCTTTATCAATACAAATTTTTACTCTCATCAACATCTTTCACCGTGTGTTTTTGTGTGGTAGATTGCTTTCCCTAAACTAAATTTAGTAAATAATACACCCTTTTAAATGAGAATGGTGTAGCTAAGATGGGATGATTGATTTACAAGTCTGCAATAATGACTCAGGCTTTACTAAGTAAAACTAAATGTATTATCGTATTATTATCAATTAAATGCTCAATATGAATGGTCGTATTATTGTTGCTAATATTCGGTACAGCTAAGACTAAAAACGCAACGGTTAACTGTTTCTTCATTCTCTCAGTTGTCGACTTCCCATTTAGTAAACTCGTACAATCTATGAAAGCTACCTATTTTCTTCTGCTTACCGAAGACAGTCATGATTTAATTTTTGGTTACAAACAGGCTATGATCTGGAAAATATTTGTTGAATTCTGTGCAAATAGCAGTATCCATGGAGTGCGATATCTTTCTGGCGGAAAACGAACGTGGTTGGAAAGGTATTTTTTTAACGTTTATCCCAAATTCAAATAAATATTATGTCGTTCTTAAAAGGGTTTTTTGGGTGTTCATTATTGCAGTCATTTCCTATATTTGTGGGTTTTTGATACACACAGTATGGATCAAGTGGAAAAAAACTCCAGTTATCGTGACATTCTCGGACAGATCGACACCAGTATGGAAAGTTCCATTTCCTACAATAACAATTTGTCCCGATGCCAAGGCAAACAGTTCAAAATTCAAATATTCCGAAGAAATTGAAAGGTTGCAGAATGAACTTTCTAACAATAGTTCTTCATCAGAATATTGGACCGATGATAGGTAAGTACCTACGCACTGCACATATAAACACTTTTCTTCTATGAGATTTTCTGTATTTCCCATATCTTTAGACTTTTGCTATTCGATGCTATGGCACAAGTATGCGACTTCAAATTTTCCAAAAGCTATAAAATAGGTCTCGAATTTGCAAATGGTTCATTTAAAAATATTCTAAAGAGTGTTGCCCCCGATATTGATGTTGCGTTTTGCACATGGAGAGGAAAAGAGGCAGGCTGTAAAGACATCTTTGATTTAATCATCACTGAGCGGGGAATATGCTACAGTTTTAATTTTTTAAATGCTTCAGATATCTATCGGGAAGATGTGTATACTCAAACAAATGCAATTTTTTGTTGATATGTTTTAGCTAATGCGAAACCAATTTCAGTTTATTTGATGAGACTGTCTTACAGCAAAAGGGAAATAGAACTACAAAGTGGACACGCGAATTTGGTTTTGATCGACAAGCGAAGCATGAAAATTTTCCATATAGGACGTTTAATGCTTATGTAAAATACGGGCTAGTGGCTGGATTTTATTCATATATAAGTGATTTGGATAAAACGTGCAATGCAGGTGATGAAGGATTCAAGGTGAGTCACTTAAGCTGTAGTATTTTTTTAGTAAAATCATAGCTCCATAAATCTATTATACATTCAATACAACGGGAAAGCGTGCATTTTAATTTTATTTTTTGCTTACTTAAGTTCATTTTTATAAAAGAGAAGTTGGCGATAAAAACTTATCTTTTAATGAAACAATCCGATATTATTTCATTGCATTTTTAGTGCATCATAATGTGTTAATAAGTAATATGTTTGCTTCATTTTTTGACAATGCCTTTGCCTCATCAAATTTTCAACCTCAAAATGGCAACTTCAGTCATAAGAATGATTCCCATAACGTTTCATTCACTATCCCTTCAATTTCAGAAGAGGATATACTGGATCATATTAATGGGCTTCCAAATGACTTCACAACTGGTCCTGATGGGATGGATCCCTCCAGCCTTTTTAAAGTCATGCTGCCTCGCCCTGGTAGCTCCGCTGAGAATTATCTTCCAAAAATAGCTCGATAGTGGTTGTTTCCCGCAGCTATAGAAAAACTCCTTTATCATACCTATCAACAAAAAAGGTAGTAAAAATGAAATTTCTAACTATAGACCTATTGCAAAATTATCTTGCAAGCCCAAATTATTCGAATCTATTATTTACTCTCAACTATCATCTTCCGGTAAGAATTTGCTCTCTTCAAACCAGCATGGGTTTATTTCGGGCAGGTCTACAACCACTAATTTGCTGGAATTTGTCTCGGATACCATTTGCGGGTTTGCAAAAAGCTATCAGAGAGATTGCATTTATACAGACTTTAGTAAGGCGTTCGACAAGTTATCTCACTCCGTGATACTGTTTAAAATGGAAAATATGGGTTTCCCCCAACATTTCTAAAATGGACGGAGTCTTATTTAGATAACAGAACATACCAAATCTTATTCCGCCATTCCATCTCTAAAGTATTGAAGGCTTCGTCTGGCGTACCACAAGGGAGTCACTTGGGCCCGTTGTTCTTTATTCTGTCTATTGACGACATTGTCTCTGTTGTGAGGTACTGTAAGGTCTTGATTTATGCTGACGATATTAATCTTTTCGCTCAGATTAAATCTGTTAACGATTGTGAACAGGTACAGGGAGACCTTCAAAAGTTTTACAATTGGTGCAAGAGCAACAATTTGATACTCAATATCAACAAATGTGAGGTTATGACTTTCCACAGGAATCAGAAACCAATCACTTATGATTATGAGTTCTCGGATTCCTCGGTTCGCCGTGTGGACTCTGTCTGTGACTTGGGTGTCAAATGTGACCACAGATTGAATTTTATCTCCCATATAAACTACATGGTTTCAAAGAGTAGTTCTATGCTGGGCTTTATAAAACGTTGGTCCCGAGAGTTTTCAAATCCTACCATAACATTGCGTTTGTACACTTGCTTTGTAAGACCACTGCTTGAGTATGCTAGCCAGGTCTGGTCTCCATTTTACGGTACACACATCGACCGTATCGAGTCTATTCAGCGGAACTTCCTACGATTTGCTCTCAGGCATCTACCCTGCACTCACTTGTGAAACGTCGCTTGGTTGCCAATATAACATTTGTTCATCAACTCTTAAACGCGAATATTGATTCTCTATTGTTACGTAACAAAATCTCTTTCCGTGATATTAGCCACAATTTGTGAAGGCTACCTCTGTTGCACGTTAACTCCTCAAGGTCTAACTTTAGCATGTATGAACCTATTAATCGCATGTGTATTACTGTCAATAATATGGCTGAGAATTTTATTGTTGACGTCCCTAAGCATGTATTAAAAAAACGCCTATTTAGGGGAAGGTGGGTAGAAATGAACCGTGGGGTAAAATGAACCAAGCCCGTATAGCTTAAACGCGAGTAGGCTGAGATATGTAATAAAGACAAAATGGAAACAGTCTTATAATTGCATCATTTATTTCAGTCGTCCATAAACTGTGCTCGAGCGCGACTTGTTAGTTGAGTGAGTTGAGTTTACCACGTGGAAACTATTTTTGAGTGCTGCATATAACTTTGTGTTTCTTGACTGGTAAGTAACTATTTATAATGCTAACATAAAGTTAATAACATGAAGCCGCAATTTAAATAAAAGTAACAAATTTAGTAAATTTAAAAGTTTTGTTAAGAAAAACAATATTTCAATGAATAAAGTGCTACTGGGTAGAAATGCACCATTGCTTGTGGGTAGACATGAACCACTGGTTCAATTCTACCCATTCTTTTTTTTTATAATGAATATTATTTAAAATGCGTTTGTTGCACTTTGTTGTAGTTATAATGCCGCGAAATTATAAAAGAAAAACGAACAGAGGCTTGTTTTCATCTGGAAGCATGAAGAATGCGCTTGAGGCTATCCGAAAAGGAGGACCTGTGCGGAAAACTGCGTCTGAGTTTGGCTTATCGCATACCACCTTGTTGAGGTATCTCAAGAAGGAAAACAATTGCACTCTTACCACATATGAGCCTCAGTATAAGATGTACAACCGAGTTTTTACTGATGAGCAAGAGCAAGCCTTAGCACAGTATGTGATTAAGTGCTCGAAAATGTTCTACGGTATAAACACAATTGAGTGTCGCAAGCTTGCTTTCGAAATGGCCATTAAGAACGGAATCAAAGTTCATGCAAGATGGCAACCAACAAAAATGGCCGGAAAGGAATGGTTTTTGAAATTTCGTACCCGACATCCATCCATAACATTGCGATCACCGGAAGCGTGCAGTCTACCAAGAGCAACAGCGTTCAACAAACACAATGTTGGAACCTTCTTCGCAAATTTGCAAAACATTGTCGCGAAATGATTCATTTGCTGATGGGACCAGAATATTTAACCTTGACGAAACTTCAACAACTACAGTGCAAAAACCCCAAAAGGTGAGCATCTAAATAATTAGATATCATTATTTGTGTTGATGGATAAAGAGATATGCGTGTATCATACTTAAACGTGTTTTCTTTTTCAGGTTCTTGCACAAAAAGGTCTGAAATCTGTTTGCAAGTGACAAGTGGCGAAAAGGGTGTCCTTGTCACAACCTGTGCGATAGTGAGCGCATCTGGCCAATATCTTCCTCCTGCCATGGTTTTTCCTCGGGTTCATTTTAAAGACCATATGTTGAAAGGAGCACCGGCCGGTACTCTTGGACTGGCCAATCAATCAGGATGAATGAATTCTGACCTTTTCCTTCAGGTTATGAAGCATTTCGTAAAAACTCATGTAGCTGTAAAGCCAATCAGACGCTATTGTTATACGACAATCATGAATCTCATCTATCGATCTCCGTAGTGGATTTTGCAAAAGAACATGGTGTAACGATTCTCACATTTCCGCCCCACTCCACCAACAAAATGCAACCGTTGGATGTTGGGTGTTTTGGGCCGTTCAAATCGGCTTACAATGCAGCTGTAGATTCATGGATGTTGACACATCCAGGAAGACCATTACCTATTTACCATGTGGCAGTGTGCGTACGTACGGCATTTGAAAAGGCAATGACCCCTTCAAACATAATTAACTCTTCTAAAAAGACGGGAATATATCCCCTTGATAAAAATATCTTTACGGAAAATGATTTCTTACCAAGTGCAGTTACAGACAGACCATTACCGAGAATCGTAAAACAAATTCTTCTTCTTACAAATTCTGCACCCTCTTTTGATGAAAACAGAGGGCTAGTTGCATCGACATCTGTAGATACGATTGCTGCTTATGATACGAATGAGCCAGTTGAATCGACTAGCACTTCGACATTCCTAAGTCCTGAAGCTCTTCGAGGCTTTCTAAAAGCTGGTCCCAGAAAGCAGGTACAGAGGGGAAGAAAGCCTGGTAGGTCAATGATTGCTACAGACTCACCAGAAAGGGAAGAAATTTCGCAGAAATATTTGGCCAAAAAACCAGCGAACACAGAAAAGCCGTAGAGGTGCGTGCTTCTGGAATCCAGCAATAGTAATGAAATCGACATTGATTTGGAGTAATAAAGCAGGTCACAATGTCCAAAATTAGTCGAAGAAGAGTTGCAATGTAACGACAAAGTCCCAAAGAAAAATGATTATGTTCTCACTGAGTTTAAAGCTAGGGGCAAAAGTGTCTTTTACGTTGGAAAGGCGATAGAAGAAGTTGACTCCGATGGATACATTGATCTAACTTTCTTTCGAAAAAACAGCAACTTCTTCGTTTTACTACCTGTTCCTGATATGGCGTCGGTAGCGATACGAGACATTAAATGTGTGTTACCTCCACCAATTCCATTAGGAACAACAAGGCGGCAACAAGGCCGCTATCAATTTCCCGTGACATTCTCACATTTCAACATTCGTTAACGGCATTTAATTAAAACGTTCCTATTTTCCTTTTTTATTTTATCAACTGAATTATTATGTTTTGTTATTTATTTTATATTAAAAAAGTCTGACTTTAACTTAGGTATTTGCTATTTTTTTTTATAAAATTTGCACTTGGCTCATATATCCCCCTTCTTGGTTCATTTCACCCCACATGTGTGGAGAAATGAACCAGAGCACTTTTTTTTTAATTTCTGTCAATAACTTAGAATACGCTCATTAATACTAAGAAATGTTTATGTCAATACAAAGTTGAAAGAATAGGCTTTAATTTCATGCATTTCATCCTATCGGCGGAGGTATATTACAGCTGAAATCTCTTCTCGAAAAAAATGGTGCATATCTACCCACCTTCCCCTATTATTTAATTTTGTTTCAATTAACTTTTTTAAATTGTCTTGTGTTATGTTGCATGTCATTTTATCCGGTGTTCGGTCTATGTTTAGTGTAACATACTAGTACTAACACCGACTAAATGATGAAACGCATGTATTGTTGAGACGTTTATTCATTAAACGTGTCCATGCAGCGAGCTTGTGTTAAGCTGGTTCTGATAGTCAATATAAAAGTGAGCTTATTCGGCGTTCAAAATGTGTTTTTTCCTACGTATAAAGGATTTTTTTTTGTAAAACGTTTTCGTACTTTTAATTTCAGCAACTTTTTAATAAAAATAAAAAATTTAAATCTGGAATTATTTACATTCGATTTCTAACAATTAAGATTATATGCGGCTGTGCTATACGTATTCATTGTTTTTTGTAACATTTGGTTTTTAAAATGAAATAGAAAAAAACAAAGTTAAAGTCCAACTGAATAAATAAAGATCAAAACATTAATTGTATGATGTAAAATAAAAATATATGAACTACGATACGTCTTTCGCAACACACTTACAGTTTGGTATCCATATCTCCCCGCTAGAAGCACGCTTTCTTCTCTACAAATTATTTTTAAACCGGTCTCACATGAATCGCGGTGACGAATATCGCAGGCATTTTTACGGAGTGAAGACAAGAACTCCTTGTTTAGGTAACGCATGATAACGAATATTCGGTACTCGTATGTATCCCAGCTAAAATAAGTATTGTTTCGTCACTTATCATCATCCCAGCTAAATTTATTCGTTTCTATCTCACATAATACGTTTCCAGTTTCAATCTATAGGCTAGATCACAAAAGACGTATTTGTAAGTAAAGTTACTTAAGTAAGGCGAAAGCGCTCCGTAAATTAAACAGACATACCCTAAATAACTTAAAGGAATCGGTAAGGAATTTTCGGTAAGTTTAAATGTCAAATTGTCGGAAATAAAGTGCGGTACGAGTCGATCATTCCGTGCGGACTCATCTATTTATTCAATGATATTAATGAAATATTAAAGTAGTCATGGAACTAAGAAAACGGGATATTGCTCCTGTAATAAGAAAAAATCAGGGTCGCTTTCTTACGTCACGTAGCATTAAAGATCATGATAGCCCTGTGGTAAGAAATGTATGAACGTTACGTCGCCATATACTAATTAATTGAAATACTCCTATTGTTTTAAACTTGCTAATTGAATTAGTTGAATAACAGTATTAGTTGTTTACTTTTAACAATGAGAGGAGCCAGCCATTAGGCAGTGCTCGGAGGACGTAGCTACTACAGTAGATCTCCTTTAGTAGATTGCCGCAGCACCTAATATTAACAGCCACTAAGTTAATACGCTAAAATCTGATAGCACACCTTCTTTTGTAAAATTACTTACTAGAAATCACACGTTGAACTATAGCTTGCTGTGATGCAATCGGCTTGATCCGTTTAAGCATGTCAACAAAGGGTTGACGTAATAACTTAAGTGTGACCTGCACATGTTTTTCTTAGAATGCCCAATTATTATAGTATCACAGTTATTGTGATCGATTAATCAGAAGTGTTATTATGGGTCAACTGATTGAATTTGTATTTTATTGATTGTGCATTCTTTGCATTGTGCCGTAATTATTTTTATTGATTAGTAACTTGTATTTTGGGTTGACTTAGTTACTTCACAATATAATTCATAATATTATATATTTATACAGATGTTTTATATGTTATTCTTTTAATAGTAGTTTTGTTGTAGTGATAGATTTCAATAATTTAAGTAATTGTAGCGGGCTATGTGCACTTACGTTTTTCAATTCATTGAAATTATTTTCAGTCAATTGCAGTTTCATATTTTTTTAAAGCATTAGCAATGTCACTCTCAGGGATGCCCGTAAGTACTTCTGTCCGAATAGCGCAATAAGTAATTTTGTCCTTTCCAGGAATTATTTCTGTTGTCATTAAGTGAAACGTGATGACCTTTCTCTTATAAAAAAAACAGAGGCATTGCCTTTAGGAGGATTGAAAATATGTTGAGCAGACAATGGAATGCAATAGATTAATGTTTGATCGATGAACTTCTCGTTCTGTTTTCGAAATGTTTTTTTAATGGATGTGCTTCTCATAATTTAATGTTTCTTCACTTGTTGGATTTTGTAAATTTTGTAAGAAGAAGTCATTTATTACACTGACTCTTTTTAGTTGCGTAAACCGATAAATTAATTTCATTATTAAAACTTTTAATTAACTACATGACTTCGGCAGAGATTGTGTAATACAACATGTTGATATAAAATGTTACATGAGTTTATCAGTCACACTTATTATACCTTAGATGAAATCATAGGGTATATTAAGTTTGTCATTCCATGTGTAACGTATAAAAATATTAATGGTAGAGCAGAATGGATTGGGACACCCAAGCATTATATTAAAAGTTATTTTGATTTTTGCATGTGCGTCCATCCGTCTGTGTATCCGCACGGCAACTCGAGAACGCGTCCACTTCGAGTGCTGAAATTTTGCACATCGGCTTTTAAAAAAAAAAAAAAAGTAAATTTGAATTCGAAAATGGGATCAATCGGGTAATTTCTTCGTTGAGCTGCCATACGAAAATTTTGTTTTTCACTATATATTTGAACACTGCCTGAGAACGCGTCGACGTAAAGAGCTGAAATTTTGTACACGATGTTCTCATAGCAATAGTAATTAATAGTAATAATTTCATTAATGGACTAAATCGGGCAACCCCTTCTTAGTGTTACCATATAAAAATTTATTTTTTTTACGAATACTGTAAAACCGATCATACCTAGGCGTTTTTATTGTACTGAAAATTTCTTCAGAATATTAAATACTATGAAACTTTTTATAATATGTTATAATGTAGGACGAACCTTTCTAGAAATATATGCGATAAGACACTTCAAAAACCAAACTTGCACAGATTAACAAGAATTGGTCTTAGACCTTTAGCTTTTTAAGTTGTTATTTTTTAAAACAATTTGTGTAGATATTCACATATGTAGTTTCCAGTGTGATTGATAAAAAAATTTAAATGAAGCACTTGATGGCAGCTAAGCGAATTAAAGTAGATAAGTCATTATTATAAATACCTCTCACTAGAATGAAAAAGTGTTCAACGTTACGAGTAGTTATATCATTGGGGCAAAATAAATTAAATGCCTGGTTCTTATTAGTGCTTCACGGTAATAAACAAAATGCATTTCAGTACGACAGTGAAGTAAATAAGTAATAGAGCTAAGAAAGCTGCGAGTTTGCTTTATAGAAAAAAATTGGCTATTGTGTTAGACAAGTACAAACTGAAAAAAAAACACAGGGACTTGGAGCAAACTGAACACGTCTTATCTCGAAAACTACAAAACACAGGTAAAAAGGATTTCATATTCGGAAAAAAGCACCCCCACTCCTTTTGAGTAATGACCATGCTTAATGCAGCTTAAAGCGAAACATGTGGGGTGAGTACTTGATTTGGCACTCGATAAAAAATTTATTTATCACGCAGCTAATTCGGAAAACTTATATAAAAATGTCAATAAGCAACCGCGAAAGCCTTAAAAGGTATACTTCTTTGTAGTGTTCTTAAGTCAAAGTGTCAAAAAGAGGTTAATGAAGGAAAAAAGAATTCAGCCGACGAAATAGACACGCAATAGAATGTGAACAACAAAATCAAAAAATTTGTTAATGAAGCAAGATAAAAAGATGTCATAAGGTTTTCTCGTCCATGGTTGCAGTTATGTGCAGAGCTCATGTAATACGAAGATTGGCGATATTTAGTGGTGTCTTGCATATTCTCCTCAAGACGATTGGATCTTTTAAGAGTGTCCCACGACACTATAATACAAGTGGAAATACATCCAATCTACAATCCCGGGATTTCATTTTTTTGCAAACACAGAACGTAATTTTAATGTCTCATAAGCTTGGAGACTAAAATATTATCTGAAAATGTGGTTTGAGTTTTTAGTTCGAGACTACTACCTCTGGAACTTTGCAGCCATTTAGCCATCTATTTTTAAATGAATCTAGTAGTCTAGTATGTGTACAGTGATATTTAACAACGCGAGAGAGTTTCGACTGGGTTTTCAGAGTTGCACTCAAACGTTTTAAAAATACTACAAATAGCTTCCCTTTTTAAATTGTATAATGTCTTCTTAATTCTAGCAGGATGGTGTTCTCATTATTTTGAGGTTACGTAGTAAACTGATCTAGTTTCTATATTGCTTTGCATAGTTGTATATTGGGGACATTTGCACTCCAAATGTTTTAAAAGAACCGAGCAAGTGTAATTGCTGTAAAGCGCGTAACAGTAATGGTGCACTTTTTCAGCCGTAGGAATAGTTATGGAAATTTGATTGTGGGAGGCTTTTGTATATCGGCACAACTCACCAAATCAAAGCTTATTGATGTTTTGCAATCACGAATACCATGAGTTTCTTGAAATTTCCAAGATGCGAAGTGTTCAATGGCCCATTTCGTCTTTCTTGGGTGATAATAGATGCTGTGGCAACCATGTTTGGAGAAACTCTGAAGAATTAACTAGTATTGGAATGAATAGGTACTCATGGCATCATTTTACTAGTTGCTGTAGAAAAGCCATCCCATTTTGTAAGACGAAACGCACGCTGGAACTTTTCCCAAGCTTACAGAAATTATATCTTAAAGTGTTGTTAATGCAGTCTTTGTATTAGCTTAGGCATGCATTAAAATCTTAAATCTTTAAGCTCGATTTTTCACTTTTAAAAACATTTTGCGTTTGTTGATTACAGACCGTGGACAGCTTGCAAATAAGATTCGAAGGATCTAAGGATTTTTGGTTTAGCACTTTAGCAACACACACGCACACACACACATACACACACACGTATATTAAGTTTTTTCAAAACAAATTTTAGGGAAAAACACTAGATATTTTAACGACTTTTTGAAATTTTGAATATTTTTACCGACTGATTTTCCTTATATTTATAATTTAATTTTGTTCCTTCCAATGTGATGATATGTAAATCAAGAGAATATTGTGTGATACAAGAAAATAGTCGAGAAAAAAGAAAAATTTAAATAAATATCAACCGCCTCGCATAAAAAGGATTTATAGTGAAAAACTTTGTTTTGATGCGTGAATTTTTGTTTTTTTCAGTGATTAACCTTTATGTGAATGACGTAGTACAAATATACCAACCGTAACTGTTTTAACGGAAATTTACATAAAAGGCGCAATATATTGAAGTAATTTTCCAGTTCTTCGTCAAATTAATCAAATAACACATCTAATCTGAAAAAAAAAGTACGAAAACGTTATCAGAAATATTCTATTTTTGGGTCTAAAGGTATTACCTCGTACATCGAGCGACGTGGTACATTTGTACTAGTGACTCAAATAAGGAGATTTTTGCTTTCCTTTCGTTATGTTTAATACCTGATATTTGTATATACAATATATGTATAAAAAAAATAAGATAAAGCCAAAGGGAATAGTTTTTACATTAACTTTTATGGAATTATACTTTAATTACGCCCACACATCTTGATGCCGTATTTTGCAGACTTAGCTGGAATATATTATGTTAATTTTCTGCATCGGAATAAGAAAAAATTATTTCAACTGTCAACCAAACAAAGTGTTAGACTGTTAATAAAATTCACAACACTAGGAAATACATCTAAGAAAAATTATCAAGTCACTCACTTCACTGCCAAACTGAAAAAGAGATCGAGTCAAGTTAAATTGCTGTTTATATAGCCCTTGCTTGCACACGACACCAATGATGGAGTAGCGGAGGCGCATGATCACAAGAATTGGCCGTTCATCTGTAATTTTACGGTACTAGAGATAAAATATGCATAGCAACGAACAAAAATGCATAGCAACAAGAAATTTAAAGCAAACCATGCTGCTGTGTTAAATTGAATTCTGTATATTTGCAAAAAATATTATCTCTATCACGTGGAGAAGAAGTTCCCGTTCGGTAGTACTTATAATGATGATAGAGTTGCAAATTGATCTGCTTGATCCGATTATATTTGTGCCGTGCACTACATGCTACATGACAACACATGCTTTGGTTAGATACTGTATATATTTTTGGGAAAAGTTGTAATTAGATTGAATTTGTTTTGCTTTTAGAACTCAATTTTAGCATGGTATTTTTGTCATATGTTCTTTTTTCAGCAATTGTTTTTAGCACGAATCTAATTGCTTCAATCATATGATAAGAATTTTAATTTGATCTGATCAATGAGGCTATATTGTAGTATTGTATTTGTACAATGTGCTATGTAGATGACAACTACATGGCTTTGTTTTCAGGATGTTTTCCCTTTAAAAGTAATCGGTAAAATCAAAAATATATTCGAACCGATTTGGTTCGAACATATTGCTCCCCCGTTGAAAGGCTAAGATGCCTTTCAAGTATTGTGCTGTGAATGTTTGTGTTACACACTAATAATAAAACATTGGATATGCATTGAGGACTTGATATTTGATTTCGTTCCCCCATTTTTTTTTTTCAAATATAAGATCACTTTCATATATTTTTTATAAAATCTTGTATATTTTCTGCCCTCCAATTTTATACGTGTCTACTAACATATTGTTTGGATTCATTATCATCTGACTTAATTGTATCTGGATTAGTTTCCAGATTCCAATTAGCTGAACATACTTCACCGTGGTTTTCAACAAATTGGAATGCTTTGATAAGTCGATGAGTTTCATCTACAGATCTACCAACGGGCAGATCATTAATTGCGCATTGTCGAAGAACTCCATTTGGATTAATTATGAAGCTTCCGAGCAACGCAATTCCTTCATTTTCCAACAAGACACCGTAATTTTTTGCGATCCCTTTTGTTATATCTGATAACAGTGGATATCCGAGGTTGCCAAGTTCACCGTTTTTTTCTATCTATATTTTTCCATGCGAGATAACTAAAGTGAGAATCAGCAGATACTCGTACTGCTTCTGCGTTTAAGAGCTTTGATTCTGTCGCTGAATGCTATGATTTTAGTTGGACATACAAAAGTGAAAGTTAAAGGATAAAAGAATAGATATAAATATTTGCCCTTGTAGTCCGCAAGCTTGATTTGTTTGAAATCATTGCCTACAAGAGTCTGGCCTTTGCAACCAGGTGCCGGCTGCTGAAATTTTAGTGCTAGAATTCGTATGCGTAGGTACATATGTGGAATTATTAGCAATGCACTTTCGATTTTTGGGAAATATGACTTTTATTTAAATTTTTCCACGGAAACAAAAAAATAATTTTTGTCTTATTTCAGAAAGATGAAAGGGAGGAAGAAAAAAATACTTTTTTTTTCTTTTAAATGCACTTTATTGTGCCGAATGGTGTCAACGTATTGAAGGGCTGTAATTTAGTGCTTCAATCTTAGACTGCCATTTGTTTTGTGTTACAGGAAATACTTATGGAACTCCGTAGTTGGTTTTTGTTTGAAATGGGTTATTTAAATCCCATTGTAGATTGATGAGAAGCATAATTTACCTTTTTTCTGCTCTTGGGGTGTACTAACTTATGTCTTATGTGATGTGCACAGAACCAATTGTAGACCTCCATGTGCTGTTTTCGTGTGAATTATTTGTTAATCTTGTCAAGTTACTTTCTTTTGGCAAGATTGTTGGGGGCTTTTGATTGTAGAATCGACGTAAAGTCATGCCGCGAGAGTGGCCCAAGTTGGAACTATCTTTTATAAAGGAAAAATGAGCTTGATATTGGCCGTTGGCTTTTAGGTAATTAGTTTTTTGGTGATAATCTTCACAATATCGAGCTTCTTTATACAGTTGTCTTCCTGGAGTAACCTTTTCGGTCTTTCGTAACCGTCGCGTCGTTGAAGTTTATCCAGTGAAGACTTATGCTCGTAGTGAGCGTTTGCTGTTAAAGTAGACGCTGTGGAGATTGTGGAAGTGTTTTTTAGACTTCCGAAAAGAATCCAACCGAGCGTGCTATTTTGCGCAATTGGTGTTCCTGGAGGACCTTTTCGTAATCCTTCTAAGAGGATTTCTCCGTATACATCCGGTCCTAAGAGCAGGTCGATTTTTCCTGGCTTGAAAAAGTATGGATCGGCGAGTTGCAGATCACGTACATGACTCCATTCCTTGTTTGGAATTGTGGACGGAGGTAATATATCTGTGATAGTATTCACGATAAGGGCATTAATTGTGGTCGCTTTATTCGATGTTGAATAAGAGTGTATGTTAATTGCTGCTTGGTTTTTAACAAACGCAGCTTCTGACTGTTCTAAGCCAGTGATTTGTGTCCACGTGTTCACAATGTCCCAATTGCAGCTTGCGTGCGGCGGCTTGTGTTATGAACGTGACTTGAGAGCCTGAGTCAATCAAGGCTCGTAGAGTAAAAATGTTACCCTTTTTTGACGGAACTTTAAGAAATGCTGTGGCAAGCAAGGCTTGTGTAGTTCGCATTGTTTGATTAGCGTGAAGCGTTTTAATTGATCCGTTGGATGTGGAAGGCGAATTACAAGGTTGTACTTGTACGTGTGGGTTGTCTGATTGTTTAGGCGAACCCTGTATTCCTATGCAGTAAGGAATGATGTTTCCTCCCACATCGCTGGCACGTCAACTTGCTAGCGCAATATCTTGTATTGTGGCTTTTTGAAAGGCAGTTAATGCACAATCGATTTGACGTAACAACTTTGAATTTTGAATCGACGTCCCAATTTGATAAATTTGGGGCATTTAAATAATCTATGTTGCTCTTTACACATTATGCATCTGTCGCCAGATGATGTAAAGTGAGTTGATGCTCTTGGTATTTGAGCTGATTTATTGGCTGGATTTGGTTTTGCGTCTGAGATTGCTTCGAGAGTTCTAAGTCTTGTCTCTAGAAACGTCTTCAAAGATTCAAGGGTAGGCAGTCCATCTGCACTGTTTACCTCTTGTTCCCATAAGCGATGAGTTTCTGTTGGCAAGCACTGCACTAGCATATAAAATAAGATTGTATCCCAGTGTTTAGTGGGGACTTCTAATGCTTCGAATTCGTATATACATTCAGAAGATTTGTCCAGCACTGTTTGTATTGACCTGGCTGACTCTTGTGTTGCTTTGGGTGAATTGAACAGAATTTTTAGCTGAGCATTAAATAACACTCGCTTGTTGTCATACCTATTAAGCAATATCTTCCATGTGCTGTCATAACTCGAGTTGGTCATAGGAAGTTGACGCAATAAGTGTTCTGCTTCTCCAAAAACACTTGATTTCAAGTAATGAAATTTCTGCACTGGTGATAGCGCAGCATTTGTATGAACCAAGGAATGGAATAGTTCGTGAAACGACCTCCATGACTCATCTGACCCAGAGAATTTTGGTATTATGATGCTAGGCAATCTCAGAATGGAAGAAGATTCATTCTCAGTGTTTGGCTTTGAATCTACTTTTGTTTCGACTGCATCTTAGTGCATCTATGAGAATACCTCGAAACGTGTAGTATTTATCTTCCACGCTTGAAAACTGATCTTTTGCAAAATAATCGTATTTCTGCAATTCGCTATCTTTTAAAGCCTGAGTAGCTTGGAGAATCGTATAATGCGTGTTCTTATAGTCGTCCCAAATTTCGTTTAGGGCGATTAACCGCTCAGAAATAAGTCCTCTCGTTCGCTTTTCTACTTCAGTATTTTTGCAATTATTGAACGATTTTTGGAATATTTGTGCAGAGGTGACTTGCTTAGCGAAAAGTTTTTGAGGTGCAGACATGTTTAAAAAAACTAAGAATATATATCACTAGACTTTAAATCCGCCTCGAAGGACCATAAAATGTACTGCCCGTAGTCAGAGCGTACATGCAAAATTGAATAATGTGGTGAAAATTGATGCCACTGGTATAAAGTTAGTGGTTGTAATTGTTTGTCTACAAATTATACACTTCACTGTTAAACTAGAGCTTTAATACTCGATAAAATTAAAATACTAATAGCTCACTTTATTATATTTCAATAAACGGAAAATATAAGATATATAATAAATATAATAATGTTGTTGCAATAAACTTTGTACTCACCTGATCTATGTTTGGCAGTTGATTGACTTCATTTCAATAATTTTAATTGAGGTTGAGATTGGGATATCTTTTATTCTGGTCGATACCCAGAATAAAGTGAGGTGAGTAGTTCTTACTGCAGTCGAAACCCACAGAATCTTTATTGCAGTCGTTACCCACAACAAATTGTTTTATTAGTAATTTTCTTATTACAGTCATTACCCGTAATAAGAATCTTTATTGTAGTCGTTACCACAATAGAGTGTTTTGTGTTAGTAGTTTTCTTATTACAGTCGTTACCCGTAATAAGAATCTTTATTGTAGTCGTTATCGACAATAAAGTGTCTTGTTAGTAATTTTCTTATTACAGTCGTTACCCGTAATAAGAATCTTTATTGTAGTCGTTACCCACAATAAAGAGTTTTGTTAGTAATTTTCTTATTACAGTCGTTACCCGTAATAAGAATTTTTATTGTAGTCGTTACCCACAATAAAGTATTTTCTGTTAGTAGTTTTCTTATTACAGTCGTTACCCGTAATAAGAATATT
The DNA here is from genome assembly GCA_963930735.1 of Dioctria linearis. Classification (NCBI taxonomy): domain Eukaryota; kingdom Metazoa; phylum Arthropoda; class Insecta; order Diptera; family Asilidae; genus Dioctria; species Dioctria linearis. Next base: position 106,506,319 of record OZ005740.1, on the reverse strand, counting down.
TATTGTAGTCGTTACCCACAATAAAGTGTATAGTATTAGTAAAATTTCTTATTACAGTCGTTACCCGTAATAAGAATCTTTATTGTAGTCGCTACCCACAATAAAGTGTTTTGTTAGTAGTTTTCTTATTACAGTCGTTACCCGTAAAAATAATCTTTATTGTAGTCGTTACCCACAATAAAGTGTATAGTATTAGTAAGATTTCTTATTACAGTCGCTACCCGTAATAAGAATATTTATTTAGTCGCTATCCAAATAAATCTCCTAATCTAGTCGCAACCCAGAATAAGAAAAATTTATTTCAACTGTCAACCAAACAAAGTGTTAGACTGTTAATAAAATTCACAACACTAGGAAATACCACTAAGAAAAATTATCAATTCACTCACTCCACTGCCAAACTGAAAAAAGAGATCGAGTCAAGTTAAATTGCTGTTTATATAGCCCTTGGTTGCACACGACACCAATGATGGAGTAGCAGAGGCGCATGATCACAAGAATTGGCCGTTCATCTGTAATTTTACGGTACTAGAGATAAAATATGCATAGCAACGAACAAAAATGCATAGCAACAAGAAATTTAAAGCAAACCATGCTGCTGGGTTAAATTGAATTCTGTATATTTGCAAAAAATATTATCTCTATCACGTAGAGAAGAAGTTCCCGTTCGGTAGTACTTATAATGATGATAGAGTTGCAAATTGAACTGCTTGATCCGATTATATTTGTGCCATGCACTACATGCTACATGACAACACATGCTTTGGTTAGATGCTGTACCTATTTTTGGGAAAAGTTGTAATTAAATTGAATTTGTTTTGCTCTTAGAACTCAATTTTAGCATGGTATTTTTGTATATGTTCTTTTTTCAGCAATTATTTTTAGCACGAATCTAAATGCTTCAATCATATGATAAGAATTTTAATTTGATCTGATCAATGAGGCTATATTGTAGTATTTTATTTGTGCAATGTGCTATGTAGATGACAACTACATGGCTTTGTTTTCAGGATGTTTTCCCTTTAAAAGTAATCGGTAAAAACAAAAATATATTCGAACCGATTTGGTTCGAACATACTGCCCCCCCGTTGAAAGGCTAAGATGCCTTTCAAGTATTGTGCTGTGAATGTTTGTGTTACACACTAATAATAAAACATTGGATATGCATTGAGGACTTGATATTTGATTTCGTTCCCCCTTTTTTTCAAATATAAGATCACTTTTATGTATTTTTTATAAAATCTTGTATATTTTCAGCCCTCCAATTTTATACGTGTCTACTAACATATTGTTTGGATTCACTAACATCTGACTTAATTGTATCTGGATTAGTTTCCGGACTCCAATTAGCTGAACATACTTCACCGTGGTTTTCAACAAATTGGAATGCTTTGATAAGTCGATGAGTTTCATCAACAGATCTACCAACGGGCAGATCATTAATTGCGTATTGTCGAAGAACTCCATTTGGATTAATTATGAAGCTTTCGAGCACCGCAATTCCTTCATTTTCCAACAAGACACCGTAATTTTTTGCGATCCCTTTTGTTATATCTGATAACAGTGGATATCCCTGGTTGCCAAGTTCACCGTTTTTTCTATCTATATTTTTCCATGCGAGATGACTAAAGTGAGAATCAACAGATACTCGTACTGCTTCTGTGTTTAACAGCTTTGATTCTGCCGCTCAATGCTATGATTTCAGTTGGACATACAAAAGTGAAAGTTAAAGGATAAAAGAATAGATATAAATATTTGCCCTTGTTGTCCGAAAGCTTGATTTGTTTGAAATCATTGCATACAACAGTCAGGCCTTTTCAATCAGGTGCCGGCTGCTGAAATTTTAGTGCTAGAATTCGTATGCGTAGGTACATATGTGGAATTATTAGCAATGCACTTTTGATTTTTGGGGAATATGACTTTTATTTAAATTTTCCCACGGAAACAAAAAAATAATTTTTGTCTTATTTCAGAAAGATGAAAGGGAGGAAGAAAAAAATATTTTTTTTTCTTTTAAATGCACTTTATTGTGCCGAATGGTGTCAACGTATTGAAGGGCTGTAATTTGGTGCTTCAATCTTAGACTGCCATTTCTTTTGTGTTACAGGAAATACGTATGGAACTCCATAGTTGGTTTTTGTTTGAAATGGGTTATTTAAATCCCATTGTAGATTGATGAGAAGCATAATTTACCTTTTTTCTGCTCTTGGGGTGTACTAACTTATGTCTTATGTGCACAGAACCAATTGTAGACCTCCATGTGCTGTTTTCGTGTGAATTATTTGTTAATCTTGTCAAGTTTCTTTCTTTTGGCAAGATTGTTGGGGGCTTTTGATTGTAGAATCGACGTAAAGTCATGCCGCAAGAGTGGCCCAAGCTGGAACTATCTTTTATAAAGGAAAAATGAGCTTGATATTGGCCGTTGGCGTTTAAATAATTAGTTTTTTGGTGATAATCTTCACAATATCGAGCTTCTTTATACAGTTGTCTTCCTGGAGTAACCTTTTCAGTCTTTCGAAACCGTCGCGTCGTTGAAGTTTATCCAGTGAAGACTTATGCTCGTAGTGAGCGTTTGCTGTCAAAGTAGACGCTGTGGAGATTGTGGAAGTGCTTTTTAGACTTCCGAAAGGAATCCAACCGAGCGTGCTATTTTGCGCAATTTGTGTTCCTGGAGGACCTTTTCGTAATCCTTCTAAGAGGATTTCTCCGTGTACATCCGCTCCTAAGAGCAGGTCGATTTTTCCTGGCTTGAAAAAGTATGGATCGGCGAGTTGCAGATCACGTACATGACTCCATTCCTTGTTTGGAATTGTGGACGGAGGTAATATATCTGTGATAGTATTCACGATAAGGGCATTAATTGTGGTCGCTTTATTCGATGTTGAATAAGGGTGTATGTTAATTGCTGCTTGGTTTTTAACAAACGCAGCTTCTGACTGTCCTAAGCCAGTGATTTGTGTCGACGTGTTCACAATGTCCAATTGCAGCTTGCGTGCGGCGGCTTGTGTTATGAACGTGACTTGAGAGCCTGAGTCAATCAAGGCTCGTAGAGTAAAAATGTTACCCTTTTTTGACGGAACTTTAAGCAATGCTGTGGCATGCAAGGCTTGTGTAGTTCGCATTGTTTGATTAGCGTGAAGCGTTTTAATTGATCCGTTGGATGTGGAAGGCGAATTACAAGGTTGTACTTGTACGTGTGGGTTGTCTGATTGTTTAGGCGAACCCTGTATTCCTATGCAGTAAGGAATGATGTTTCCTCCCACATCGCTGGCACGTCAACTTGCTAGCGCAATATCTTGTATTGTGGCTTTTTGAAAGGCAGTTAATGCACAATCGATTTGACGTAACAACTTTGAATTTTGAATCGACGTCCAATTTGATAAATTTGGGGCATTTAAATAATCGATGTTGCTCTTTACACATTATGCATCTGTCGCCAGATGATGTAAAGTGAGTTGCTGCTCTTGGTATTTGAGCTGTTTTATTGGCTGGATTTCGTTTTGCGTCTGAGATTGCTTCGAGAGTTCTAAGTCTTGTCTCTAGAAACGTCTTCAAAGATTCAAGGGTAGGCAGTCCATCTGCACTGTTTACCTCTTGTTCCCATAAGCGATGAGTTTCTGTTGGCAAGCACTGCACTAGCATATAAAATAAGATTGTATCCCAGTGTTTAGTGGGGACTTCTAATGCTTCGAATTCGTATATACATTCAGAAGATTTGTCCAGCACTGTTTGTATTGACCTGGCTGACTCTTGTGTTGCTTTGGGTGAATTGAACAGAATTTTTAGCTGAGCATTAAATAACACTCGCTTGTTGTCATACCTATTAAGCAATATCTTCCATGTGCTGTCATAACTCGAGTTGGTCATAGGAAGTTGACGCAATAAGTGTTCTGCTTCTCCAAAAACACTTGATTTCAAGTAATGAAATTTCTGCACTGGTGATAGCGCAGCATTTGTATGAACCAAGGAATGGAATAGTTCGTGAAACGACCTCCATGACTCATCTGACCCAGAGAATTTTGGTATTATGATGCTAGGCAATCTCAGAATGGAAGAAGATTCATTCTCAGTGTTTGGCTTTGAATCTACTTTTATTTCGACTGCATCTAGTGCATCTATGAGAATACCTCGAAACGTGTAGTATTTATCTTCCACGCTTGAAAACTGATCTTTTGCAAAATAATCGTATTTCTGCAATTCGCTATCTTTTAAAGCCTGAGTAGCTTGGAGAATCGTATAATGCGTGTTCTTATAGTCGTCCCAAATTTCGTTTAGGGCGATTAACCGCTCAGAAATAAGTCCTCTCGCTCGTTTTTCTACATCAGTATTTTTGTAGTTATTGAACGATTTTTGGAATATTTGTGCAGAGGTGACTTGGTTAGCGAAAAGTTTTTGAAGTGCAGACATGTTTAAAAAAACTAAGAATATATATCACTAGACTTTAAATCCGCCTCGAAGGACCATAAAATGTACTGCCCATAGTCAGAGCGTACATGCAAATCTGAATAATGTGGTGAAAATTGATGCCACTGGTATAAAGTTAGTGGTTGTAATTGTTTGTCTACAAATTATGCACTTCACTGTTAAACTAGAGCTTTAATACTCGATAAACTTGATTTCAATAATTTTAATTGAGGTTGGGATTGGGATATCCTTTATTCTGGTCGATACCCAGAATAAAGTGAGGTGAGTAGTTCTTACTGCAGTCGAAACCCGCAGAATCTTTATTGCAGTCGTTACCCACAACAAAGTGTTTTATTAGTAATTTTCTTATTACAGTCGCCACCCGTAATAAGTATCTTTATTGTAGTCGTTACCCACAATAAAGTGTTTTGTGTTAGTAGTTTTCTTATTGCAGTCGTTACCCGTAATAAGAATCTTTATTGTAGTCGTTACCCACAATAAAGTGTATAGTATTAGTAAAATTTCTTATTACAGTCGTTACCCGTAATAAGAATCTTTATTGTAGTCGCTACCCACAATAAAGTGTTTTGTTAATAGTTTACTTATTACAGTCGTTACCCGTAATAAGAATCTTTATTGTAGTCGTTACCCACAATAAAGTGTATAGTATTAGTAAAATTTCTTATTACAGTCGCTACCCGTAATAAGAATCTTTATTTAGTCGCTATCCAAATAAATCTCCTAATCTAGTCACAACCTAGAATAAAAAAAATTTATTTCAACTGTCAACCAAACAAAGTGTTAGACTGTTGATAAAATTCACAACATTAGGAAATACCACTAAGAAAAATTATCAATTCACTCACTCCACTGCCAAACTGAAAAAGAGATCGAGTCAAGTTAAATTGCTGTTTATATAGCCCTTGCTTTCACACGACACTAATGATGGAGTAGCAGAGCCGCATGATCACAAGAATTGGCCGTTCATCTGTAATTTTACGGTACTAGAGATAAAATATGCATAGCAACGAACAAAAATGCATAGCAACAAGAAATTTAAAGCAACCCATGCTGCTGTCTTAAATTGAATTCTGTATATTTGGAAAAAATGTTATCTCTATCACGTAGAGAAGTTCCCGTTCGGTAGTACTTATAATGAAGATAGAGTTGCAAATTGATCTGCTTGATATGATTGCATTTGTGCCATGCACTACATGCTACATGACTACACATGCTTTGATTAGATGCTGTACCTATTTTTGGGAAAATTTGTGTAATTAAATTGAATTTGTTTTGCTTTTAGAACTCAATTTTAGCATGGTATTTTTGTATATGTTCTTTTTTCAGCAATTGTTTTTAGCACAAATCTAATTGCTTCAATCATATGATAAGAATTTTAATTTGATCTGATCAATGAGGCTATATTGTAGTATTGTATTTGTGCAATGTGCTATGTAGATGACAACTACTTGGCTTTGTTTTCAGCATGTTTTCTCTTTAAAAGTAATCGGTAAAAACAACAATATATTCGAACCGATTTGGTTCGAACATACGTTATCTTACGCTAGAAGTTGACAAATGTGTGTGCAAGATTTGTATCACGTCGCTCATAATCGGAGAAATTCATACCAGTGCACATAAGGGTTAAACCTACGATTAGCAGTTTTGTTCATATCAAAATATTTTAAGCTATTTTGAACAAATCGTAATTTTCGTTATTACGCACAGTTAGTACGGCTAACTGCACTGTTGCTGCTACGCGAAATTTAAAATCATTTTGTTGGTGCCGTAAGGATTTCAGGAGTAATTAAAGCCGCATGATAGCTAGAATCGATCCCTTTTTCATCAAGCCCTCTTTGATACTATCAAAAGTAGGTACTTTATTTTGTGTAACTTCTGAAATAAAGTCACTTATTCTAAGTATCGACTGGAATAAAGTATAATTACCAGAATATACTTCATTTTGAGAATCGAATAAGTAAGCTATGAGCTGCAGCTAATGGACACCGTCTCCTGCTTGGCTCAACACGATAATCCACTATTCCATGCCCCTTCTTCTTTTCTATTCAAGGCTGTGCTATAGCAAAATCAGGGTATCCCTAGGGCTTTGGCATCGTCATAGAAAAAACAAAGGTGACCTATACTGGGTTGTTACGCCTCCTGGTTGTGCAACTGCTGTCTTAGTAGGTGGACGTGGGAATTGCGGACTAACAAATTACGGCGTCACGTTATCTTTTACATTGGCGAAAGATATATCACGAAATCTAATAAAAAAAATAATCGCCAATACTACAAAATTGCCCAAAATTAGTATATTTAGCAAACTTAAATTTACAAAATAACTATAACCGTACGTTGCAGTATAACTTTGTTTACGGTAATAAAAAAATAATCGCCATCACCAATCAGCCACATGATTTAGCGATATTTCAATTCAATAAAAATAAGCAATATGCACAATCAATATAATATACTTAGCTCTTTATTAGAACCTCTGCCCCTTATGGTCTGCTAGTTTCAATTTCCTTTTCCTATTTTTGCTTTTTTCCCTTTCATTCGGTTCAATAATTGGTGCGTCCGGACCGGACTCTCCTTCCCGCTTCCAACTCTGAATCCTTTCTCCTTTGCAATTCTAGCTAACCTTCTTTGGAATTTTAAATGACCCCCGTTGCAAATTTACTCTTTGTCATGTCCTTCCAATTCTTTGGTTTGTTTTTGTTTGTGCCAACCAAAAATAAGTTCTTAATTTTGAAGAAACCACGTCTGCTGTTCTTCCCCTTGCCCTTGCCGGCATTTCAGCATTCACCCAGTCAGTACTTCAGCTGTTTGATTCATGGTCCAAAATACTTAGTTCTTTTCGGCGCTCATGTCTCTCGAAAGGCATAAAGTAATGGTTGTTGAGACAATTAAGTTTTATGCTTAATTTCGTTTTGTGTGTAATAATAATTACATATTATTATTATCACTAATTTTTTAAGATATTATTTGCTACTAATTTAGTACCTAGTGGTCGAGGTATTAAGGAGCTGGGAGCATATATTTACTCATTTCTTTATTCGTCTGCTTCGCACTGTTTACGGTTCGAGCTTTCGACTTGTATTGTAACTTTACAGTTTCACTTTATACTTAAAACTAATTTTTTTTGCGACTTATTTCCTTAGTTAGTAAATAATATTAAATTTCGATAATACAAGCTATGCTCTTCGATTTATACCAAAAGGAAAAATCCTGTCGTAGATTGGAATCCAATATAACGATAATTTTAAAGTTTAAGAATATATTGATAATCTAAATATAATGTGCTTTAAGCGCGGAATACTGCTATTACCGCTAATCTAAACAATTTTTGGCCAATGACAATGAAAGAACCTCCACAAAGGTAGCTGTGATTTCCGTATGGGTTTTTCTTTAATTACAAAGGTAGGTTTTTGATCACGTCTGGTCACTACCGCTTACTAGTTCCCCTTCGCATCATTGATATCTTCACTGGAATCAAAGAATGTTTCGACATTACAAGTAAAACTAGCACCACGTAAATACTTTCAAGAGTGTAGCAGAGTGTCGGCTAGAATAAGTATTTACTTAAGTACTTAAATAAATAATTATAATAAAAATACTTTGTTTTTGGTATCGACTGAAACGAAGTATTCGCTCCCGTGTAATGAGTAAAGCAATAATGTACTAATCATCAATCTTGTTTTGTGCATCGACTGAAACAGATATTTCACAAAGTGTAATAAACTCTATTTCAAAGCTAAAATTCATAGTTTATTACTATACAAAGATATATCGGATCCAACTGACCCATCGAACGGCAGGAAAATCGACGACAGCAATATTCAAGAATTCCATAACATTTCCATAGCTAGTGAAGTTATCTACGAGCCGCTCTTGTCAACTGACTGATACGTTTAACCTTACTTACATATAACTAAGCTAATTTACTGACGCTGCATAACACTAAACTAACAAATTCTACTAATAAACCATCACTTTGTGTATTGACGGAAGTAAAGTCTAATCAAAGCCTTTAAGTCAAATTATTAATTATAATCTTGTGAGTATCTTTAAATACACATATATATATATATATATATATGTTTATAGACATGGTGAATATAATTATCAGTGGGTTCTTGATGACCCTCACTATTTCCTGAATGGTAAGTTCATGTGTTTTTAAAAGCGCGTCCTGTTATTGGTCACGCTTTTGTAATAAACATTACAAAACGGAACTTCGCCGGAAAGTTTCTTAACCCATAGAAACAAAATTTCCCCCTAAATTCTAAATTTTTATTTGTATTTCAATTTTCGTTCTATTACTTTTTGGTTCATCTTCAGAAGCTGTTGACTCTTCTGATTCATACGAAGATAATCTAAAATGAAATAACTCACCTAAAAAACTAAACTATTTATTTTTCCCGTGCACGAATTGTTCTAACAATTTTTAGAATCGGTCAAAGATGGAGAATAGAAAATTTTTTAGAACTTTTATATATAACGATTCTAAATTAAATCATAAATACAAGAGGAAAAAACAACCGCATCGGCCGGGATTTGAAACAGAGCCTGTCTTTCTATATGGGCGATTCTGGAAACTGCTGAAACAGTTTTATGGCCAACTGGGACATGGTTTGGTGATGCATTGCAGGCATATTTCAAAAAGTTAATGGTTTTTTTTACCTTTCTCATATAGATTTTTGAAGAATGAAGTTTTTCTATGAAAACTGTGCCAGTCTTCTATTCCCGTACAATTCAGTTCCTTAAACAAAAAAATGTTGATTTTTCGAAATAGAATCCGATTTCATCGAAACTTTATTTTTCGGTCTGCTTGGAATATTATATAAGATACAACTTCACTTGGATATGGTCACGTACTAACAGTTTTGTTTTTAACAAAGTACAAAGTACAAAGTCTACATTGTTTATAAAATAGTCGACAGTGGTCTACAGTGGCGACGTAGACTACGCTGTCGAAGACGCCACTATAATCCCAATAAAGCGATTCGCTCAAATCAGGACTCAGTCTACAGCAAACTGTTATCCAGTTCATATCACATCTGCTTCTACAGCGACGACTGATACTTCATCTATGTCCTCTCTAAGAAATGGTGTTGGCAGCCCTTTGAGAACGGTACCAACACCTTTGTTTTCGTCATCCGTTTCTCTCCAGGAACGTTGTGTGCAATGGATGTTATTTCTTGTCGAAAAATTAGTAAATGCCGTTAACCGGTTGCATTCTTTGTTTTAACTGCGTCAGCAAATGTGTACGACAAGCTATTGAATCCCGCATTTTGGCCCTATGGTGCTTTTACTAAACTATTCGTACTTCTGGGCGCCAACTTAGAAATACACCTAAAATTAGTAGCGATATCTCAAAAAACTCAACCAGCTCTCACTTTACTATCAAAACTTAAGGGATATTCAGATAAAAACTGCAGAAATCTTCAAATCCTCTGCTGCGACTTCTTATCAAATTTGTAGAAGAGATAGACATATTGATTCTGAAGATTGTGGTGGTGGCGTGCTCCTTGTTTGTAGAAACCACTTTAATTGTAGTCAAATTGAGGTTCTCAGTTTCTCGACATCAAACTTATAGCACTTAGTTTGTCTCTCTTAAAATATGACTTATACATACTTTCTTGCTATATTCCTCCAGACTTTATAAAGACAAAGGTCAGAATAGTAATGACATACTCATTTCAACAGCTAATTTTATCCACGGTAAGAGGGAACCTCTTGATGAATGACTACTTATTGCTGATTTTAGCTTACCCAATATTCAGTTGCTACTTACTGAAGATGACGATGACTATCTTCCACTTAATAACCTGACAACAAGAGAATCGCTTTTCCTTGACACTATTTCATCTCTTGTTCTCAGCCAAATCAGAAATATAAAGAATGACATGGGTAGGCAGTTAGACCTGGTATTCTCTATGGACGCGGGTAACTTATAATGTCTACTCTTGACAGGTACCACACACCTCTACTAATCACATTATGCTATGAAACCGTAAACTTAACAAATTGTGATGAACCGCAATACCTTTAAAATTTTAGAAAAGCTGACTTTTCGAAACTTTCTAGTAGACTTGCCTCTATCGATTTGAACACATTTCTGTCTTGAAATAGTGAATACTGATGACGTTTTTAAATTTTACTTAACCCTTTTCGATTTATTTTCTTCTTTTGTTCCCCGCGGTTGGCTAAAACATCACCGCCATAGTTCACTAAAGGGCTGAAATGTCTTAAATATAGAAAGAATAACTTGTGGAAAAGTTGCATGCGGGACAAAGATATTATAAGTCACAACAACTTCGTCACATCCTATAATGAGTTCAAAGAGCATTCCTCCACACTTTATGATGAGTATATACCCAGCATACGTGCGAAATTATTTAGTGATCCACGCATCTTTTTAAGTTTATTAATATGAAGATAAGAACGGACAACTACCCCAATACCATGATGTACAAAGATTCTGCTAGTGATGATTCGTCTGAAGTTTGTATTATGCTTGCTTCATTTCTTGACAATGCATTTGCCTCGTCAAATTTCTAACCTCGATATAGCAACTTCAATTATATGAACGACTGTCATAACGTTTCATTCACTATTTCTTCAATTACACAAAACGACTCGTTCATATTAATGGGCTTCCAAATGACAAAAGGTAGTAAAAATGAAATTTCTAACTATAGGAGGCCTATTACAAAATTATCTTCCATGCGCAAGTTATTCGAATCTATCAGCTACTCTGAACTATTAACCTCCTGTAAGAACTTACTCTTTTCAAACCAACATGGGTTTATTTCACGCTGGTCTGCAGCCACTAACTTGTTAAAATTTGTTTCGATAATGGTGATAATCTTTAAAATGGAAAATTATGGGTTTCCCCCAACATTTCCAAAATGGACGAGTATTATTTAAATAACAGAACGTATCAAATCTTCTTTCGACTTTCGATCTCAAAACTCTTGCATGTTTCGTCTATCGTACCTCAAGGGAGTCATTTGGGCTCGTTGTTCTTTATTCTATCTATTGGCAATATTGTTTCTATTGTGAGGAACTGTAAAGTCTTGATGTATGCTGACGACAATAAACTTTTCACAAGGATTAAATCTGTTAACTATTGTGAACAGGCACGGAGTTACGTTCGCTTTGTGATTGGTGCAAAAGCAATAACTTGGTACTCAGTATAGACAAATGTGAGGTTATGGCTTTCCACAGTAATTAGAGACCAATTACTTACGATCATGGGTTTTCGGACTCCTCGGTTCGCCATGTGGTTTCTGTCTGTGACTTGGGGGTCAAATATGACCTTAAATTGAATTTTATTTCCACATAAGCTATTTGAAACATAAGCTTTTTAAACGTTAGTCGCGAAAGCTCCAGAGTCCTACCATAACATTGCGTTTGTACACTTGCTTTGTGAGACCACCCCTTGAATACGCTAGCCAGATCTGGTCTCCATTTAAGGTATGCACATCGACCCTATCGAGTCTGTTCAGCGGAACTTCCTATGATTTGGTCTCTGACATCTACCCTGGAATATCGCATGAAGCTTTTAAATATGCACTCGTTTGAGAAACTTTGCATGATTGACGATGTAGCTTTTGTACATCAACTCTCAAACGCGAATATTGATTCGTCTCTCTATTTTTGCGCACCCGTTGATGGTGGAGGTTCTCGGCATCGATGTGGGTGTTCGAAAAAAATAAACATATTTATAATTGCATAATGAATTTATCTTTAGTGTGAACCAACAATATCATAAACAAAAAATTTTCTGTCGGTATTTTATTTTTTTATATCTTTATATGTCACTGAAATTGTTGTTTCTGTTTTCCAAGCAATCTGAACCTTCGTTCAAGAGTAAGAACTTTCACAAAGTTCAGAAAAGTGAATCGTGTGAATACGGCTTTGAAGTTGGCGGTCGTGCGCAGCGCGCTCTAGCCATTATAATTACAATCTTACCTTATTTAATAGCATCCTGCTGTATATGTGGGGCTGCTACCTTTACCGTTACACGATTCTATGTAGGTAGGAATAATAAGTGAACAATATTAAAGGGTAATTGCCGATCTAGCGCACCTGTCTCTATATAGTGCAGCGGGTTACAGCCGCTACCTGCCTGCTAGCAAGAAAATAAATGCTGTAACTTTAACAATTTACGGAATTTTTCAATTCTGTGAAGCTTTAAATATTCCTAATCGTTCAGGCTATTGAAATCAATTAAATTAATTAATTAAATTAAAAATTTTTGAGATTTTTCGCGTATATAAGGCTTTAAGATGACCCCGATAGTCATAGTCACAGAATTTGTTTGTTTACGCTAATGTTCCGCTAAAGGGTAGACAATGAAAGTCGCGTAGAGGAACAACACTGCTTGAAACGATGAACGATTTCCATGCAAAACCATTTAAAAGCTTTCGTTCCGAACAGGAACCAACAGCTGAAAAAGAACAAATTAGTTAAATTAAAATAAACAAAGTTCCAATTATACTACGTACTAAAGTCTTAATCAACTCAGCTTAAAGAATGTCGTGATGTACAGCTGATCAATCACTCAGTTGCTCACCAGCTGTAATGATTTAGCGCTGAGTAATATGAGGTCGCGATGTCCAGCGGTGTACATTGTTTTAAGGAGGAACAATATAAATGCATTCATTGACCAGACATTTCGAGCACAGCAACAAACTCCTCTCGTTGAAAGGAAGAGCAAGACCACAGAGAACCATATCTAATTTTAAGTCATTAAAGTGGTTACCTAATTATTTGCTCCTTCACTTGATACAGGTGGATGATATTGGATGACGGCTGGCTTGGGACATGGCTTTTACTCTACTCACTAATTATAATAACGCGAAATAATTTGAAAATTCAAACCTTTTAAGACAATAATAGGCGCGAATTGTGATTGATATGACATTTACTGACGACAGCATAAGTAGGTACACAAAAGGTAACAACGTTAAAAAAAGAATTGTACTAGAACACGGAATGGAAACAGGTTGGTACTGGAACAAAACAGCAGCACCATTTCCACTGAAGCTTAAGGCGTACACGATGCTAATATGCATTAGAGTTCACAAAGAAAGGATGAGGAGTATGAAACAATCCAAAATTCAAGTTTCGAACTGCAGCACGAGCAGCAGAATATTGTGATGATACACCTAGGAACAAAGGCAGCAACTCGTGCGTTTTGCTTGTCAGCTACGTGTACGTCAGCTCAATGTACCTACGGTTTTTAATAATGTACAAATTATACTTCGTAAATAAAAATTTTAATTCAACAAAAAGTGAAAGTTTTTTGGTATTTATACCATATTGAATTGGAATTAAATTGAATTTACTCAAAATATTTTTTAGATAATAAGTTGAGAACAGCTTGATAACAACAATAACGAAAATTGTAACACTTCATGAAGGTGGTGCAGTTGCTATGTCAGGTTATTGTTGCTACTCCAGTTGTTGCTATGCCAATATTGTTGCCATGCGCCTATGACTCCGTGCTTTGGTGCCATGTGCAAACTCTGGCTATATAAACAGCAGCTGGACTTGAGTCGATCTCTTTTGTGACTTCGCAATGCAGTGATTAACTTGGCGATTTATTCCTTAGTGTTATTTCCTAGTGTTTTTCCTAGTGTTACATCTTATTAACAAATTATAAACTTTATTTAATGATAGCTAAAATAAAATATTCTTACTCTTGTTATCGACTGGATTAAGGATTTTATTTTAGATAGCGATTAAACTAAAGGTGTTAATTGTGGGTAAATAAAAATCTTGCATCGGGTCTCGACTGAAGTTAAGATCCTTCTAACATTCACTTTAGCCGGTTCTCGACTAACTTAAAGAATATTATCTCGGGTCTCGACTGTAATAAAGTTTCTTATTGCGGGTCGCGACTGTAATAAGAAGTCTTATTGCGAGTATCGGCTGTAATAAGTCAATTACTAACAAAACCACTTTATTGCGGATATCGACTATAATAAAGAGCCTTACTGTGGGTATCGACTGTAGTAAGACAATTACTAACACTAAACACCCGGGTATCGACTGTAATAAAGAGTTTTATTGCGGGTCTCGACTGTAATAAGACAATTACTAACAAAGTCACTTTATTGCGGGTATCGACTGCAATAAAGAGTATCCCAATCCCAAACCGCAATCAAATAAAAAGTCAAGTAAATCAGCTACCATATATCGATCAGGTGAGTACAAGTCCATTGCAACATTTTTATAAATCAAATTTATATCTTAATCATTTATTGAATATTGGTTTCAGCTTGGTGTACTATAAAATATATATATATAAGTCGTGTATTTCTTAAGTTAAAATATTTATTGACCTTGAAACATTTAGTGAGAATGTGATGTGTAGACTCAGTGAATAAACGAATAAAACGACGAGTTTTATACCAGTGGCATAATTTTCACAACACTCTTCATTTCTAACATGTACGCTCTAACTACGGGCAGTACACCTTTACTACCCAGCAATACTCCTGAACCATGCTAATAGAGGCTTTTAGCAGGAAATCAAATGGAGTTGACATGAACAGTGATACAGCCATACAGCGTAACCATGAACGACCGAGCGACTGAAACTGAAACGCAGAAATGGAACACCATATGTCGTAGATCCCAATTGAAAGCTCGGGAAGGCCATCCTTTATTAATAAGATAGATAAAGATAAAGAAACTTTATTGGGTCTATATATACATTGAATTAACATGAGTCTTCGTGACTGCTTAAGGACTATATTGCCGACTTATAGGTATGTCTGGCCGCAGTTATTAATAAGTTGAGGACGGGTTACCTCTTACAGAGTGACGTTTATTTTGACTAAATGTCTGAACACTTGTTATGTGAATTGCGTGTGCTTGCTCCCGACACACCTTTCTATAATTGCCTCTTAGGGCCTTTAACAACAAACACCTTAAAACTAGATAACTAAAACCCCGTAGGGGAAATACCATAGGTATTATCACAAGTATTTGTTTGGCTCTTGCCTTGCTGCAGCCTAAGTGACTACTTTTTGTATGTGATTAACCTCGAGAAGTTTTACAGTTTTCTCTTTGACATTTTGCTTTTTCTTATTCTAATTCATTTGTGCTAGTAAGGCTCATTGGATATGTATCCATTATTGTAAATTTTGATAAAGGAAGTAGTTAATTAATTAATTCCTGATATCAATTGTTCATAACATGTTACGAGATAGGTGTAAGCCCTTCTTATGTTCTATTGCGTACCATTAGTACCTATTTACCTAATATAGACTGGTATACTAAAAAACATTAATTAGATGAAGTGAGTACATAGTTTCCCCTGTTATGTATGTATATGCCTAGACTGGTAGGGAAAACTACGATCCCTTCTAGCTCACTGCGGCTTTACTTAAAATTAGCTAATGGATAATACATTGGTAGTAGGTAGATGTTAGAATACTATTTACATGGATATTCTTGCTGTTATACTTTATTCAAGTTATTAATGCATTAAGTGGAGTTAGACCAGGATTACATTGTCAATGCTTAAGGGTGTGAGCCATGGTATTTTAGCCTCTGTAGTTGCAGGCAGAAGCCTTCTCGTAAAACGGTATCAGGAATTGGTTTTCCTGAGAGGGGTCTGGATTCATCGTGTAAGATGTTAATTGGGGACAGGTAATAGTTGTCTGCAAGGGAGTTGTTGCGATTACGGTTGAAAAATGCTTTGATGATTGGATTTTGATGTTCACCAAGACTCTAATGCTTTGGTACCTAGATTTATCATATATTGGGTGAGGGGGATGACATCTGATTCCAAATAAAGGACTGAATTGGGGAACCATTTTTTATTTATTCTTCTATATTTGCCTGTGCAGAATCTTAGTATCCTTCTTTCGAAAAGATTAAACTGCTTAGCAACAATAGGAGAGATGGTGAGCCAAGAGCAGAAACCGTACGTGAGGACTGGTCTGATGAGGGTTTTATAAATCAGTAACTTGGTAGTTTTGGTAAGACTATGAGAGCTTAGCAGTGGTTTTAGAATCGCCGTAGCGGCTTTTGCTTTTTTAGAGCTTTTCTGGCATGTGAATTGAATCGGAATTTGTTATTCAGTCTGATACCGAGGTAGTCTACTTCCGTTTTGAGAGGTATGTTATTATAATTGATGCTGAGTTTAAGGTTTTACTTTCCCGTACAGCTAAGTGGTGACCCTTCCCGCTGGCGTTTCTGAAGCATACCAATCCGCATTTGCTGCTGTTTAGCTTGAGGCCCCATTTATTATAGTAGGTACCAAAGGAATTTTGCGTTTTATTTTATAAAGGGCGTCATGTGGGACGTTCATCACTGGCTATTATGATCGTGTCGTCGGCGTAAAGAATTGCCCCCGGCTCTTCCCCCATGGGTTTCTTAGAAGGAAAGTCGTGTAAGAAAATATTATATAATTGATGACCAAATACGGAAACCTGCGGTACTCCCGAGTGCACTGGGAAAGCTCCAGTGGATTCATTGTCTATGGTGTAGAGGTTGTCCTCTCCTTGAGGGAAAACTAGAAAATGTTTTTATAAGCCAAACAGGCAGATTCAGATGCAACATTTTGCAGGTGAGACCTTTATGCCATACAGAATCAAAGGCTTTTTCTAGATCTATGTCTAGGCAAACTGTGCATTTCTTATTTCTTAGATTGTGTATAATTTTATTAGCCAAAAGTATAACAGCTTGATCTGTGGGAATGTCCCCTTTTGAAACCGAATTGATTATCCTGATAGATATCAGAGATATTGGTCTGAATTCACTAATATCTTTAGAATTCCCTTTCTTTGCTATTGGTATGAGTTTTGACTCCTTCCATATTACTGGGAAATATGTATAATATGTACAAAAACTCAAAGTGATTTATTAATTCATTAATCTTAAATTAACTAGCATTAGCACTCCTGTCTCCACTGAAGCAGAACTCTAAGAACCGACTGACCTCCAACAATGTACCAGTTAAATCGTGCGCATGTACATACATCCATTATCACTTATCAGTTAGCGATGATCAAATGCTCCGTGCTATGTGTATATAAATGCGCAGGGGAACTCAACTTGGACTAGCATCAATACTTGTGACAAATCATGCAATTGCATTTGTAATTGTCGGTTAGTTGCAAATCGGTATGTGCCACCTTCATGGGCTGTGTATAAAATTAGGTAAGTCACTGATGCAGTACAACAAGAAGGTACTCAGCCTGCTTGGCAGTGATGATAACTCATTCTACTTGATGTTATTTATTTATATGGATGTATGTACATGCAAGATATCAAATAATTCAAATTGCCTGTGGAGATAGGAAAAGAAAATTTCAATTAATCTCAAAATTTAGAGTATGCTATATAAACTATAACTAAAATATATATGAATTTATATTTAACCACAAATTCAGTTTGAACCAACTAAACATGCCGGCCCCCTTGGAAATACATGGGGTATTTTCAACAACTTGGAATGTCGTCTACTGGCAATGGGAAGAGGTTGATAGTTGAACGTTTATATGTTCCAAATTGAGTCTTAACTTCTGCTACGCGTGACACGCCATCCTTACCGGGAAATAATTTTATAACTCTTGCTAGAGGCCATTTAAGTGGTGGAGTATTGTCTTCCTTTATTATGACTAGCGAATCTATATCAAGCTGCCTTCCCTTGGTTGTCCATTTATAGCGCTGCTGGAGGTGATGAAGATAATCGTTAGACCACCGTTTCCAGAAAATCTGTTGAAGCTGCTGCATCCTGCCAAATCGATTCAAACGATTGATGGGTTCCTTGGTTACATCTGGTTCTGGAAATGATGTCAGAGGTGCACCAACTAAAAAGTGACCTGGGGTTAGGGGTTCCAAATCGTTGGGGTCTGATGAAAGAGGACTAATTGGCCTAGAATTTAGGACGGCTTCGACTTGTGTGATTATCGTACTGAGCTCCTCATATGTTAACGATGCATCAGCGAGAGTCCGCACAAGGTTATGTTTTGCAGCCTTAACGGCAGCCTCCCAGAGACCGCCAAAGTGTGGAGATTTCGGAGAAATTGGTTTCCACTCTATACGATCTTCTTGACATAATTTGTGAATTAAGTGATGAAGATCTTGAGATTCAAATAATTGTCGAAGCTCGGACAGTTGTGATCTTGAGCCAACAAAATTTGTGGCATTGTCGCAGAAAATTCGTTGACACAGACCTCTTCTGGATATGAAGCGTTTAAGAGCCGCTATGAAGGCTTCGCTAGATAGATTACCAACAAGCTCCAGGTGTGTGGCCTTAGTTGTGAAGCAGACAAAAACTGCAACATATGCTTTCACAGGAGATCTGCCTCGAATTTGAAGATGAATTTTAAATGGTCCGCAGAAATCTATTCCAGTTGTCAGGAATGGTCGGCCAGGCTGGACCCGTTCCTTTGGCAAGTCACCCATTGCATAACCGAGTCCTGAAGGTCTAGTTCTGTAGCATCTTATACAGCGATGTACTATGCTTCGAGCAATATTTTTTCCATCAATCGGCCAATATTTCTGCCTGCAAATATGTAAGTAGGATAATACCATGTTGGTGAAGTTATGATTTTTTGGGAGTAAAATTTTATGCTTGGAACCAAAAGACATTAACGAATTTTTTAATCTGCCACCTACTCTTATAATGCCTACTTCATCAATAAAGGGAGCTAAACTCTTTAATCGACTAGACCTTTCTAATTCCTTACCTTGAGATAAAGCCTTGAACTCTAATGGGAATGATAGCCGTTGCACATTTCTAATTATACCGTACAATGCGCTCTATATTTCCTCATTAGAAAGTTGGTCATATACTCTAGAGCTATTGAGTATTCGTGAATTGTTGATGAACTTGTAACAATAACCAATAATTCTCTGTAATTTTAAGATTGAATTGTTTTCGTTTTCAGGAACGTTTTCGAGTTGTGCTAGATCATTGTGAGCCCAGGTTTCTTCTGAACAGTTTAGAAATTCTGTTCCATTGAACCATATGAGAGAGCTCTGAAGCGAATTGGGCAAGAGACCGCGTGTTAGTAAATCGGCAGGATTATTATTCGAGGAAATGTGATTCCATTGATGAATATGTGTAATTTCTTGGATTTTTGCCACACGATTTGCTACAAATGTATTCCACGTGTAAGATGGGGATTTTAACCATGATAAGACTATAGAAGAGACAGTATAGTAATAAACCTTTAGATTGGTCCTCTCTAGTATACTTAATAACCGCTCGATTAATTCTGCCAGCAGCAAGGCTGCACACAGCTCTAGTCGAGGCAATGATATTGTTTTTACGGGTGCTACTCTTGACTTGGAGCAAATTAGTCGTACTGATGTCTTGGATGTCTTGCCGTGGAATCTTAAGAGAGTTCAATTCTGTTAATTGCTCTCTATAGGTACGCCATTTTGAGCAGAGTTGACTTGGGAGACCTTCATCCCATGAAAGCTTTAGTTTCCACAATTGTTGGAGAAATATTTTCGAAAGAACTATCACTGGACCGATAATTCCTAATGGATCAAACACACGTGCAAGATCTGATAGTATAGTCCGCTTTGTTATAAGTGCATTGTCTACGGCTGGAGCCTCTATGTTAAATTTAAAGACGTCATCTGAAGGTTGCCAAATAAGACCGAGGGTTTTAATAACATTGTTATCATTGATGGAGAGAAATTTTTCTCTAAACTCTTCAGGAATGGCCTCTAATAATGAAGGATGATTTGAACAGAACTTGCGCAGCTCAAAGTGACCTCTCTGCAATAATGTAATGAGGTCTGATTGCAAACTCTTTGCGTCTTCCAAGGAGTCAGAGCCAGTCATACAATCGTCAACATAAAAGCAGTCTCTGAAGACATTGCAAGCATCAGGAAAATCCTTCTGCTCATCTTGCGCTAGTTTGTTTAAACAACGTGTGGCTAGATATGGCGCTGCTGACGTGCCATAGGTAACTGTATTTAGCTTATAAATCCTTTCATCAGTAGTTGATTTATCGCACCACACAATAAGCTGATACTTACGGTCCTCAGGATCAACAAAAATTTGTCTGTACATTTTACTAATGTCAGCTGTAAATACGTACTGCCAGAATCTAAACCTGATCACAATAGGAAAAAGGTCATGTTGAACTACAGGACCTACCATGAGTACATCATTGAGTGAAAATCCACTGGTGGATTTTGCAGATCCATCAAACACCACACGAAGCTTTGTAGTTGAGCTGTCAACTTTATATACACTGTGATGTGGTAAAAAATAATGAACTTCTGGAATATCAGTCGATGAAATTTTAGTCATATGTTGCAAGTCTTGATATTCAGTCATTAAATGTGAGTAAGCTGCCTTTAAACTTGTATTACGTGACAATTTTAGCTGCAAAGATTGGAGTCTGCGAGAGGCCATCTCTTGAGAGTTGCCTAACATTCTTGGATCACACCGAAATGGCAGTTTGACACTAAACTGGCCTGTCGGTGTTCGTTGTACTGTACGATTGAAATGGTCTTCACACAGTTGTTCCTCAATAGACAATCTCTTCACTGGACAATCGTGCTTTTCTAATTCCCAGAATTTTTGTAACTGGTCCTCTAATGAGGAGGTTGAGTTGTTGGTAGCTAAATTGCAAAGAAAGGATTTTGAACTGGATTGAGTGACTCTTCCCATAACTATCCACCCGAACACTGTTTTTTGCAACACAGGAAGGTGATGTGAAAGTATTAATTGATCTTGTTCCAACAGATGACAAAAGAGCTCTGCACCAAGTAATAAGTCGACCCTTTGAGATTTGAAAAAAGTGGGATCAGCAAGCTGGAATGTGTTAGGGATACACCAACTAGAGGTATCGATATAGCAATCTGGCTGATTTCCGCTTATACTGGGCAGAACGTGTACTTCAACATTGATACTAAAGGGATTTAAACGAGATTTCAATGTGATAAATAATTTTTATTTTGACGTAACCTCTGTTTCGCCAATACCATTAATCAAAAGTAGCGATTTTGTTCGCTTTATGCCTAATTCTTGAGCAAGATTCTCAGAAATAAAGTTAATCTGTGATCCTGTATCTAATAACGCGCGACAAGTTACTAGCCTTCCAAATTTATTGCAAACATTAATTAGAGCGGTCGCTAAAATAATTTTTGACCTTGACTGTATTTTATTAAGTACTGGTGTGTTTAAACTAGAATGAAGGGTCAATGGAGAATTCGGCTGAGTATTAGTATTACTGGAATTGACTCCATCACCCCGGCTATGAGCTAAAGTAGTCGTGAATGTATCACTACTGCCCATAAGCAGCAATGTATTGTGTCTTTTATTACAATTTTGACATTTCCTTGAAGTACATCGGGCTTGAGTATGATTTTTTCGTAAGCAATTTAGACATAGACTCAACCGCTTAACTTCGTTATACCTTTGGGTGGGTGTTAAATTTAAAAATTTAGTGCACTTGTATATTGCATGATTTGAATCAGAGCAAAAGTTACAACTTGGGCTTGCAAATGCATTAAAGGATGCGGCAGTGCCTTGCTTTGGAGTTTTGACACCTTTATCCTTAGAATTCAGAGAAATAGAAGTCTAACCCTTCATTTCTGACCTTGCATCCAACGTATGAAACCTTCTTTCGAGAAATGTTAAGAGTTCTTTGAGTGTAGGAAGCCTATCTGATGGACTTTCATCTTCGACTGTTGCTGCATCTAATTTCTTTAAAATAATAAAAACTATTAAATCATCCCACTGTAATGCAGGACGTCCTAATGCGGCCAGTGAACGAAGATGAACATTTAGATTATCAATTAATTCCCTTAGTGAACGAGAGGAAGCATTATAAATGGTAGGAAGCGAGAAAATCTGACGAATGTGTTCCTGGGAGATTAATTTTCTATTATCGAAACGATCCATTAGAATTTTTCTAGCGCACTCATAATTTGTATCAGTCACTTCTATTGATTGTATGGAACTTAAAGCACCATCAGTTAAAGCGAAACGTAAATAGTGAAAACGAGATATATTATCTAAACCTTTGTTAAGATGGACTAGGGTATTAAAGGTTTCAAAAAATGTAGTCCATTTTGTATAATCCCCTGAAACGCTAGGGAGCACAATTTTCGGTAATTTTATGGCGCTAGTGCCTTCAGTATAAATTGAAACACTTTCATTAATTGTCTCATCCTTCCTCTTACTAATTTCGACCAACAACGATGGTCGCAATACAAAATACAATTCTTCAAACTCTGCTCGAACCTTTGAAATCAATTCTTCTTCATCGATTTCTTCTAGAGTGTTTTGAATTCCTGCAAAATTCTCAAAATATTTCTCTAGGGCATTTAAGCGAATTTCCAATTCTACCACTGTAGCAGTGGGTGATAAATTATCAACATATTCCTTAATTCGACATTGCTGTACGATAACAATTGTGCGTTTATTGCGAAATTTGGTTAGTTTATCAGTCATATTGTCGATAAAGTAAAATTAAAGAGACAGAAAGTAATTTGCTCACTACTACAACACTTACACTGAATAACTGAAGAAACTGTACCTAACTACTCGGAAGAGAAACGCCCTTGTGGTTAATTATACCATATAGACAACTAGGCTATTTGCAATTTACTAGAAGTCACCAAATTTTTATGAAATTTAAGCCACTAACAATCACAACAAGAAATAATGTAGTTTAGATGGTTAAAAAAGCACAATGCCAAAGTTAACAATACAGATTACCTGAATTTGAAGCGACCTTTCAACCCGATCACGTCGGGGTCACCAAAATTTTATGTTAAATAATTACCGGGTTGAAAACTTTTAATTTGTTTACAATTATTTATTCGTTATAATTCTCGTATTATAATGAATATGTACAAAAACTCAAATTGATTTATTAATTCATTAATCTTAAATTAACTAGCATTAGCACTCCTGTCTCCACTGAAGCAGAACTCTAAGAACCGACTGACCTCCAACAATGTACCAGTTAAATCGTGCGCATGTACATACATCCATTATCACTTATCAGTTAGCGATGATCAAATGCTCCGTGCTATGTGTATATAATTGCACAGGGAAACTCAACTTGGACTAGCATCAATACTTGTGACAAATCATGCAATTGCATTTGTAATTGTCGGTTAGTTGCAAATCGGTATGTGCCACCTTCATGGGCTGTGTATAAAATTAGGTAAGTCACTGATGCAGTACAACAAGAAGGTACTCAGCCTGCTTGGCAGTGATGATAACTCATTCTACTTGATGTTATTTATTTATATGGATGTATGTACATGCAAGATATCAAATAATTCAAATTGCCTGTGGAGATAGGAAAAGAAAATTTCAATTAATCTCAAAATTTAGAGTATGCTATATAAACTATAACTAAAATATATATGAACTTATATTTAACCACAAATTCAGTTTGAACCAACTAAACAGCCTGTGAAAGGTTCTTTTTAAGATTCTAAGCCAGTTATTTCTAAGTTTTAATAATTTTTTAGTCGTCTCAGAGATGTTATGATACTTATGGTGTGTAGAGTTACGTATTACGGAGTGTCTTTGGGTACAATCCAGAATTTCCGTATTAATCGTGGGTATAAATCTATCTATCTCGAGATTTGTGATGTTTTCTTCAGTTGGAATACTAATGCGTTTGAGTCTTTGGTCCAGGTGGTGCCTGAATGCCAGCCAGTCCGTATGCTCAAAGCTCGTGAAGGTCACTGGTGTGAGAAGTAGAGGAGTAAAATTTTCAAACTGTGTATTCAAGACTACACCAAAATGGTCAGAGGGAGAGGGAATTGTGAAGCATGTAGGGGCGTTAGCACTTCCTGATGCTGCCGCTAGCGAGGCCGAGATGAGAAAGAAGTCCAAGAACGAAGATGTTCTCGGATATGTGGGACTGTTGGACGAAATTAGATCTAGTGATAGAAAAGGGCCATTATTCAGCCAGTTGTATATGGTATTTCCATTTCTGTTATTAATCGAGTGCCCCCAGCTGGTGTGCCTCGCGTTAAAATCTCCCCCTAAGATCAGCGTGTCAAAGCTATTTGAAATGATGTGCAATCTATCCAGTTCCCTGGCGATGTTCGGATCTATCTGAGTTTGTTGGTATGTATATGCTTCCCAACAGGACTATCTTTGGTGATATTGCGCTGCTGTTATATGTAATGCTTACGAGACAAGCTGAAATGAGGTCACTGTGAAACATTATGTGAGAGTATTTGAATTTTTTATTGATTACTACTGCTGTCCCTCTGCCGTTGTCGTTTCTGATAAATCCATTAACCCTAGGTTTGTGATTGTTTTTGAGCCTAGTTTCGGAAAGTAGACATACCTGAATGTTGTGTTGTTTCAGAATACCCGTGAGTGCAATTCTTTTGTCATGAGATACCAATGAGTTTATATTTAATGCTAGAGTTTTAATAATAGAAACACTCATTTGGCTACCATGGAGGCTACGAAATCAAGATATGCGAACATGTTATCTTGTTTACTTTGTAAATTCAGGTACTTGGGCCAAAATTGGGTTATACGACCAATTAAGTCCTTGAACGGAATGTCAAACAATTTTTGGGATTCCCCCATGAAATTGTTCAACGCTCCCTTACCATTATTCTGCTCATCTGAGCTGCCTCTGAGCGTGTCTGCAAATGATACTGACGGGTTAATGAAACTGTTTATAGCACGGTTTGTAGCAACTTTTCTGTTGATTGCCAGCTTTCTGGCATTATCTTTAAGTAAGTCTCTTTTCTCTTTATATTTTTTGAATTCTGGACAGCCCCCATAACTGGCCGGGTGTCCCATGTCCCCACAGTTAGCACATTTCGCTGATTGCTTGTTCGCGTTGCTTTCATTTGCCTTAATGCACTGTTCAGAGTCATGTCCCTCCCCGCATACCACGCATCTACTCTCATATGCACAGAACTCACCCGTGTGCCCAAATCTTTGGCACCTAAAACATCTAATGATGTTTCTTTGCCTCTTTCTCTCCCATGTGATGGCTTGGTACAAGATGTATCTAATTGTGATTAGTTCAGAAGTGCTCTCTCCAGCTTCAACCTGAATCACGAAGTCTTTATCCCTTATTCCCTAGTACGCGCCGTGCTGAAGGCCGAGACCTTGGATATTTTAGTGTTCGGAGCCTTTTCTTTGAGTGCCGCGGCGATTTCCTCAACTGTTGTGTCGCTTTCTAAACCTCTGAGCATTATTGAGACATTCTTGGCTCCCTTGGGAGCAAAGGAGAAGGGCTTCCACCTGTGAGCTACGCAGCCTCTCCATTAGGAGGTGCACCCTCTCATCATTAACGAAAACCTTGGTTCTCTTAAAACCTACGTTTACAAATTTATATTTTATATTATTGACCTTACAGTCTACAGCCGTGGTCTCAATGAATTCTATTAGGATTTTGACATTAATGCCAAATACAAAAATCGGTGGATAGAAAGTTACGTCCCTACTGTTTAGTTTCAAGTTATCTCTACTCTTAGGCTCTGATGCCTTTGTTCCTACAGTCTTATTGTCTAATTCAGTTAAGTTATCATTACCAATATTGATATTTTATTGATATTGCCACTATTGCTTGGTTGTGACGAAATTTCCTAAGTATCGTCTAGGTCCATCACGTCTCCATCATTGGACAGTATCGCAAATTTGTTCGAGTAAATAGAGTTATTATAGAAATCCTTACCTTTTACTTCCTTATTAAAAATATGTTTTTTTCTTTTTTTGGCCTTACTCTCACAGAATTCCTGCGAAGCCGCTTTTAATTTGTTTTCCCAGTTGTTTGTTAGCTGTGCATTTTGTACATCAATCCCGCTTCCATTTGGCTGCAATATAGGATTATCTTCTTTGTTCATGTGGTGTTGATATGTCTCTACAAGATGGCTGCTATTGGCTTCACTAAATGATGCTTGGTCCTTAACCTCAAATTTTCTGAGGTTTTCCAAGTCTTTTTCTGTGAGTACATCTCCTACACTTTTCATATTTTTCCTATTTTTCGTCTGTTTTCCTGCTATTTTCCTTTTTTTGACCTCATTAAAGAGGGATCTATTATTGTTAGTGATGCCGCCACTAGACGGGTCGGCTGCGCTAGCGCTCCACTGCTTGCGCCTTACCACTTTTATGCTTACTTGTGCACTTCTTATAAGTACAGACACTACCCACTCTGTAATATTTTAAAAGTGTACTTCTAGTATTTACAAATACTTTTCAACTATTTCTAACCTTTCACTTTAAAGACAAACTCCACAATTAAATTAAAATTGTCTCGCTGATAAAATTTGGCGTCCGCTTTCCAACAAGTTACCGCCATTTTTTTCCATTCTTTGTTAATTATTGTAATATGTCTTGACGTTTGTCGGTTCTCGTGGTAAGTGCAACAAGTTATTTGTCACGTTAGTAGTACAAAATTTTGGTAAAAGTTAAAAAATATAATTAAGGAGTCGCCTATTTCGAGTTTCGGGACACTTAAAGGTTGCGAAAAGTTGATCCAGGGTATTGCAAGAATTTGTCGTATATCAATTCCAGCTTTTTTCCTTATTTAAGATATATTCTTGAGAATTTTCGCTCATATTTTGATAAACAGTGTTATTGTTATTATTGTTGTATAGCTAGTAGAGAATAAAATAAATACCTAAGACACTTACATCTCAACACAATAAACACAATAAAGAAATAATAGGAACACTAATTCTAATATAACAGATCGTCATGACAGTGTGCAATTAGTCTGATTAGCAGAGAAGTTCAGTTAAATTGTAATTCTGTACTTGATTAAAAGTATGTACTAGCAATACTAAGAAGCGTCTTTGGTTCAAATAACGATACATAAAAATGTTTGAATTTTTTAAATTAATCTCGTGTAATATCCTTGTAAAACAACTTAGGAAATATGATTTATATGTATGTCTGGCGATAAAAGGGTGCTTGATTAAGCGGACAAAAGTGTAAGATTCATCTTTTCTAATACTATCTTTTGACATTTTTCGTTCAATTACAGATTATTTCAACGTGACATTGAACTCATATAATACAACATAATACCTATACAAATAATCTATATCTATCTATATTTCTAATAGATTTCCATAGATACGCCCGGTGACATCCCACTACTCTCAAGGTATTATTTCAGTATTCCGTTTGACCAAGAAGTGCTTATTGATATAACGCCCTGAAGTGATTGAATCATCTGAGAAAACCAAGGAATATTCTCCAGATATGTAAGTGACTTATAAAAAATTTAGAAATTTCCCCAGCTTTCTTATTTAATAAAAACTTTTTAATCTACAGAAGGAAATGCTTCTTTCCAACAGAAAAGCAACTTCGATATTTTAAAATTTACAGCCAATCAAATTGCGAGTTCGAGTGCCTTGCTAACTACACTTTGGATAAATGTGGTTGCGTTCGATTCAATATGCCCAGTGTGTTTATATATATAAATTTCGATATCTTTTATAATTGATTTGATTGCAGGAGTTGAGGGTACCCGCGTGTGCGCTGAGGATATGGTCCCGTGTTATCAAAATGCCAAACGTCAAATGAGAGAGGACACATTTCAATCGGGGCACCATACTGAAAATACTAATATCTCTATTCTTGCGGACTGTAACTGTTTGCCTTCATGCAGGAGTCTAACATACTCTGTTGGAATCACTCAAGGAAAACTGGGAACTCAACTGAAGAACTTAATAGCGAGTATTGAGTATGGAGAAAACTCAAAAAATGATTGAAGTTTTAGCTAATATATATATTTTTTTTCAGCATTAAGGTGACCATATTTAAGGTGTATTTCAAGGAAGAGCGATTTTGGGCTAAAAGACGGACAAAGTTTTATGGCTTTATTGACTTCATTGCACATGCGGGAGGACTATTTGGACTTTTCATGGGTATTTCCGCTATAAGCGTAGTGGAGATTCTGTATTTTATTATAGTCAGGATATGGGGAAATAAAAGAAATGAAAGGTTCAAAGATGAATTGTCAGAAAACCACTGTCCAGTAGTTTTTTAGAAATAAAAATAAAAAATGTTTTAAGTTGGCTAGTTACATCAAAAATTTTGTTGGTTTATATTTATATTCATATTAGCTGCGTTTTTTATCTCTCTAATCTGATCCTCTTTAATTTTATTTACATAATACAATAACAATGTGTGATCTATTGTAGTTATTTTCCGTTCATAAAATTGAACCGGATCAGATCAGAGAGATAAAAAATGCAGCTAATTATAAAACATATTTAAATTCAGCACTGAAGAAATATAAGTTTTCTTAATTGTTGATGCATGTCACGTTAGTCGGTAACTTTTATCAAAAAACTTATAAAACAACCGTTTAGAACATATTTTGGAAACACTGTAAAAAAAGGAATGTTTCCCATTTTTCCAAATTTTTTTTTCAAATTGTTACAAAAATCTAATTTGTGGTTTTGCAATCTCTCAAGTGTACAAACAAATATTTGGATTTGTACAGGTTTCAGCTATTCTGGAAGTCAGTGAAGGATTATTTTTTCAAAAATTAAAGCTTTTTTTCGGAAATGTAGATATTCATATTAAAGCCAATTTTCTTTTTTTTACATAAGACGTTACTCAATTTTAAACTTTGCGGAAAGACACAAAACTTTAATTGCTTATTGAATGTTAAAGAAAACGGCAGAGTTCATTTTCATTACAATATTTAAAAAAATATTAAAAGCGAAATTTTTGTCGGAACTTTGTCATAAATTTCGCCATTCTGCAAGTAATAAATTTTAGAATTTACTTTGTATATGTTTCAATTCTAAGCACAACACAATTTTGTGTCTATTCCGATAATCATTCACATTTTAAATTAAAGGTAGTAGAAATAGTAATTAATATAGTCTGACAAGGTAAGAAAAAAAACACAGCGAATTATGACTTGTGCGGTATTCATATAGACAGGTTAGCTCTCTCTCTCTCTCTCTCTCTCTCCTGTGTAACCTTCGTAGAGGCAAGATGTATCGCGGTATATAAATTACAAATTAAAAATCACAGTGCATAATAGTTTGATTGTTTTATTTGTGTCATATTTTACTGCTGGGTTTCACGATTAGCAACAAAGTGTATAAGCACCCAACAAATTTGTGACCATTACATTCCAAAAATTGGATTTTCAATATGAGAGCCATGTTGCAGCGAATATAAAATTATGCAAAAATTTCTTTATCAACCTTTCGCACCACAGAATAAAACCAGCCATCAGGAAATCAAGCTAATTGCCATGATTTCAGCAGCTTCAAAAATCATTTTAATAACCATGAAATGGAAAAGTGAAATTTTGTGATGACTCTACTACCACCAGTGAAGAGAGTGTAGAGAATTCGCAATACTCGATAGATAGCTACAATTTCGATTGAAGGCAGATTAGCATACGCCGGTGGCTGCATGGCCTAGGGGGTGTTTATCCAATAGTACGTGAACTCTAGATCCAGGCGACTTCCATTTCAATCAGCCTTCCTGCTGATCTGCTCAAGGCGACTGTTTTTCTCGCGCAAATCGCAGGAACTATATGGATCAATGCAAAGCAAATTCTACCATTTAAATGTGCGTAAATGTTCCGTGGAAATCCAAGATATTGGACGACTTGCTCTCTGAGATCTTAACATTCATGAAAAACCTTCTTTTTCTACGGAGCTTAGCTGATAAAATAACTCTTATGGAGATAACAACTTCAGCTCTCCGATCAGGAAAACTTGGCATGGGTGGGCCTGCCGTTATTACTCCTACTTATTTTTCTGCTGAGGATTTCGCCAGTGTGACTTGTGTTGAAGTGTAAAATCCCAAAGAAGACAGCGTATTACTTCGGACCGTGCTGCTGATTAAGAAAAAATACGAAGAATCCGAAAAGGGTCTGGAGGGACAGCTCCATGGATCCTCTAGCCAACGCTCACCAGATGGGGTATTATCCTTTAGAGGCAATTTTTGGAACGTCCTATGAGATTTGGAGGAAGGGTGTAAGTGCGCTTGGGATCATCGTGCCCAAAAGAATGGAACTGTATGGCGATCGGTTTCTCGCAGGCTACTAAGCGGCTCTTTGTAGGATTTTGAACACGGGCGATCGATAATGAGGTTGCTCTCAGGGCACAATTCGTGACTTAACTATCTGGGTAAGTTAGAAAAACGAGAAGGTGTGAGGGAGGTTGATGGAGCTCGGTTCATTCTAAGACGTCTCCGTAAATTCGATCCCTTTACACGCACGAGAGTTTGGATATCTAATAATACTTGTCAGGATCTTCGCGAAATCCTAACATGTTGGGCATATCTTCTGTTGACTCTAGAATTATAATCTGGTACTCAACACAAGGGAGTGGAAAGTCTTTCAGAAGACTGAGAACTCTAAGAACCCCAAAAGGAAAAAGTTTACCTTCGGAATAGACGAGCAAGCCGCTGATGTCCCGAGGACGTCAGATTAGTGGACACACATCTTTCTGGGCTAGGTTAAATTCTCTTTGCTAAAAAAGAGGATTAGTAAAATACATTGTTAGTTTTCTCTTTACTCAGATTAATCGGAAACACAGCAGGGCGACATGTGCCCTGCTTAGAAGCTGCCTTGCTGACTTGCGTACAAACTTTGCAATATTTGATTCTTTTATAGGCGGTATTGGTTTGAAAAGACTTGAGTGCACGGCCGCTACAACGATCACATTTATCTTGAAAAAGGCCTACAGTTGAACGGTGAACTTTTTTTTACCTGCCAACACTAGTAGTGATTTGTTCACTGCTGTTAAAGTAAATGATCTGGAGAATTTGTAATGGTAAATTTCAACCTTCTACACTTTTAAATCCTCATGTTCAGATGGATTTTTTTTGGTCCATCTGAAGCCGGAGAGCATAACGTTAGCTTCTTACATCGATATTGTTTTCACGCCATGTCCTGCATGACGATACGTCTCTTATGTCTGGAGAAATGTGAGGGTCTTTTTTCCGAAGTCTGGTAGGTCATTGTATATACTTATAGATGCTAATAGCTTCCATAGCATAAGCCTCTCCTAATTATTTTGGAAATGCATAAATAGGCTCGAGGATGATCATTGTTCAGTCCTCACGTAAGTATAAAAATCCCACGATGAAGCAGACATAACTGGTTACAGCGACTATATAAAGCCCACATAAGATAATTTTGGTCAGGGATAACCTGAATTTCCTATCCTATCATACAGAAGATAATTCTCATCTGAGATACCTGAGCATCCTATCATACAGAAGATAATTTTGATCAGGGATAGCCTGAGCATCCCATCATACAGAAGATAATTCTGATCAGGGATAACCTGAGCTTCCTATTCTTTTACACAGAAGATAATTCTGATCAGGGATCACCTGAGTGTCTGATTTTTCTAACGAATCATTTTACTACCCTGGTGCCCTCATGCATCATCACAGAAGATAATGCTGATCAGGGATAACCTGAGTGTCTGATTTTTCTAACGAATCATTTTACTACCCTGGTGCCCTCACGCATCATCACAGAAGATAAATCAGATCAGAGATAATCTGAGTGTCTGAATTTGTATACAGGAATATTTTTACTCCCTTTGTGCCCTCACGCACCAACAAGGCATTTTATCAATTACTACATATTGAAATTTAATTTGATGACAGTTGCTCAAATCTCCTGCTTTTTTTTCAGAATTAAAGCAACCAAGAAGGCGTATCGTTTCTTTTTTTTTTAGTTTGAATTTTTAAGTTGTGTATTTTTACTTCTTTTTTATTTTCTGAATTGTACTAATTTGTAGGATAATTTCATATTGAATTATTTTATATTGAACTGATTTGTGATATTAGGTTAAGTGAAATTGAATTTTTTTGTAATTAAAATTTTATATTTGAATTTTAAAAACTGAGTTGTCCATCAGAACCTGCGCTCCCTCCCTTACGTTCGAGACTAGATCTAACAAACGTATTAAGTGTGTAGCCTTAAAATTAAAAGTCTGTCTTTAAAACACCTTGCAGGAAGCATATTGGGATCCAACCAAGACAGTCCATTCTTTGGATACCGTCATTGTACAGCGAATGGAGTTGTTTATTGTTCACACTTGGGGCCACTTTGGATATCGAGGGACCTTTTATAGTGCCATTCATTCAATCATTCATATATTTATTGGCTTACTTGTAGCCAGTTGCTATAATTAATTTTATTCATTATGGAGATATCTGTTACAAACTTTTTTTTTCACATATTTTGTTATTTGTTTCTTATATGATATAAAATTCACTTCAGTTTTATATATAAGGGAACTTCACTGATTATTTTAAATTTCAAGTTCTGTAATACTATTCTGTGTTTTAATAGTGTACAAATTGGAAGTATGTAATTATCCGAAGATCTTCGTAAATACATCTTTCACATAATTTATAAAAATTAAAACATAGCTAGGCATTAGACCGCAATTGATCTTTAAAAAAAAAACACACATTACAATCCTTTGTTTAACATTCATTCCCCAAAAGCATCTAAACTAGGAGAGCTATCTATTTTGTCGTAGTATTATCAGTGGCGTGGCGTGGACTTGGGGCGTGGAGAATTAATCAGATTAAAATTATACAAAAGTGTTAAATAATCATGGGTTCAAATGTTATTGCAGAGGTTCTAATAAATTTATTTAACCCTCTCGATAGCTATTTCTTCAGAATTACAGGAGTTAATTTTTGAAGAGAATAGGCCACTGAAACAGTGAAACCACTAAACATATGTGTGTCCCGGAGTGTCATTGGGGAAAAATCTCTCCAAATAAGGTTTGCAAGCTAATTCCAAGGGCAATACTCGAGCTCGTAAAAGTGATAGATTAACTTAACCACTCTAAGGGTGAACACAATAGATTAACTCTGGTCGCTGTGTCCACAAGGTCTTAGTGGGTTAGTCTCCCCTGCTCTTAACCTTAAGCACCGATGATCATTGATGTGAGAGCAGGCATGAATTGCAGTTTTTAGTTCCTTGCTTTCAAATTAAGATAAAAGTAGTCAGTTCCAATTTGCTTACTTGAATATTGTATACGCTGTTTCAATCAAAGCTGTAAACAAATTTGAAATGTTTCGTTTTCTCGAAATCGAAGGCAATGATAAATGGTGTTCGGAATATGGAGAGATACCCAAGAGTGATTTAAGGTACTGCGAAAGTTGTCTAGTAATTACGGCATTTGAACTCTGTAAATGAAATTTTAAAGTATTTGCAAAATACGAAATGGGAAAATTTCAAATTCATTTATAACAAAGTGTATTATTCGTCGCCTTCATGAAACTGAGAAATTCATCTTTTGATATGTAACAATGTTAGGAGTTAACGTTTTTTGAGTACCTTAGCTCATTCTGGAAAACGAGTACCGGAAATATCATATTGGTAAATAATATACATAAGATTTTCAGAGAATAACGGAATATAGATTTGATTTTCCTGAGTTACATATGAGTACGGCAGATCAAAATAGCCAAAAAACCAGACTCGCGATTATGGCATGACGCGACAAATAAATTCTAAATAAGCTAAATTAAAATATTATTGATTGCTCATTTGCTTAATTGGACCCAACTGTACGATTTTGTCAACAATATCATATTTCAAGCCATCTCTTCTTAAGTGTAATGTTCCTTATCCAACTTGAAATTCCCCTTAAGATTAACAATTTTCCCTCGCCCGTGTGGCTTAAACATATTTGTCTACCAACAACCGAAGTGCTTCCTAACCGACCTACCAATATGAGTTTGTTGGAAGCACAATTAAAAACATCTCAAGTCGAAACAAATACAGCATTAACTATCATAAGAAAAATATATCCATATGAATGAAATTAACCTAAAAAATGCTGGTAGGTCCCATAGAAGCATTTTTTCAATTGCATCTCTTAGGTTTCGAACCATTTCTTATTGAGCGTAGCTACAATGTGAGTGGTGAACTAGCATCAGAGATGTGTGATATGATAGGTAGGCTTTTGACGAGTTTGAATGCCATACATTTGGTTGGAAGTTGTTCGATTGCTGATGGAAACAGAACTTCAAACCACCTCCTCAGGCAGAGGCAGTGGTGTAGGTTGCTATATCATAGACAGAGCCAAGACGTGTTCGAATGCTATACTTTTCGTTGCATGTTGTTCGATTGTTGTGTTTTTGATTGGTTTGTTCAGAGGGAGCTGATTTTATAACTCCTACTCTTCGATTGTTTAGAGCGAAGGACAAATAAAAAGGTTTGGGGAAAATATGTTGAAGAAATTTTTTTCGTAATTTTTTATTTCCTTTCTTTTTTATTGGTTTTAATTAAATTAAGTCGGAATTCCTAAGGGAAGCAGTGCTTCCCTTGCTTTCAAAGACGCCACGCCACTGAGTATTATACTCATCGCTTTAATCGCTTTGTTCTGCAAGTGGTGCAATTGCTGTATCATATTGTTACGTACAATAGAAACGAATAAGCGACATATGGCCAGGAATACCCATAGTTTCGGAGAATCTTATTATATGAAATAAACTGGACAAAAAACAACAAAACAAAACAACTTTATGTTCGGAGAATCGATGTTTCTGGAATGGAATTATTGGGAAGGTTCGGTACAATTTTTAACGTATAAATACAAAACTTTTTAGCGCCAGCAGTGATTTACTCAGATAGTGTCTCTGAAGGAAACCAATTTTTTAGCAACTCTCCCAAAAATTCACTTCCGATCCCCTCATATATCCTTCCCCGCCCTCGTACTACAACACTGAAACGCAAAGTTAAAAAGGTACAACTGTCAACAAGAGGACAAACGACGACATCAAACAGAACTGAGGGATAAAGATGAACCCCAAGCAAAGTTAACCAACTTAAGTAGCTATAGAGCAAAACTGGAAAATTTCTAGTGTTTTTTTAGAATGAAACAAGTAATTCCCAATATTTTCCTCTTTTGCATTTGTTGCTTTCTAAGCCTTTTTAGAAATTTGTAGTTGCAGGTAAAGCGTAAATAAATGAAACTGGTTCTACTGAGTCCACAAGAAAAGAGAGCGCTTTTTTCCCAATACTTCTTTATATAAACAGTATTTATATTAACAGTATGGACAACATTGAACATTAGCAATTTTTAGGCTGAGTTTCAATTAGCAATGAAAATTAAATGGAAATAAATTCAATTTAAATACATGAAATATTATAAACTAACAGCCTTAATGGGGGAAAAGAACTTGGATATGGACTATTGTAGTGCAACTGAGACAACGAGTTAAAAACAAAAATCGGGAGAGCATAGGATTACCCGAACGACGAAATCTTATTAAATCCCCCAAAATCCTTTTAACCTATTAATAATAATGTACTTCGGATCACACAATCTCCCAGTTTTCCTCTCAAATGAAATTCTCATTTTCCCCGAAAATATCGGAGAATCCAGCATGAGTTCTCCCAGTTAATCTCTTCATAGCAAAACGAATGTAAATAGAAACACGTGCTGTTCAAATATCATAGGATTAAAGCAACAACCTGTGACCAAACATTATCAATATTTCATGAAAACCGGTTTTCACATAAGCGCGGGAGCATTTTATTAGAGTAAAACGAGAAAACTCCGTCCCTTCTCATTTATTTCCGGAAATGAAATATTTACCATTCTGTTTCGTTGCATGTAACTTGCGCTTTCACATTTTTCTTTCTTTTTTTCTTCCTTTGCTTGCCGTGTGCATTTTAAATGTAAAACACTCGGAAATCTCACCAGCTTCCTAACTTGTCATTAGGTCAACTTTTCTCCAAGGATCAAAAGAAGACAATAAAGAAAAGGAATGTGTTGCAAAACTTACTCACTTGATTTGACTTGCTAGTGGTGAGTCTTTTCTCAGACAGGGAAGTGAACGTAGCAAACAGGCGATGGTGTTCTAATTGAATTGCGGTAATTAAAGTAGAGTTGATTTGTGATTGTTTATGAATTTTGGAAAGGTAACCAGCAGTGTAATGAAAAGAACTTGTGAATTATATTTAAAATATTATATTTTAAATAACGAACCTAAAGCCATGTTCGCAACAACTAGTGTCAGAAGAACTTTAATGAGTAAGTTGGAGGTTTCAGCATTTGAGATAAAAATGGCTTTGAGGGACGATAGAAAGCTTTGAATTAACAAAAGAACGCTTTGTATTAAAAAAAGAATTCATTGGAATCCCATTCGGGTGAACAGAAGACATCTCCGCAAAAACAAAAGAATTCTCTGTAAAAAAAAGTTTGGACGGCGAAAAGAGTTCTGTACAAAATTGTCTCGAAACTTGCTTGTAGGAACAAGAATTTTCAGAAAAACTCGTGAAATGAACAAAATTTAAAAATTGAAGTAATGGAACAGGAACAACCACAATTTTCTGACCAGCCTGACAAGCATGCGCAGATTTGAAAGGTTAAAATATCGTCAACCTCTGAACATAGGAGCTTAAATATCCTGTGCAGGCAGAATGAAACCTCATATATTTGATGGACAAAATTCGTGGCATATTTGCAGAAGGCAATTCGAGGCAACCTCCAAAGTAAATAGATGGAATAATGCAGACAAATCTACAGCTCTGGTATTAGCACTTCGAGGACCTGCATCAGAGGTTATACAAATTATACCGATTGAAAATTAACGTGATTACACTTCATTAGTACTGGAAATAGTACATATTACGTTATGGAGATAAAAATAATTCTTTTTTAAGAACACAACCGAGATACAATTCTCTTTACTTTGCGCAAACTCTTAATTAGATAAATTCAACTGTTGTAATTTCATATGTACTTAATCTACTAGTCATACTAAAGCAATGAAAGTTAATCAAAAAAGCAAACTAAGAGTTACGATCATTGATAATACAGATATGATAAAACCAATAATAATAACAATAGTATTATATATATTAGACGTGAAAAGATATAGCTATAGGAAGAAAAAGAGTAATAATAAAACGATAGAGACATCATACATGCAGCAGTTAGCAGGTAGTAATATGTACGAAAAATTATTTTGAGTTCGCCATATTTTCTACGCTTCATGTATATCATTACTATATTTTCTCTGTTGAGTGTACTGATGTATAGCCTTTTCAGTCTAATAGTTGTATTTATCTCTTTTCATATCGAGGTTCAAAATAACTGGACTTTTGCTTTGAGTTTTAGTGTTTACCGTGAATTGTCAATCGGAAAGAAAGTGTATAAAATTTTACTATTTTACCTAAGTGATCTCGTTGTTATATTTCTCTCCCAGGTTATTATATTTCTTCTAAATCTGATGCCCAAAACCGGGAAATTTCAGAGCGTGCACAAATCGCGAAAATTAAAGTCAGTTCTTAAAACAGTATTACTCGTCGAAAGTTTGCGAAACGCAGCTTCATATACGCACTGGCTATCAAAGCCAGATGACCACAATAGTAAAGGAAGCTACGGAATACTTAAAATTACCGGACCCGAAGGTTGTAGACAATGAAGAAAAATTGGATGCAATGGAGGAGGAGAGTCCCGAATATCTGCAATGCTTATCCATTGCTACTGAAAACCTTCGCGCAATTCATAAGGAAATTTTAACGAAGAACGTAGAGGACAAAAATTCAGAAAAGATAGCAGAATATGAAGACATATCTGTCGAAGTTATAAGTAGGTTAGAGGTGCGATTAGCTAAGGTGAAAGCGCGTATTACTTTTGTATATAGTAACAGTAATAATGCAGATAAATATTAACTTATTAAGTTATCTAAGCTATAGTTGACGAAATTCTCCAGCGACTTCGCAAAATGGATTCCCTACTGGGAAAATGTCCGTACAACCGTTTAAAATAATGATCAAATTTCAAGCGTAAAAAAATTTAATTACTTCCAATCTGTTTTGGTGGGAATTTAAGCGAGAACGATATCTGGCTTGGCGCCTTCAGATGGTGTCATTTCAATCTTAAAAGAGGAATATGGTTACACAGAGAAGCTTATAGATTGGACTATGCAGCAACTAATGGCACTACCATCAGTACATAACAAAACCGATTCAGCGGAACTAATACAGTAAAAGCTTATAACCGTTTATTTACTGCCTTAGGAATTCCGTCGTCTCTCTACTACATAATGTTAAAGTTGATCATGCTTAAATGTATGCCGAGATAGCTTCGAATTGATTATCACCTTATTCAAAAGGAAGCTTCGGAGAAAGAGGAGGAAGGAAGTGATGCGACAACAGCAAGCTCCACGTTATCGTTTGAAGGAGACAAGCAAGTGAAAAATATTTTGCAGTTTTTTTAAAAGAGAACTAGAGTAAATTGCGCGGGCCGCCGTTGAGAAAGCACCAAGCAGACTTGCTGTGTCACTTTGGCATGTTTGCTTGGCGTTTTCTCACTGACAGCAGCAGCAGGCTTACGCACTCCAGCTAACACCACGACTTGCTTTTTGTTCAAACCAGTTCAATTCACGCTAAAAACAATTCCTAACAAGTAAAAAAGCTAGAATTGGTCTAAGACCAAATCTTATGATACCCTAGATGAATGCCCTTATAAAATTTCGAATTGTAACCCTTCTATGCAAGTTTGATTTTTGAAGTGGTTTTTCGCATATATTTCTAAAACGGTTTGTCGGACAGAAACAATTATTATAACCAATTTTATAGGATTTCATATTCTGAAGAAGTTCTTAATACAATAAAAATGTCTAGGACTGATCGCTTTCACTGTATACGTAAAAGACTGAAATTTTTATATGGCAACACCAAGAAGGTGTTGCCCGATTTAGTGCATTTATTTAATTTTATTTGCTAGTAGAATGAAAACACCATATACCAAATTTTAGCTATCTATATCGATGCGTTCTCAGGCAGGGTCCAAATATATAGTGGAAAATGAAAGTTTTGTATAGCAACCTCACGAAGGAGTTGCCCGATCTGTCTCATTTTCTAACCTAACTTTACTTTTTTTTTAAGCCCGGTTTCAAAACTTCAGCTCTCTAAGTGTACGCGTTCTCGAGTTATCGACGGACATGCAAAAATCAAAATAACTTTTAATATTATGCGTGGGTGTCGAATCCATTTTGCTCTACCATCATTATTTCGAGGTGTTGCAAACGGAATGACAAAGTTAGTATACCCTATAGATTTCATCTAGGATATAAAAAGGGGACCATATCAAGGAGGTTGAAATCTTTGGTTCTGAGAATAAAATAAATGCAGTAAATTTGATCTAATTGCAATTTAATATTGGTCCTGAAAAAAAAAATCCAGTTAATGTGATCTAATTGCAATTTTCCCATAATAGGTACAATATTTAGCAAAAGCATGTGTTTGTCATTTTACATGTAACTCATTGCATATACATAACCAGATCGATAAGATAAACGTCAAATAAACATCCTCACCACAAATATCGAACGGGAATTTATTTTTTTCTTCACTGGTCTTGACTGAAGTTGAGATATCACTTTAAGTCGGCCATTGACTGATTTAAAGAACATTATTTCGGGCATTGACTGAGATAATTCTTTTACTAACACACACTTTATTTCGGGTCTTGACTGAAATAAAAAATGTTACTTCGGCTCTTGACTGAAGTGAAGATAAGACTTCAAGCCGGGTATTGACTGTATTAGAGCATATTGCATTTTCTTGACTGAGATGAAATTTACTAATATTAACACTTTATTCCTGGTCTAGACGGGAACAAAGAATTGTTCTAATCAAAGAATAAAACAAAGGGTCTTAACATTAGCTGAAAGGCAAGTATTAGATCGGTGAGTACCAGCAACTTGTAACATTTTTTTACTTACATATCTAATTTAATATATTCTAATTTTGGGTGCATATTGTTACGAGCGTGGCCTTAGTTCGTTATTTAAAACACAATATTTCAGATATAATTCAAAAGTTCTTTCTTTATTTAACTTTACTGTTTACTCTCACAAATTCACAAATAATTATCAAATCAACTCTTTATTTATCGCTAGTACTGTACTTCTAATTATCGCAATCCAAATAGTTTACTTCGTTCACTTCTCACTTCGCTGTCTGAAATAATACTCGCCTCCTGGATGTGAGCAACGCCGTATTTATACTCTACGAATTATCCTAGAACCTTCCTGAATATTCCATTCTCCAAACCCAGTTTACTAGGATGTCACTAACCTAAAGTTGTTTCCATTTACAATAGATGTCGCTTGTATCACTTTGTGGCGCGTAACACTGCCCCCTTCTTAAAATTGTTCGTCCAGAACAACAGGTGATACACGGTCTTGATGCTCGCAGTATTGACATAAACGATCTAGATGAACGATTTTCCGTTTGCCTCTTGTACCCCGCTGAATCCTATATACTACGTCATTTATTCTAGTCACTACTGAATACGGTCCTTCTCAGTGTTGCTGTAATTTGGGAGAACGTCCTTTACGTCGTTTCGGGTTGTATAGCCAAACAAGGTCACCTTCATTAAATCCTGCTGAGTTAGCACGTAAGTCATAGCGGGTCTTCATCCGATCGGTATTTATTGCTAATTTTGCTCTCGTGACTTCGTGTACATCAGCTAATCGTTGTCTAAGTTCCGATACATAATCGTCTGGTAACTTTTGTTCACATCTGGGTGTACCAAACTTGAGATCGCTAGGTAAACTCATCTCCTTTGCGAATATAACTTTTGCTGGAGTTTGCCCGGTCGTGTTGTGTACAGCTGATCGATAGGCCATTAAGAACATGGGAATATATCGATCCCAATCGCGTTGGTGATAGTCGACTACTTTCTTTAGATGCTCGACCAATGTTCTGTTGAAGCGCTCTACCATGCCATCAGATTGTGGATGCAGAGGAGTTGTTCTGGTTTTTCTTATTCCCAGAATTTTACATATCTCTTGGAAAGTCCGTGATTCGAAGTTCCGTCTTTGGTCCGAATGAAGTTCATGAGGAACACCAAACTACCGACCCAATTCATTACTACTTGATCCGCTACTGTGGTAGACTCTTGATTAGGGATTGCATAAGCTTCAGGCCATTTACTGAAATAGTCAATAGCAACTAATATATAACGGTTACCGTTATCTGTTTCTGGAAAAGGTCCAGCGATGTCTACGGCTCTATCCTTTCAAATGGGGCTCCTACATTATACTTATGCATTTCTCCTCTACTTCTGTGTGGTGGTCCTTTGCAAGAAGCACAGATAGTGCATCTGCGGCACCATTCCTCAACATCCTCTCGCATATGTAACCAATAAAACCTTTCACGTATTTTGGAAATTGTTTTATTCACCCCCAAATGTCCTCCAGATGATCCACTGTGCATTTCTACTAGAACATCTTTGATCTGGGATGCTGTCACGACTATCTGCATTCGGAATGACTCGCCGTTAGTTGATTCCCACTTGCGCTTTAATATACCACATTCAACGTGAAGAGAGTTCCATTGAGCCCAGTAGCTCTTCAGTTTCTCACTCCTCTCCGAGATATCTTGCCATTGTGGTCTTTCCATGTCTTCTTTCCAAGCAAGAATAGGTGATATGTCTGGGTCTTCCCGTTGTGCTGTTCGCAAGCTCTCGTTGTTCCAACCTGTCGATGGTTCCACCGTCATCAGCTGTAAAGTTTCCTCCGTTTCTTTTTCTTCCAGCCGAATGCAATGTTTGCATTCAACTTTGCATGGACGTCGTGAAAGGACGTCTGCATTTCCATGGATACGTCCTCTTCGGTGTTGGATTTCAAAGTCATAAGCTTGGAGTCGCTCTATCCATCTCGCCACTTGCCCCTCAGGGTTCTTAAACTGGAAAAGCCATTTAAGCGCTGCATGATCAGTGCGGAGGATAAATTTCTGCCCGTAGAGATATTTATGGAAATGCTTGTTTGAGTTTACAATGGCAAGTAGCTCTTTCCTGGTAGCACAATAATTTCTCTCTGATTTTGAGAGTGCTTTGCTAAAATAAGCTACTGGCACGTCTTGACCATCCTCCTCCTGTGAAAGCACTGCACCAATACCTACATTGCTGGCATCCGTGTCCAATATAAAAGTTTTTTCCAGCTTTGGATAGTGAAGCACTGGAGTTCCACAGAGCTGTTGCTTCAAATTTGCAAAACTCTCGTTACATTTATCTGACCATATGAACGGCTTTCCTTTTTCTGTAAGTTGATGTAGGCTCCTTGCTATATCTGCAAAACCTTTTACGAATCGCCTGTAGTAGGTAGCCAATCCAAGAAAACTCCTTAATTGGTGTTTGTCCTTTGGAACAGGCCAATTTTTCACAGCTCTTATCTTCTCTGGATCAGTTCTTACTCCTTGTGGTGAAACTATATGCCCCAAATATTTTACTTCATTCTTGAATAGAGCACATTTATTCGTGCTGAGCTTCAGTTTCGCATCTCTCAGTCTTTGAAGTACGTCCCGTAAGTTGTTTTTATGTTCCTCGAATGTCCTTCCGATCACAATTATGTCATCTAAATAGACAAGACATGTTTTCCAGGTTTATCCTCTCGTAAAACACATTCCATGAGTCGTTCGAATGTGACTGGAGCATTACATAATCCAAATGGCATAACTTTGAATTGCCATAAGCCACTTCCAACTGAGAAAGCAGTTTTGTCTCGGTCCCGGGATGTATTTCCATTTGCCAGTAACCGCTCTTCAAATCCAATGTGGAAAACCATTGCGCTTCGGAAAGGGTGTCCAATGTGTCATCAATCCTTGGTAACGGATAGCTATCCTTTCTTGTTACATTATTTGGTTGGCGGTAGTCCACACAGAATCGGGTGCTGCTATCCTTTTTCCTGACCAAAACAACTGGCGATGTCCAAGGGCTGTTAGATTCCTCAATTATGCCTTGTTATTTCATGGAATTTATCATATCTGCAACTCCTGGTTGTTTGGCTAATGGTAGTCTTCGTGGTGGTTGGCGAATGGGCCTAGAATCTCCTGTATTGATCCGATGCTGGACAAGATTTGTTTGGCGAAATCATCATCATTCATTGCAAATAATTCCGAAAATTCATCGATCATCTCTTTGGAATCGTTGTATTGCTGTTCACTTAAGGCACTAGATGAAAGAAGTTTCCGAACCTGTTGAGCAGTAGCTGGGATACGTATCGCCTCCTTAATATTACTACCGTTTTCCAAATTAATAATCTGATAAACAGGCTCACAATTTCCAATTATAGCACCTTCTTTTAGTTGTACCTCATTTTCGGATGTGTTGAGCACTCTGACTGGAATTAATGTTGCGCCTTCTGCCTTCACTAAAGTCTTACCAACGATGATGTTCGATGTTACTTTTGTAGTGTTAGGCTCCACCAGATAGAATCGGTGTTTTATAATTTCTATATCGCTCACCTGTGAACTTGGTTCACTTCCGCTCACTAATAATCCAGTTCGGGGTTCTTGTTTCACAAAACACTCTGTTGTATTTTTCTATCTCTTCTTTAATTCTTTATTTTTTTTTTACAAGACGTAGCTATTCTATAATTTTCCTATTCTTAAAAAACACATCTTTATTTTAACAACACAACCGAACTTTCTTTTTATTAGATCTTTATTTTAACTACACCACCGAATTTTCTTTTTATTAGATCTTTATTTTTAACTACACAACCAAATTTTCTTTTAATTAAATCCTTTTTTTTTATGCTACCCGACTCAAACCAACAAACCAAGAACTCTTTTTAGAACGACCGACTTAACTCTTAAGAACCGACTCCTGCTCCCGGACCCGAGATTGCGCCGCTTTTACGTTTATAATTCAACTCAATTCTTGATCACATTCATCGTGATCAAGAGCCGTTGTTCAGGATAGAAAATGCTAAATTGCATTTTCTTATCCTGAGAAAATTTTACTTTTTAATTCTGGACATGTTCAAACATGTCCAGAATTATTCGCGTTGAACGATGGCTTCAAAAATGTAATCTTACACTTTTTAAAACATCAGCCACCGTTTGAAATCGCGACGCGCCTATACATAC
Source organism: Dioctria linearis (assembly GCA_963930735.1). NCBI lineage: Eukaryota > Metazoa > Arthropoda > Insecta > Diptera > Asilidae > Dioctria > Dioctria linearis. The sequence goes on along the minus strand of OZ005740.1, from coordinate 106,462,052 downwards.
AATGCATTTATGCTGCGCGCGTTTCTTATCGCGAAAGCTTTTTTTTCGTAATATGTATGTACGTATGTACATACATATTATACTTTTGGCGACAAATCGTACTGAAGGTACGATTTGCTTTTTGATTTCTTTTTTAATTAAATTGTTGAAATGACAAATTTTGCTGAAGGCAAAATTTGTCGTGGAAATTTTTAAGTAAAACGACTTGGGGTGTAAAATGAAACTTTTGTTTTTCCCAAGTCGTTTTATGGGAATAAAATGAATGGTATGTGAGGAAAATTGCTGATGCAATTTTCTTCACCCATTTAAGAGATAAGCTAATCATGTTTTAAGCATGATTAGCTTATGTGAAAAATTAATTGAATATTATTTTTATGGTTTGCCCTTTTTCAGGTTTATATGAAAATATTAATTATTTTAGGTATATAACAATCCTTCCCCCTGAGAAAAAGAGAATTATCTTTTGAAGAGGAATAATTCTCAGGGGAAGTTGTTGTTGGTGCGTTTTTGGTGCCTGGGTTTTGGTCGGTTTTCGGTTGAGTTTTTACAGCAATATACCTATATATATAATATGTATTTCTTATGGGAATATATATAATTTCTGCTATATCTAATGTCGTTAAAAAAAATCTTTTCTTATTTTTTCTACTAATTTAAGTCGCTATTTCGTTACATTTCTATTTTCTGTATTTATGTCTATATTTTACTAGTTCGCTAGCTATTTCTATGTAATACTTAATGTTACTAAATATTATTTACTTATTACTTTTATTATTATTATTCTTGTGTAAATAATCTTCGGTTATGTTTTTGGTTTTTAATTCTATTATCTTATGCCTCTCTTTCTTCAATTTATTACCTTATTTTTTTAGCTTATTTAATTTATTATTTCTGCTTTACTAAGTACTACTTACGTTTATTAATTTTGGGTTCGTAGGTACTACTAAATAAAGTTTATTCTTATATAATATTAATTTTATCTGGTTGCTTTATTTCTTATTTGCTATAAATTATTTCAGCTTATATCTAAGACCAGTGTAGTGAAAGGGTACTAAGCCAGCAACAAAAGAATAAGACGGGGCCAATCAACGAGTATAGATCTTTTTGATTATACTACTTGTATAGATCTCGCTCTGGGGAGACTTTGAGCCCGTTTTAACTTTTCTTGGGGTGTTGCGTAAACCGGTTCCATGGGAACGTTTTCAGCTGTAGGCTGTTGTCTACGTTTAGCAATCCATGCCATGAATGCCGGGACGATATATTTTGCTAATGCCACCACTGATATAAGTAGCAACAAGAGTCCTGTCATTGATAGGGATGTAATAGAGAGTATATGAGGAATCTTGGCCTTTGGTCCAAAGTGGATGCTGTTCACTTTGGTACGGATTTCGTCTAGAGATTTTGTATCTAGGTGGATACGTTGGTTTGTATCATCTCCGAGGAGTAACGTTGGTTGTTTATCAAGGTTTTTAGGAGCGGATATCTTGGACATATATTCTGCCAATTCCTCTTGCGTTTCGTTTGTGCCTGGGAAGTAGGTTGGTTGGAAAACTTTTAGCGGATGTAGATTTTCTGCTTCGTAATACAGAGTGTGAGACCCTATTTGCAAGGAACATAGTTCGTTGATTGTCATGATTCCTTGTCCTGCGAGACGATGAGTGAGTAACTGTTGAGTACAAGTTATATGTACTATAGTAGTTTCGGTTAAGGAGTACAGCCACGAATTTGGTCTATTGAGCTTAATTATTGTATCTCTTGGGGGAATTTGAGCTCTGATGCTACACTGTGGGTGTTCGCCCAGTGGATTGAATAAAAGTTTAATAACACATTCATCTGTTTGGATGAATTTGATTGTTTCTACTGGACACTATTATGTCCAGTAGAGCTTGTTGTCTAAATTCCAACTCTATCATTTGTAGTGTCAGACTAGAGACAATTTCTTGTCTTATTTGGTGGGCTGTCAACTCGTCTGTTGTGTTCCTCAGATTGTTAATCTGGTTGGTTATCTGACGCTGTCGTTCAGACAGGGAAGATAGGGGTTTCTGAATTTGTTCAAATGTGGTTTTTATTACGCTGATCTGTTGTTTTTCCAGATCAGCTAAGGTTTGAGTATTTACCTCTAATTCGCTTAGTCGGCTGTACACCTCTTGTTTGTTTCCACTATCCATGGTACCGAAAATATAATGCATCGCATTTCCAATTCCATCGAAGATGGATCGGGGCTTGCGCGATTTGGGCACAGCTTCCCTAATAACACTGGTACGCCTATTGATATTTTCCATCAGGGCGTGTATATGTTTTGTCTGTAGCGTACAAAGGTCCTGTATAGAAGACCCATTTCCACACAATTGGTGTATGTAGTGTTCCGCTCGTTCTGCTAGTCGCGTCTGATTTTCCAACTCGGCCAGATCTAACTCAGTGATGATGCTTCAAGTGTCGTGGTAAACTGATAGGCTTCCAAGATCCTCAAATAGTACTCCCGTATTATTTAGGGGCGTTATAGAGTAAGGTTCCTCCGCGAGGGCTCCTATTATGAGCAGGAATAGTCCGTGGAAAATGATGGACTGCATTGTTATCTAGGAGAGGATAGGATAGGGTATTAAAATGGGTTTTTATTTGACTTTGTAGCTTACATGCTATTATATATGTGTCTTTCAATTACTTAAATTATATTGACACCATGTTATTCGTACAAAGGTTTTAGACGGTTGTTATGTACCGTGACCTCTTGTTTACGAATTTTTATTGTGGTGTTTACAGTACTAGGGATACCGGTTACCGTGTAGGGTCCTACCCAAATCTGGGAGAGCTTATGTTTACGACTCTCGCTCTTGAGTAGAACCTTGTCTCCTCTGTGAAATGTCAGGGGACGTACAGCTTTGTCATAGTAATTTTTCGAGCGTTGTTTACTCATCAGAAAGTTTTTCCGTGCCATGGCGTAAGACTTTTGAAGCTTATACCTGAGAATATGGTAGTAGCTCTCGTGGTTATACACGGGTTCGGGGTCTCGCCTTAAGTTGGACGGAACGTCCGCTGTAAAGCCGTATAGGCAGTCCATGGGAGTTAATTTTGTCCCTTCGTGTACACTGTTGTTGTACACGAAAGCAGCGGTTCGCAGATAACTATCCCATGACCTGGGATTTTCGTCCACTATAGTTCGTAGATATTCAATCAACGGTCTATGTGCACGTTCGAGTGCTCCACTTGATTGGGGATGATAAGCTGTGGTTTGCAGCTTATTTATCCTGAGGAGTTTGCATACCTTTTTGAATAGGTCACTCAGGAAATTACTTCCCTGATCGGTGACTATTCTTTTGGGAATGTGGTAGCGCGTGACGATTTCGTCGAAGAAAATTTGCACTACCGTTATAGCTTCCCCATTTGGTATGGCATACCAATCTACGAACTTCGTGAGGTTATCCTGAAACGTTAGTATGTATTTGTTTCCAGATTCAGTTTCCTCTAGTGGGCCGACTATATCTAGATAGATTTTGTCGAATGGTTGTTCCGCTATGTCTGTAATCACCATCGGAATTTTATACTGTGGTGAGGCCTTCATGGTTTGACATTTGGCACACCGCTTAATGTGCTTTTTGATGTCACTAAGCATGTGCCTCCACCAGTACTTTCTTCGAATCCGTTTATAGGTTTTTATCACTCCCTGATGGCCGCCAAAGAGAGAATCATGATAATCTTTTAAGATTAATTGAATCTCCTCTGGGCTTGTGATTACTTCAGGGGGACGAGTTTCGTCTATAATTGGTGGATTGGTACTAGGTGGACTGTCACGGTCTGCGGTCCCTTCTGGATGATGAGTTTGTTCTTCTTGTTCTATTAGTTTGGCCTGGCTGTCTGGATTTGTTCCACTTTCCTGAATGTTTCGTGTCTGGGCTCTTGTTACTGCATTGCATTGCAGACACTCCTTAAGGTCCGATGAGTGTTTTTTCTCCTCTATGTCCGAGTCTATTTGGTGGTGGACTATAGCTTCTACCGCGAAGGTTGTAGTTTCCTTGTCTTTGTTATTTTCCCGTGGAATGCGGCTTAAAGCGTCGGCATTCGTGCTGTACTTTCCGGGCTTATATTCAATTTTATAATTGAACTCGGAAAGTTTATGGTGAAATCTCACCAGACGGGATGTGGGGTCCTTAACATTGAAGACTCCCTTGAGTGGTTTGTGATCTGTATAGACCGTGAACTCTCGGCCTTGCAGATAACACCTGAAATTTTTAGTCGCCCAAGCTATAGCCAGTAACTCTTTCTCAATCGTGGAATAGTTACGTTCGGCTTTGTTCAGGGTACGGCTGGCGTAGGCAATTGGCTGGTCACTTCCTACCTCTCCTTGAGAGAGAACTGCTCCAAGAGCCTCGCTGCTGGCGTCGGTGGTAAGGTTAAAGGGTTTTGAAAAATCGGGATATATTAAGAGTGGAGGGGAAATTAAAGCGTTCTTAATGCTTTGAAATGCCTCTTGGCATTTCTCAGTCCACTTAAACTTTACATCCTTTCGGAGTAAGTTTGTTAGGGGACGTACTGTTTTCGAAAAATCGGGTATGAATTTTCGGTAGTAATTGGCAAGGCCCAAAAATGATTGCACTTGCCTTACTGTCTTAGGGATGGGGAAAGTTTGGACGCATGCCGTTTTGCTAGGGTCAGGTAGTGCTCCTTGGTTAGAACATTTGTGTCCTAAATACACTACCTCGCGCCTGAGAAATTGACATTTCTCAGGTTGAAGTTTCAGGTTATTTTCTCTTAACCTGTCAAAGACTTTTCGAAGCTTTTCGTTGTGGTCTGCCAGACTTTTTCCATAGATGACGATGTCATCTAAGTAGACGAAACATTCTAGGCCTTGTAGGCCAGTTAATATGAAGTTCATTAAACGCTGAAATGTGGCCGGGGCTCCTTTGAGTCCGAACGGCATACGTTTGAATTCATAATGCCCGTAGTTGGTACTAAAAGCCGTTTTGCTCGATCTTTCGTATCGACGAGTACCTGATGATAGCCATTGGCTAGGTCTAGGGTGGTGAAGTATCTTGAATGGCCCAGTTGATCGAGGATATCCTCAATCCGAGGTAGAGGGAAGGCGTCGCCAATCGTTTTTTCATTCAACTTGCGGAAATCAACGACGACGCGCCACCTTTTCTCACCGCCTGGTCCCGCTTTTTTGGGGACGACTAGCAGTGGTGAGTTCCATGGGCTTTTGCTGGGCTGGACAATGTCGTTGTCTAGCATTTCTCTGAGTTGCTCATTTATTACATTTCGCTGTGTCTCTGGTAACCGGTACATCTTTTGGTTAATGGGTGCTTGGTCTTGCACCAGAGGGATGTCATGGGTGATGGCATTGGTATGTGTAAGCCTGTCACCTTTTAAAAAGAATATGTCATCATATTCGTAACAGAGATTTGTTATTGAGGCTTTTTCCTCAGAATTTAAAGTTTCATTTAGACTGAGTTCTTGCTCTAGTCTGGTGAGGCGGGGATGAATACTGGTGTCTTCTTGTTCGACATCGTTTGGGAACAGATATATGTTGTAGGGTGGCCTTCTGATCGGCGCTTATTGCCCTGTTTTTATTACTCTTAGTTCTAGACTTACTTAATGATTTTATATTATTTATTTTACCTCTTAACCTACTTGTTTTATATATGAGAGGCGCTGGGCCAGGTGAATCTGCGGGAGTTGCTAACGACAGACCTTTTGTATGCTGGCCAGCGCCTGACGTTGGGGTTTTCATGAGGGACCCGCAAGCGTCTTGGAGCAGTTTCTTATGACTGCTTAATTGACTGGGGCTCTTATGCCCTATTTTCTTAATCTTAGATCTAATTATATTTTGATGCTCACCATCGCCGTTATTTCGACTCATGGGCTGTTGTAATATTTTTGTCTGGCTCTCGTTTGATGGGGACGACAGTGTAGTCTTTAATGGGAACCAGATTTAGGTTCACGCTGTTTAGAACTACTTGTGTACTGCGTGTGTTGAGGATTCCTATAGGGACTGCTTTTAACCCAGTTGAGAGTAAGCTGTTTGCTAAGAAGACTCCGTCGTCTATTTCTTTCGACAGACTGAGCATTTCTTCCTGCAACTGCAACGGAACTTTGACTACGATCTGAGACCTTGCTGGTACGCACACAGGTTCATTTAAATTCACCTGATACTGTCCAGTCTTACGGGCCGGATCTTCGGTAATCAAGTCACCCTTATCGCGTTCTTGTAAGTCACAGCCGACTTCTTCTGACTGAGAAGCTTTGAGAACACTTCGGGTAGAAGGTGTATCCCCGTCTGGTTTAATATCTTCTACCAGGGTCTCTTTGTTAACTGTGTTTTGTGAACACGGGTTGTCCGATGCGGTTTCTAATGGAACAGCAAACTCTTCTGGATTGGTTTCCGTGCGAGGAAATCGCAGAACCTTGTTGGGTTCCTCAACTTTACAATTTTTGGCTAGGAAATCATTTCCTAGTAAGCCGTCGTCAGAAATACCTGGGATGTTTTTTACCACCTGAAAGTTGCAAGGTAAGTTACTTTTTAGCATGAAGTTTCCTTGGCAACTTCCTAAGGTTTTTCCGGTGCCAAAGGGGCTTTGAAGCGTTAGTTTTTTGTTGGGATTTATTAGCTCGCGAGATTTGAGAGCTTTTTTCTTAATTATACTGATCTCAGCGCCGGTGTCCACTATTAGCTGGGCCTGACCATTTAGACCTATGTCTAGAGGAAGTCTGGCGGTGGGCACACTGAAGTCTGGCGGCTGAGAAGACCCTTTTTTATTGCTGGTAGGGTTTATAGTCGAGCCGGGGAGTTTTGGGTCGACTCTTTGTCGTTTCCCTGTTTTTTATCCTCCCATTTTTGCTTTTGTCGACATTCGTCGATCTTGTGTCCTCGGCGCCCACAAAAATCACATTTTTGTCTTATATTAAAGACTCTGGGGCCTTTTATATTGTTTGGGTCTGACTGTGGTGGATTGCTAGGCGATCCTCGTGTGAAACGATTTGCAGACTGTGTTTGGTTGTTTCGACAGTCGCGAATGCCATGCCCATAACTTCTACAGTTAGTGCAGAAGGGGGTGTTTTTGCGTTTTAGACACTCCGTGTAAGTGTGTCCCCGCTTCTGGCAGAAATTGCAAGTGATGTTTTGTACCAGATTCTGTGTATCCGGTTATCTGGAATCCCTTCGTGGAAATGGCGGGCGTAGTGGTTGAGCATGTACGTATGGGGGATTAAACTGTCTGGGCTCTTGTGCTCGTGGTGATGCATACATGGGTGGCTGTGGTGCTTGATTGTAAGGAGTTCGGCTAAGAGCTCGAACTCGAAGACTTGGGTCTATTGGTGCCATTGGATATGGCTGCTGCGTTAGCGGCGTTTGGACGAAAACTGTGCCTGCTTGTAACTTTTCCAAGTCTAAAGCCTTTTGTATCAGCTGCTCTAGATCATTTTCTACCAGAGTGAGGAGGTACTGGCATAGGTGGGGATTGTTCACTCCACTTTTGAGGGCATTCTTGGCGAAGTCCGCCAACTGTGTCTTCACAGCTGGGGCTGCCGTTGCTCCGTACTTCAGTACCGCTGCTTCGTTGCAAAGCATCAGCAACTGCTTCACTCTTGTTGTGAAGGCAGTGAGAGTTTCCAACGGGTTTTGCCTCATTGTGATCAATTTGTTGACCAATTCTTGATATGATTCTCGTGGTAAATAGGTTCTGTTCAGACGTTCCTCCACCTCACTAAAAGTAGTTGGAACGTCCGAAGCAAACAGCTGATAAGCATCGCCACGAAGTCTTGTGGGCAAGATATGTAGGAAGGCTGGTTTTTCTTCCTCACTTAAACAGTGTAGGGCCTGTTTGCAACAGCCAATAAATGTTTGTAGCTCACGACCTAGCTGTGGGGTATTTTCACCCGAAAACAGCGGAACTAGTTGTGCCGTGAGCTTGGCCACCTTTGCATAATCTACCATTGTGATTATCTTTTTATTTAAACTTTTGTAGGGTAGTCTACTGGTGCTTTGACGAATTTCAGGGCTGGTTTCTGGACTAGATTCCGTGAAGGATACTTCTAGCCAGCCACTAAGGAGATTTTCGGCGGTTGTTTGCTAACCACTAATATCACTGACACTAGTATCACTATCAGCACTTACAACTACACTGGCTGTGGTCTTATCTATACCTAATGAACGTGAAAACCCGGCGAATTCGATAAGCTCCTGTTTGAATCGCTTTGTCTCTTTTTTAAATTTTTCGATCTGTGTCAGCCTCTGCTCTCTGCCTTGACTTAATCTGTGGTCAAGAGCGTCGCAGTGCGTGACAGTGAGCTTATCGGATTCACGCGCCTTCTCTAATAACTTATCTAAAAATTTATCTAGACTTACTTTAGATACAACTGTGGGCCCTGTTAAAACGGTGCCGCTTCGAAGGCGAACTCCTGTTGCTTCTTGCTGTGCTGGGTCGTCTTCTTGGGCATTTTCTGTACCTTCCCGGAGGTGTTGAAGATTTTCACCTGGGGATTTCTCCGCATCGGATGAAGGTATGCAGTCTAATCTCGTGCCTGTCTCAGGTGCCGGTGTCGAGTTTCCTTCTGACATATGCGTCCCGCGTTGTCCAAAAGGGGGGCTTCCAGCCTTCTTAGAGTATTCCCTTCTGGAATGCTTTTTGCTACTAGGGGGGCTCCTGCCGTCTTAATGCCCTTGGCTGAGATTGAAAGGGGGGCTTTTGCCGACTTCGAGATCCCTTTCAATCCTGGAACGAAGTTATAATTTTCCGGTGCTTCTGTTTGCTGCTGGGGGGCCCTAGGCCTACTTACTGCCCCTGGATATGGTTGAAAGGGGGGGCTTAAAGCCTTCTTCGAAATCCCCTTCAACCCAGGAACGATGATATCTTCCTTCTGGAGTTGGTTTTGATTGGGAGTCCGTTGTCCTGACTTCTTTTCGGCTGGGAATGAGCTTCTATTAGTGAGTCCAGGTCCCTTGTTGATTTCGTTCCCTCTTTTTTTCACTCACTGGGGTGAACGCTTGCTCGCCTGGAGCAGAGGCGCCTATAGATGAGATCTTCCCCGAGCGTTGGGGGTGACGTGGCCGTATAGTGTGGCTTAGTCAAAGGTTCCCCGTAGATTCGTGTAGGACCAAGGCTTTTCAAGCGTTTACGATCGTTTAACTTGACCAAGCTTCCTTGATCCTACCGGCTGCGCTCACCTGTGAACTTGGTTCACTTCCGCTCACTAATAATCCAGTTCGGGGTTCTTGTTTCACAAAACACTCTGTTGTATTTTTCTATCTCTTCTTTAATTCTTTATTTTTTTTTTACAAGACGTAGCTATTCTATAATTTTCCTATTCTTAAAAAACACATCTTTATTTTAACAACACAACCGAACTTTCTTTTTATTAGATCTTTATTTTAACTACACCACCGAATTTTCTTTTTATTAGATCTTTATTTTTAACTACACAACCAAATTTTCTTTTAATTAAATCCTTTTTTTTTATGCTACCCGACTCAAACCAACAAACCAAGAACTCTTTTTAGAACGACCGACTTAACTCTTAAGAACCGACTCCTGCTCCCGGACCCGAGATTGCGCCGCTTTTACGTTTATAATTCAACTCAATTCTTGATCACATTCATCGTGATCAAGAGTCGTTGTTCAGGATAGAAAATGCTAAATTGCATTTTCTTATCCTGAGAAAATTTTACTTTTTAATTCTGGACATATTCAAACATGTCCAGAATTATTCGCGTTGAACGATGGCTTCAAAAATGTAATCTTACACTTTTTAAAACATCAGCCACCGTTTGAAATCGCGACGCGCCTATACATACAATGCATTTATGCTGCGCGCGTTTCTTATCGCGAAAGCATTTTTTTCGTAATATGTATGTACGTATGTACATACATATTGTACTTTTTGCGACAAATCGTACTGAAGGTACGATTTGCTTTTTGATTTCTTTTTTAATTAAATTGTTGAAATGACAAATTTTGCTGAAGGCAAAATTTGTCGTGGAAATTTTTAAGTAAAACGACTTGGGGTGTAAAAGGAAACTTTTGTTTTTCCCAAGTCGTTTTATGGGAATAAAATGAATGGTATGTGAGGAAAATTGCTGATGCAATTTTCTTCACCCATTTAAGAGATAAGCTAATCATGTTTTAAGCATGATTAGCTTATGTGAAAAATTAATTGAATATTATTTTTATGGTTTGCCCTTTTTCAGGTTTATAAGAAAATATTAATTATTTTAGGTATATAACATCGGCAGGTCCCGATGTCATCAGTAAGCTTTGTCCATACTAGCGTCTCCGAGAATGCGGAGAGGGTCATATTCTCACAGACCATCGTCCTTATTTTTGCAGGATAATCTGTTCCTCCTCCTAGTCTCATAGGAATTTCTTTGTTACCATATTTGAGTATTCGTTCTCCGATATCTAAATTTATTTTATATGTGGTCATAAAGTCTAGTCCAAGGATGCATTCATCCATTATGTCTGAAACTAGGAAATTGTGAGGAAATAGTAGTTCACCTGGTTGAATATCCAAAGATATTTCTCCAAAAACTTGTGGCTGGGCGGCTCCAGTTGCTGTTCTTAGTAAATATTTGGTGGTATTGTGAAGGCATTTGTTCTTGACAAGATCCGCTCTAATAAGTGATCTCGAAGCTCCAGTGTCGATAGTGACAATGCAGTCATTTTTTCCTACACTTCCATATATAACAAGACTGCTATTATTTCTCTGTAACTGGGCTATCTGAATGATGACTTCGGGGCTGTCGACTCTATAAACCAACTTCTGCCCCCCGAAGTTGGTTTTTACATGTTTTCCGACTGCTGAACAGGGGAGCTGATGCGACTAGTCACTGTTTGATTTCTAGGCTCTCCCCGAATAGCTTGCTCCCTGGCTCGACATCTTTGGCATTCTGTTCTGTCCTCCTCTTCTGGTGATTCTGTTCGACGGCGTTCTCTGCAGTCCCTTTGGAGGTGTCACTGGTCTATTACAATTCCAGCATCGCAGAATCCCGCGTGTAGAATTGCTCTGTGATGGCTGTATTCTATTACAAGTACATTCCTCCACCGAAATTTCTCTGCACTCGTACTGCACTTCGAGAAGCTTGCCTGGCAGATTCATACGCTAATGCATACGCTAGTGCTTCTTGCTGTTGATTTCTTTCCTGCTAGCCTTAACGCTTGTTGTAAATTTTGATCTGCAATGGCGTTCACAAATGCTTCTGTTGCCACTTCATTAAGGAAATCCGCATTTACGCTAGAGTACGAAAGATAAGCTAATCTTTCCACATCAGCCTGCAGTTGTTGTAGTGACTCGCCATGCTTTTGAGTCCTATTGCGTAACTGCAGGCGATATACTTGCTGCATGTGTTCATCTCCATAACGTAATTCTATCGCCTTGTACTAGTGAAATGTAATCACGTTGCTTTTCAATTTGAATAGTTTGTACTAACTCTGACACAGGACCTCGAAGTGCTAATACCAGAGCTGTAGCTTTGTCTGCGTCATTCCATCCATTTACTCCGGAAGCTGCCTCAAACTGTCTCTTGAAAATATGCCACGAATTTTGTCCATCAAATATTGGAGGTTTCATTCTGCCTGCACCGGATATTTCAGTTCCTTCGTGCCGAGGTTGTCGATACTTCATTCTGTCCAAATCTGCTTTAAAGTTGTCAAGCTTCTCCGTAACATTTTGTTTGCACTTCCGACACTTGCTGTTGAACTTCCAGCACTTCCTGCTAGATTCCTTCAATTTTTACATTTTTCTCGTCTAATGAATTTTTAAGAAAAGTCTTCTGTTCCTCCAAACAGGTTTCTAGACAATTCTGCAAAGAACACTTTTGTTCATCCAATGAGCTTCTAGAGAATTCTTTTGTTCATCTAGACGGGATTCCAGAGAATTCTTTTGTTCTTCCAAACGCGCTTCTAGAGAATTCTTTTGTTCCTCAAAAGCATTCTTTTGTTCCTCAAGGGCATTCTTTTGATCGTCCAAACGGGCTTCTAGAGAATTCTTTTGTGCATCTAGACGGGATTCCAGAGAATTCTTTTGTTCCTCAAGAGCATTTTTCACTTGCAGGGTTGAAAGCTCCATTTTGGTCATTAAAGTACCCAAAAGCTGTTCTATGTTCATCGCAAGCTCTTCTTCAGTTTCTGGTTCTTCCTCGAAAACGTATGTATCAGGATTCTTTTCTTCCTCTATCAACGCTTGTCTAAGTCGCTCGACTAGAACATTCTTTAGACCTGTCGTTTGCAATGACCGCTTCCCCAACTCCACTTTCAATTCCTGTATGCGAAGCTCCTCTACTTTGCGTCCCATTCTTGCGCGATTTCACAAAATTAATCACTCTTTGAATTTCAAAGTCAAATGCCACCACTTTATTTCGCGATTTTATCCCACTTCTGACACGAGTTGTTACGAGCGTGGCCTTAGTTCGTTATTTAAAACACAATATTTCAGATATAATTCAAAAGTTCTTTCTTTATTTAACTTTACTGTTTACTCTCACAAATTCACAAATAATTATCAAATCAACTCTTTATTTATCGCTAGTACTGTACTTCTAATTATCGCAATCCAAATAGTTTACTTCGTTCACTTCTCATTTCGCTGTCTGAAATAATACTCGCCTCCTGGATGTGAGTAGCGCCGTATTTATACTCGACAAATTATCCTAGAACCTTCGTGAATATTCCGTTTACCCAACACAACGTTTACTAGGATGTCACTAACGTAAGTTGTTTCCATTTCCAATAGATGTCACTTGTATCACTTTGTAGCGCTTAAAAATATATATACATATGTGGGAAAATATGAAAACGATAAAACGATGTTATATGCAAACTGTTTAATTAATTGATTTAATTTACGTTAAATCAATTTATTATAACTTTATAGTAGAAATAACGCTTAAAGAATTACTCGCCGCGGATGGTGTGGCAGGAAAAAAACTCTTTAGAACAATCGAGACGCCCTCAGCGACAGCCCAGGAAGAACTCAGCCCTCTTCTCCTTCTGTCACCTCATCGTGCTCGCATGATGCGAGTATAATTTCGCGATGGGCCAGTGCTGTTAGCCGCTGCAAAATATCCCACATATATATCACATTCTTGACAAATTTTACATTACAATTTTCTGATTATAAGTGTGTTTTTCAGTGAAGTACAAAAATCTATGACCCAAAAATTATATAATGAATTCTATCCCCAATACAACTACTCTTGAACATCGTACATTATAAATCTGTGTCAATAAGTGTGTTTTCTATTGTGTGTGAATTTCTTACCCAGTAGCCTATACACATACCTAATCTGATCTTAGTATAATTAGTGGGAAATTCTAATACAAAAATAAGTGTGACAGTTTATTGAAAGTTAAAAATAAGTGGTCAGTGTTTTTTGTTATAAGAAAATAGTCCACTGATCTTATTCCACGATTATCAGTGCATTCATTTCAGTCTTCACTAGATTCAAATTTGCGTATACGTTCTAACTACCGGCAGTATATTTTATCCTCCTTCGATCTGGATATAAGGTCTAGTGGCTTACTTTCTCAATCCTTTAAACATGTCTTGCACTTCAAAAACTTGTTGCTAACCAAAACATCTCTGCACAAATCTTCGAAAAATCATTCAATAACTACTACAATTTATGTCCGGGTTTTAAAATTTTGGAAACCAATTAAATAAAAATTTAATTTTTTGTGTATGTACGGTATAGTTTATAATGCCGACAGTGACCCCGACTCGACTATCACTCAAGTTTTTTCTTCTGGTCCCAGCCAGTCTTTGCTGAACTCCATACAGCACGGGACAATATCAATCAAAACATTCGCTAAAAATTTTCTGTCCATTCTTCTACATGCAATTTCTAGTAATCCCTCTATTTATAGTAAAAAAATCACACTCACTGGCGTCTTCGTACTCAGTATATGTATCAAGGGTCTTGCTTTCAGCTGTAGCATGCTTAAAGCATACGGTCGGCAAATACCCGCGTTAATTGCACTTGAACCACCGTAAATTTTTTCTATTGCACTCGATCACCATATGATCCCCATTACCGCACCGAAACACTTTCCTTCTGTTGGTCTATTTCGAATACTTTTGCCGGCCTTGTATGATCGTTCAGATGTAATGTTTTTGTCATTGTAACGATTTGGTTGTCTTTTGCTTGTGGCGGAATGCTGCATTTTACTGACTGCATGTAATGCCAGTGGTCGCCCTCTTATTTCACGGCTCTCCTGTTTTCATGCTTATGTAGCTTACCTTGGGTACCTGTGTTTGTTTTCTGTACCCCCGTCTCGCCAACCAACCCAACCAATGTAAAATCTCGATACTGCAGTGCGTCAGTTCACGTATGTAAAATAATTGCAAACGCCACCGCACAAATACGGGATATAACACAATTTGGCGGCACTTCACGAGAGAAAAAAGACATAAAAATTTACAAAAGTACCAAGAAAAGCAAAAAGTATGTAAGATAAAGTATGGGTATAACATAATAAAAAGTAAAACTCATTTTTAAAAGGAGGAAAAATCGGAGCTTTTACTGAAAGGGGGAAGTGTAGGTATGTGCAGTCTACTAAGATCATGCTGTTCCTCGGCATATTGCAAGTGTATAATTTTTACAACAATTTAATCAGTTTTACTGGATGTTAATGCACCTAATGGACTGTAATTAAAAATCGGTTTTTTTTTACAAAACAAAAACATGGAAATTGATAAATGTGTTGATGAATTTACAAAATTTCAGTCAAAATCTAAGCGATAAGAACAGCTTTTATCGGAAAATTAACATTGGCTTAATTTTTTAGATCATTGTAATGCTCATTTGTGCACCGCGGTATTGAAGATTGCACATTATGTTTTATTGTACTAGCTCATAATGCCAACGAAGAAACAGTGTTTTAACAATTTCTCAACTGTGGATGAAAGAAAAATCTCACTGAACATATAAACGGCTTCGTCACTAATCAAAACAAAATTTAATTTTAAAGATATTAATTGTGTTGATTTTTATACATTGTTAAAAAAAAGATACACGATGAGAGGCCTTTGCTCTTTAGTCTCTGGTTTACAGAATCTAAAATCTCCAAAATGTTTATATGGCAAGAGACTCTTGTCTCAGATCAAAAAATTAGGATCTGAAGACCATAACAAAAAGTCTCTAGAGACACTTGTTCTTAAAGTGTATACACGAAATATATGTTTGGCCTCCAGAAATCTGTGTTAATTGTCAAGTAAAACATTGTTAGAAAGAAAGTGAAAAAGCTTTAAAAAAATGTATGCAAAAATTTTACGGGATAAAAGACAACACAACAAAGTGTAATTTTCTTTATTTTTCCAAAAATAACCAGCCCCCTATTGACGAAAAAATGTCTCTTCTTTAAAGCCATTACTATCTCAATTTGAGGCTTGCGTCTGTTCGTCTGTCCGGCCGTCCGTGAGTCCGTCCGCACGATAACTTCAACGCGTATATTTAAAGAGCTGAAAATTTGCACACGAACTTTGAAAAAAAGTAAATTTAAGGTCGAAAATGGGACAAATCGGGTAACACTTTCCTAGGGTTGCCATACACAAATGTCGTTTTTATACCCTAGATGAAATCTATAGGGTATACTAAGTTTGTCATTCCGTTTATAACACCTTCAAATAATGACGGTAGAGCAAAATGGATCGCACATCGCATAATATTAAAACTTATTTTGATTTTTGCATGTCCGTCCGTCCGCAACTCATTCGTGGGATTGCCATACAAAAATTTCGTTTTCCGCTATATATTTGGACACTACCTGAGAACGTGTTGACGTAGAGAGCTGAAATTTGGTACATGGTGTTTTTATTGTACTAGCAAATAAAATTTCAAAAAATGGAGTAATTCGGGCAACCCCTTCTTGGTGTTGCCATATAAAAATTTAGGTTTTTTACGTATACTTTGAAAACGATCAGTCCAAGACATTTTTATTGCACTAGAAACTTCTTCAGAATACAAAATCCTATAAAATCATCTAGGGTATCATGAGAATTGGTCCTAGACCAATTCTAGCTTTTTTACTTGTTTACTCTGTATATTTGCACATTGCCTGAGAGCGCGTCAACGTAGAGAACTGATATTTTGGACAGTGTTTTCATGAAAAGAGTAAATATCATTTCAAAAATGGATAAATTGGGCAACCGATTCTTGGTGTTGCTATATAAAAATATAAGATTTGTACGTATACTGTGAAAACGATCAGTCCTAGACGTTTTAATTGCACTGAAAAGTTCTTCAGAATATGATATCCTATGAAATTGGTCATCATCATTTATACTTTTCAACGAACCGTTCTAGAAATTGCAAAAAAAACCCTTCAAAAATCAAACTGGTGCAGATAGGTGACCATACGAAATTACATACGGGTATTCATCTACAGCGTCATAAGAATTGGTCTTAGACCAATTCTAGCTTTTTACTTGCTTTTCTTATAAAAGGCATTCTTTACATAACTTTCTTTGAAATAATTTAAAGACCGTGCCTCTGTGATAGGTATTTGGATTCAAAGTTATCATTTCTTTAATATAACTTTCAGGTATGTGTAGTAACTACACATACACAAAATTGGAAAATTTTAAGGGTTTCAAAGTTAGTTTAAATTTAGTATAATTCAGGCAGCATTCATCGCACGACAAAAAAATTTAATTTTCAGCAAAAGAAGAACGTTGGGAAAGTATAAATTTTGTTCGATTTTCGATGGAATTACCCCATGATAAATTAAATAATAATTAACAAAAAACTTTGCTAAACACACTCCACAGTTAAACAGCAGAATACACAATAGTCTCCGGAAATCTAGAGACGAAAAATGAGCAAACTTCGAAGACTAGAGACCGAGCATTAAAACCCGATTGATTTGAAACACACGACGGGAGACCGGAGCCGGAGAACAACAAACTTTTTAGTATTTTGGTATCTTTAGAGATTTGTTTGCATCTACAAAGTCTCTGGGTGTCCAGAGATCGAGAAAGTGGTCTCTTGAAGTTAAAGTCTCTCGCCATGTAGCTTCACCTTTCCGAGATATGAAGGTCTTTTGAAAAAGCTATATGGCACACTAAATGTAAAATTGTATTTCTAATTTTTAGAAGATTTATTTATGTTCCACAATGTAAGAGAGATTTAATTTAGTTCATTCATATCGTTATATTTTACTGTTTTTTTTGTAAACTGACTAATTTTATAATAAATAAATAAAAATAGACACTATGCATAACAATTTCAACCTATTTCATTAGTAAGTAAAACTGAAAATTATTTGGCAACAATGTCCGGCTTTCAAGCTAAAATGTCCGGTGCTTTCGAACTTGTTTTCTTAGTTTAATGATTTTACAGATGGCAGCCCTATCGCTACCCTCATTTACTATCTGAACTTAACGCTCAGCCTGACCATTTGTGGGAGGATGATAAGGAGCGCAAAATTTGGGGTAGATTCCTTTAGAACGTAGAAATAGTCCAAACTCGTTGGAACGAAAATTTGTGCCATTATCCGAAACTATGGTGAATGGTAAGCCGCATCTAGAAAAAAAATCACGCAATATTTCGATGACCCTTGATACGCTGGTATCGTTCGTGGGGATTGCTTCGATCCACTTGCTATATGCATCAACTATTATAAAAAAATATCTATTCAAAAATGTGCCAGCGTAATCTATATGCAATCCCTCCCAGGGATAGCTTGGATACTCCCATTAGTGTGGTTGTAACTTCTTTGCGTTATTCTTGATCCTTGAACAATTCGAACATTTCTTTGCAAGTTGCTTCATTGTCTTATGAAGCACTCTCCACCATACGTAGCTCCTGGCGAGAGCTTTCATCCTCGAAATACCCACATGTCCAACATGAAACTCATTCAATATACGTTTTTGTAATCTTTCTGTGATCATCACACGTGAGCCGTTAAATACGCAACCATCTTGAATAGAAAACATCACATTTAATTTGCCATTAGGTAAGTCCTGTCTAGTCTGCAGAGTATGAAAATATTTCGTACTTTCTGCATCCATCAATGTCTCCTCTTTTATTTCTGATTGTGTTACAGGTAAATTCTGAATTCGGTTTAATTGATAAAATGATATCGTGTCAAAATCAGTCCTGTCGCTGCTGTCTTCGGGAAAGCGCGACAAATAATCAGCATTTGCGTGTTGCTTAGTATTGCTGTAGCGGATTTCATAATTAAATCCTGATAAAAAAGTTTGCGTAGTGTAATAATCTTACAGCAGATCTCGCCGGAAAGTTTTTATTTGGATTAAATATACTGACAATGGTCTGTTTTCTTTGAGGAGTTTAATCCTTCTGCCATAACAGTGTTGGAAAAACTTCCGAAGCCCCTATATGATGGCAGTTGCCTCTTTATCGAGCTTTGAATAATTCCTTTCAGCATGCTTTAAGGATCGAGAGGCGAATGCGTTCGGTTTTTCATCCCCACTTTTTGTCATATGCGATATTACATCTCCTAGTCCCCTTCGGAGAAGTATCTGTGGCCAGAATGAGCGGCAGCTCCGCGTTGTAATATTTTTTTTAATTCGTTGTCGTCAAAAAGCACGAAACGCCTTTTAAATTTTTAAGAATTGTATCCATGAGGCGCTGCCATGCCTTTGGCGCAATCTTGATTCCAAACATTAGACGATGTACTTTATAATTACGTTTATGAGTGCTGATTGTTTGTAATGTGACACTATCTTCATCAACCTCCATGTGTAAATATGCTTGATGTAAATCAAGCGTACCTACACAAATATTTTCCACCACTCATTTTAGCAAATATGTCGCTTTGTAGTCTGCGCAGAGTCTTACTTTGAAATTTTTTATTAAACTGGTACAACTGGAGTGCCCCATAGCACGAAACCGGCTTTTCGATAATTCCAGCACCTCCTAAGCAAACTATTTCGAACTCAATTTTATCTTGAAGAGCGTAGAGGATAGCCCTAGCTATATAAAGGCCGGTGTAACATTTGAATTTTGTACCTTTATCGCGCACCAATACTTCGGTATTTTTACGAGTTGTTCATTGAAAATATTGAAAAATTCATTAATGACCTGTTTCAATTTGACTTGGAATTCATTCTCTGGAATATCAAGTGAATTTGTTCCTTTAGGTTTTATGTATCAAATTAAATACTAACTTAGTCATCCATTCACGTCCTAAAATTGTATCAACATCTTGCGATAGGGCATATAATTTGTCACTCGATTGGACTCAATCGTAAGGTTTACGACATAGCAACCACACCTAGGTCTCACAATTTCGTTTGTATATGTAATAAAGGTTGCATTAGAGTTTTCTAAATCTTTATTTGGAAATAATTTTTTAAAGGTACGAAATGACATTGAGGAACGTACGGCCCTTGTGTCGAATTCCATACAGCACGGGACATTATCAATAAAAACATTCGCTAAAAATTTTCTTGTACATGCACCTTCTAGTAATCGCTCTATTTATAGTAAAAAAATCAAATCACACTCACTTGCGTCTTCGTACTCAGTGTATGTATCGAGGGCCTTGTTTTCAGCTGTAGAATGCTTAAAGCATACGCTCGGCAAATACCCGCGTTAATTGTACTTGAACCACCGTAAATTTTTTCTATTGCACTGATCGCCATATGATCCCCATTACCGCACCGAAACAGTATCCCTCTATTGGTCTATTTCGAATAATTTTGCCGGCCTTGTATGATCGTTGAGATGTAATGGTTTTGTCATTCTAACGATTTGGTTGTCTCTTGTTTGTGGTGGAATGCTGCACTTTACTGACTGCATGTTATGAAAGTGGTTGCCCTCTTATTTCTCGTCTCTCCTGTTTTGATGACTTAATTGACAAAGCAAGCTTAACAGTTACTTCGAATGTCGTAGTAGATTTTTGTTGCAATAATATTTCTCTTACCTCAGAAGCACGTATTCCTCGAATGAACAGAGGTCGCAAATGGGTGTCGTGCGGCCGTGGATTTTTATTGAAGGGACTAGGCCCGCTCGTTGACCAAGGTGATTACTGCAAGTGTAGTCTAATTAATTGCTGTCTTCGGTTTTTTGTAAACCTTGATGCTTCTTACAGCACCGTGATGCAGTGGTTTCAACTTGTCTCTAATAAATCCAATTTTTGGGGAGTAAATGAAACACTTACTTTTAACAACACGCACTGTTCCCAACTTTATTCCTCAAAGGTTGTGGCCAGAAGAAAAGACTCGATATAATCCAAAAAGCGTTAGGCTACTAAACGGCAAAGTATATAAGCCTCTACGTCTACATTTACAACAATATAATGCAACTACCAAACTACTATGTACATAAAATTGATAGAATCAGAGGCATTCCACGCATGCAGAAACAATGTGATGTATTGCACATTATATGGTATTTAAGGAATATAATATGCATAGATACATTAATTACAAATACTATTAGAATAAACTGCAAAGCTGAATATTAATTGAGGGAAACAAGTGCAATAAATTAAATAGGTACAGTAGCAAACACAATTATGAGAATAACTTAGATGTCGAAACATCCTCCCGCTGGTTAAGAAGTCCGCTTCTTAACTAGTTGGCAACTTGAAAACCTTGTTTATAGCTCGCCTTATGGTCCTCGTTTTGTGCGCAGTGATACCACACGAACCAAACCATCGTTTCCAGGATGTGTTGTCACTACTCGACCCATCAGCCATTTAGAGGGATGAATATTGTCTTCATGGATGATTACCAGTTCGCCTACTTCCAGGGAATCTGTTTCTCTTCGCCATTTCGGACGATGCTGAAGCGCTGAAAGATACTCTATCCGCCAGCGTTTCCAAAAACCTTGTAACATGGCTTGAAGGTGCTGCCATCTACCTAGTCGCGTGATCTTGGCTTCAGTGTAATCTGGTTCTGGAAGGGTAGTAGACTGCTCGAAGTGGCTTGGTGTCAAAACGTCAAGATCGTCTGGGCTGGGAATTGAGATGACCATATGGGCGCGAGTTCAGTACTGCTTCGTTTTGAGCCAGCAACGTGTACAACTCTTCAAATGTGAGGATAGTTTCCCCGATGACTCGACGGAGGTGCCACTTGACAGACTTAACAACCACCTACCAAATGCCACCAAAATGTGGAGCTCCTGGTGGGATAAAAGGCCATTCTATTTTGTGTTGAACTAAAAAAATAGAAATGGTTTAATTAGTTAGACTAGAGAAAGCTTAATTATGTAATTCGTTGATATGCCGTTTTCCACCCACAAAGTTGGTTCCATTGTCCGAGATAATCTTGGCTGGAATTCCTCGACGAGATATAAATCGTCGCAAGGCTGCCACAAATGCATCTGCACTAAGACTACTCACTAGTTCTAGGTGAAGAGCCTTCGTAACTAAGCACACGGATAGCGAGATGTATGCTTTAAAGGGTGGAACTCCTCTACCTGATTTGGTCCACACCGCTACAGGTCCAGCGTAGTCGATTCCAACATTGTAGAATGCTCGTGATATAGTGACCCGTTCTTTCGGAAGATTTCCCATAAGTTGCGTTGTCTTAGCCGCTCGTTGCCTAAAGCAAACTACACAGGTTTGTGTTACTTTCTTTGCAATCTCCCGAACGCCCAGAATCCAAAACCTTTGTCTGCTGATGCCTACTAACAGCGAATGTCCAGGATGCAAATGTATTTTATGTAGGTCTCGTAAGTGGATTTCACTCAATAGATGAGATTTGGGTAGAATGATTGGGTGCTTAGCATTGAAATTGCAAGATGAATTATCAAGTCGACCTCATACCCTTAAAATTTCAAATTCATCGAGAAATGGAGTCAGGCCTGTGATAGGGCTCCTTGATGAGACTTGCCGCGAATCTTTAAGATCTTCGATTTCCTCTGAAAATGCTACTTGCTGGATGCATTTAAAACAAATCTTCGCAGCTTCATGCAGCTCACGAGCTGTTATCGTTGTTGATCTTCTTTCGGCCTTTGATACCTTGGAATTCCATGCAAATCGAAAACAAAGGGCTATCGCTCGATTTAACTTATTAAACGATGAGAATCTTGTTACCAAATTTGGAAGCAGATTTCCTTCATTGACTTCTTGAACACCACAAACAATGTTTGACTTCCTTTGTTCCTTGTGCGCAGCTTCATTATTATCTGGAGCGGGGTCTGTAGGCCAGGCGCTTGATGGTTGTGATAACCATTCGTGTCCATTCCACCAGAAACTTAGGTTCGGCAAATCTCCTGCTGATACACCTCTAGTCACCAAATCTGCTGGATTACTTTGAGACTGTACATGTCCCCCATTGAGACCGAGGAATTAAGTCAAGAATTTCTGCTGTTCTGTTCCCCCACATACGTTTTCCATCGTCGAGGCAGGTCGGATAACCATGTCAAGGCTATCGTCGAATCCGTCCAGGCATGTATTTCAACCTTTTCTAAATTCATTGCCTCCTTTACATTTTTCATTAAACGTGCGAGGAGTACAGCACCACATAACTCTAGCCTTGGCAAGGATACTTGTTTTAAAGGGGCTACTCTGGTCTTCGACAAAACAATGCGTGTTATGATTTTACCACTGTCATCTAAAGATCTGCAATATATGACCGCTCCATAAGCAACTTCACTAGCATCCGAAAAGCCATGAAATTGGACCTCGTTTGCTGAGAAATACACTCGTCTGGGTATATTGATTTTCATAACTTCTGGTAGCTGCTCCTTAAATGATTCCCATTTCCGTACTAGCTCATCTGGAAGTTGATCGTCCCAATCAAACTTAATAGCCATAGCTGTTGCAACAGCATTTGTATGGATATAACGAGAGGAGCAAGCCATTCTAAAAGATCGAAAATTTTTAGCTTTCCGACAAGATAATCCGTTTAGAAACTCCACCTGAAGCCAATGTAGATAAACTAAATGAAAATGTATCCTCCGATGGATTCCATTGGATGCCAAGTACTTTCACCATGTCATCTCCGTCACTGATTTCTATATGTTTTCGCAGACCTTAATCTTCTACTAACAAATCTGAGGAGTTGGAGTACCATTTAGTGAGATTGAAGCCGCCGGAGTGTATAATGTGCGTTAATTCAGCCTTAAGTTTTACAGCTTCGGAAAGGCATTGACTTCCACTCAACAGATCGTCTACATAAATATCATTCCTGATTACTGCAGAAGCCATTGCAAATCTGTCTTTGTTATCATCTGCAATTTTCTGTAGAACTCTTGTTGCTAAAAATGGTACGCAGGAGGTACCGTATATCACTGTTTTTAATCTGTAATGCCTTAGAGGCTGTGATGGATTCTCTCGCCATAGGATACGCTGGAAATCTCTGTCCTTAGATGTTATCTCAATTTGCCGATACATCTTTTCAATATCAGCAGAAAATGCAATGAAATGTTTACGAAAATTCATGAGAATGGTAACTAGATCGCGCTGGACTACTGGTCCTACTAACGGTTTTTCGTTAAGTGATATACCTGATGAGCTTTTGCAGGAACCATCAAAGATGACGCGAATTTTAGACTCTGGTGCGTTCTTGAAGACCGCATGAAGTGGGAGGTAAAAGCAACTCTTAGAATCAATCTCTCGTTCTTCATTTGGAATTAATTCCATGTGACCCAAATTTTCATAATCGTCCATAAATTTAGAATATTGAATTTTGAATGCATCAGTTTTCATAAATTTCCGTTCTATTGCATATACTCGCTTGGTGGCAGAGTTCATAGAGTCACCCAAATGTCTTGTTTCTTCTTTGAAAGGTAAGGAAGCACTGTAGCGACCTTCCTTGTTTCTGGACACATAAGTACGAAAATTACGCTCACACTGCTCTTCTTCTTGGGTCAGTGGAGAAATGTAGTACGGGAGTTCCTCTGTTTCCCAAAATCGCCTTAATGACTTGTCCAGATCGAATAATGTGGTATGAAAATTTGTGACTTTTGAATTTAAGCTAGATGAACAACCAAATACGACCCATCCGAAAATTATTTCTGGAGCTATGAGCTTACCATACTGATCAAATTTCTTCATACTTCGGAGGATTTCAAAGAAATGATCGGCTCCAATGATGATATCTATTGAGGATGCCTTATTAAATGCTGGATCTGCGAGATCAATGCCCTCTATTTGTTTCCAGTCTGCAATGGAAAATGTTCTAGCTGGTATTAAGCCAGTCAACTGATTAATTATGAAAGCCAGGACTCTCAGATTAGTCTTATTGCATCGAGAAAGAATGTTTAATGATGTCTTTCCCTTAGTTGTTCCAACACAGGAAGATTGTAGTCCTGTAATCGCTAGGCGTGCATTTTCTCTCCTCAAATTTAATCGTTGAACACATGCTTCTGAAATCAAAGACACTTGTGACCCGGAATCTAATAGCATTCTGCATTGTTGTAGTCTTCCCAAATTATCAATAATATTTGCTACAACGGTGGGGAGTATGGGCACTTCCTTTGTGTGCTCCTCACTTGGGACTTGATTATCGCTTCGATTCGGACTCTTCACATGAGTATTGCAAGTTG
Source organism: Dioctria linearis (assembly GCA_963930735.1). Classification (NCBI taxonomy): domain Eukaryota; kingdom Metazoa; phylum Arthropoda; class Insecta; order Diptera; family Asilidae; genus Dioctria; species Dioctria linearis. The sequence goes on along the minus strand of OZ005740.1, from coordinate 106,437,607 downwards.
AACCCTCACATTGTGGAATGGTTGCATTAACTGAAGCAATGGGCTTTGCAGTTGAAGTTTCACCTGGGACAGTTTCTAAAGAGTGTGGTTGTGTTGATTTATTTGTTCATGACCATGCCCAGCTAACCGTGACTGACTTGGTGACGAATGAAGTAATGGATGGTGATTTCTCTTACATTGATTGCAACGAATTTTTGGGCGACAATCTCGCACTGAATGCCCTGTTCCTATGCATTTGAAACACAGTGACTTATTTACTACAAAATCTCTTCTAGTTTTGGGTGATTCGGATTTAAACTGTTCGCATTTGTAGAGTGGATGATTTATAAAACGTTTTTGACATATGTCTTCTTTCCTTTCAATGGGCGCAGCATGTGAAGATTTAACACACGAAGACTGTCGTTTGGCGATAGCCCCACATGCTTCTAATGCATCACATCTCTTCGACAGAAAATTCAAGAAATCTTCGAAAGATGGAAACTCCTTATCTGATATTTCTGGAGACCAGAGTTACCTTGACTCGGAATCTATTTTCAATAGGCCAATGTGAATTAACCAAGGATCCCTTTTTTGCGCCTCATTACCCAATGCTTTAAGACCACGTAGTACTTCATCAAGGGTATCACACAAGTTCCTCAATGACTTAACTGCCGGTTGATTGATCACATTAACATCAAGAAATGTTTTAATAAGTGAAGTTGTGATGTGAAACTTTTTGTTGAAACGAGCTTTAAGTCGCTCCCAGGCCTCACTGTAATTAGTATCACTCACTGTTAAGTGGCTGATAAAATTCGCTGCATTTCCTCTCAACAAGCCTTTCAGATATTGTAGTTTCTGAGATCCTGTGAGGGAAGAATTGGTATGTATTGTGGCTTCGAACAAATCTTGGAATGATATCCATTCCTTGTAGTCGCCAGAAAATATAGGAATGTTTAACTTGGGTAAGCGAGTTGTACTTGTTCCTCCTTGCGAGTAACTGCGATCTAATGATTGAAAAAAAGATTGCTGTTGCGCAAAAAATTGATTCATAGTAGAATTTAGGTGATCGGATGCAACATTGTTCTCATTAGAAGGAAGTGGAGTGCGTGAATTTATAGCACGAGTAAACAGTGACTTAATGGCAAAATATTTTTCTTCATATTCCTCCATTTCGGACACAGTTTGATTTTCGATAGTTAATAAACTGTCCTCAATAGACTGCAATTCGTCCCAAACCTCATCAGCTTTTTCTAGTCGCATGCTAATGTCTTCCAAAAGGGTGTTTTGATTTATGCCGTCTGCAAATGTTTTATTACCAGTTAATATTCCCTTTACACGCCCCCTTTTCTGTATTAGTTCAGCTTTATCTGCCATGATTGATCAAAATAATAGGGACTAAAGTTCAAAAGATGACTGAGCAACAAATTTCTTTAACTCGCACAAATGTTTCTTCGTTACTCAGGGAATAAAAGCTTAGAGTTCCCTATTTAGTTCAATACACAATTTAATTCACGCTTCGCACAATAAATTTTCTCAAAAAAATTTGTTCAGTTTAATTAATTTAACTTATCAAGTTAGAAAAAAATTTATTATTTACTAAGTAAGGTAATTTCATACAGCTGTAAATATCATTCCGCACATAAATGATGCCAACCAAATTTTATCATTATGTACTATCTTATGATAAATGACTATAAGTATTTTTTTTTTTGTTTTTTTTTTAATGATTTCACAATAAATTTCAAGATTGCAAAAGTCTTATATATGTCACCATTCAAGTTCAATTTTATGAAAAACAAATTAGATAAAGAATTTGTTCCTAACGGTGACGTTTGGAGTTGATGCAGCATACATATGAGCTCGAAATTTTAATAATTTCCGATTGTTCTTCCACTAATTTTACAAATTTGTCCACAAATAAGTTGTTATTGTATTTCCTCCGAAACTATCGCTCTGTTTGACACAAACGACAGCCTCCAATCAATATTAATGATGCTAGTTGCTGCTTTGTTAAATTTATTAAATTATTGTGGAGATTTGTAGAAATAAAGTGGTTATACTTATCTTGTATATTGCTACTTGATTCTTAATCCGGCTCGAAGGACCAGAATGTGCGCCCGTGGGTTTTTATTGAAGGACCAGGCCCGCTCGTTGACCAAGGTGATTACTGCACGTGTAATCTAATTAATTGCTGTCTTGGGTTTCTTGTAAGCCTTGATTCTTCTTACAGCACTGTGATGCAGTGGTTTCAACTTGTCTCTAATAAATCCAATTTTTGGGGAGTAAATGAAACACTTGCTTTTAACAACACCCACTGTTCCCAACTTTAATCTTCAAAGGTTGTGGCCAGAAGAAAAGACTCGATATAATCCAAAAAGCGTTAGGCTACTAAACGGCAAAGTATATAAGCATCTACGTCTACATTTACAACAACATAATGCAACTAACAAACTACTATGTATATAAAATTGATAGAATCAGAGGCATTCCACACATGCATAAACAATGTAATGTATTGAACATTATGTGGGTATTTAAGGAATATAATATGCATAGATACATTAGAATAAACTGCAAAGCTGAATATTAATTGAGGGAAACAAGTGCAATAAATTAAATAGGTACAGTAGCAAACAAAATTATGAGAATAACTTAGATGTCGGAAGAGGTGTCAATGGAAATTTTTTTCAATGAATACATGTAAAATTGCAATTTGTGGCTAACCATTGTAGCTCTGCTTGGAAATTTGCAACACTTTCCCCTTCATACTGCACATGCATTGAAAATTTGCGCCGTTCAGCTACCTCACTCAGTATTGGGCAAAAATGATCACAAGAAGCTTAATTAAATCTTTATAATTTCGCTCTTTCGGTTTGTCCGGTGCGGTTAAGCATGTGATGTGATGTATGGTGAAATTTAGATCCTAAACAATTTAACAAAATTTGTACACATTTCTTGTTTGCAGATGTAGTTGCTTAGTTCCAAATAATTGTCAACCCGTTGTATATATGAGTCGAATGTCTCTTGCCAGCAATTAATCCCTAGCAGTTTACCGCCGCGTCAGTTTATCGCGTAAACAATTTATAGCCTACAATTGATCCCTAGCATATTTTATCGCCTGGCCATACATATAATTTGTGTATAGTAAATAGTAATGTAATTTAATAAATAACTCGTAACTAAGATTTTTCTGTACGTGATATTTAAGAATTAAGTACAGCTAAAAATGCAAGTTATATCCTAGGTATAGGCAAAGATATCCTAATAATAAGGTAGGAAAGAACTCTTTAAAACCTTTACGAATACATGTGAAATGTATCCAATTATTAATAAGATAGATTATGCGCTATACCTCTCAGATAATGAACAATATCATCGTAAATAAAATGTTCCCGCGCTTTTGTGAAACAGGTTTTTCTGAAATATTGAGCGAAATGGTTCGAAATGTGTTACTGTAATCCTTTGATATTTGAACACACGTAGTTCTGTTTTGCTCTGAAGAGATTAAATGGGAGAAACTCATGACTCATTTTCGTAAATATATGAGAAAAGGCAGTGTTCAGATTTTACTCTCATAAAATGGTCCCGCTCTTTATAGCCAGGATGTATTGTATTGTATCATTTATTTCTAATATATAATAATTTACTATGAGGGAATATAAACTATAAGAGTGTAGTACGGAAATAAAAAACACATGTATGGAAATATGAAATTTAATAGGTAGATTATGTATTATAATAGTAACATGTATCACATAAATTTAAAAAATCCATTTTTTAAACAATAGTAATTGGTTAATTTTAAAATAAATTAATTATAACATTAAGTAAGACGTAGTACACTGTAAAAACTCAAAAATGAATTTTTATGCGATTTTCAGGCTTAATTAATTACTAAGAGACTATATAAATTTCACAACACAGTATTCACATTACTAATAAGATGGATTACGCACAATACCTCTGAGATAACCAAAAATATCATCCCGCTCATCATATGCACTAACAACAGACAAACCTAAGATGCAAGTTATTTATTAACTTATATTATTATTTACTATATATAAATTATTTGTATGGCCAGGCGATAAAATATGCTAGCGATCAATTGTAAGCTATAAATTGTTTACGCGATAAACTGACGCGGCGATATCGATCAATTGCTGGCGGTGAATTGCGGACGATAAATTTTCCTAGACCCGCCCGTTTGATTGTGCCCTGGATTGGACTGAAAATTTGCTTCCAGGTTGGCAGGAATATCGCTCAGTATTTTTAATGCATCCTCCATTTTTGTAGATTTTTTTCTTGTAACTTAGTTTATTATTTTGTTGTTGTTTGTCCGTCAGTAATTCGTTTCGTAGTGAGGCTAGTAGTAGAGTTAGGTATCTTGTAAACGCAAACAACTTACTTTAAACCCCAGTTCGTAGCACTATAAAATTCTGCGTCATTTCAAAATCCTCGTCGCCAGTTTGTTGCAACGCGAATGAAACAATTGTCTAACTGATGCTTTATTAGTTATAATACATTTTGGTATAATTTGATTGTGTGACTTTATCGTGTACTTGACAACATACGGACTCTTCGGTGGGTGACTTCCAAGTGAAGTCGTCGAGATTAAAGTTGTCTCTCCCGGAATGTACTGGCCTGAGTTTGATGTGTTAATGAATTATGGTATATTTGTGTGTGTTAAGTACCTATATAATGTAGTGGCTAACACGATAGTGAGTAACGAGCAAAGCTATGATCAAAGATAGAACCACTAGAAAGGTTCGCATCGTCTTTGATGCTTCAGCAAAAACGATTAATGGAAAAAGTCTTAACGAACAGCTGCATACGGGTCCAGTACTGCAGTCTAAACTCTTCCCCATCATCCTCAAATGCCGAAAGTTCAAATTCGCTATGTCGGCTGACATAGAAAAAAATTATAGAATGATAAAGGTTCAAGCTTCAAATCAAAACTATCAAAGAATACTTTGGAGAAATAATAAAAACGTGCCTATTCAAGATGGCAAATTAACCACCGTAACCTTTGGTACCACGCCAGCCCCATATCTCGCAATCAAAACACTCAACCAGCTAGCCTTCAATGAAGCCGACAAATTTCCTGAAGCTGCAAGAATAGTGTTGCGAGACCTCTACGTTGATGATCTTCTTACAGGATCAGATACAATGAAAGAAGCTTTCATAAAAAAAGACCAACTTCTCAATCTGCTATCATCACGAAGGTTTAATTTGAGAAAATGGGTCAGTATTTCTTCAGAGTTACTATCTAGGATTCCCGGAACATATAGAGGAGTTCAAATTGCTTTGCAACTAGCAAGCGATGAGTCTGTAAAAACTTTAGACATTCATTGGTATCGAGGATCTGATTGCTTCACACTATAATACAGAAAGAGACCAGATTGCCTCTCGACAAAGCGTTCTCTTCTTTCATATATCGCAACACTTTTCGATCCACTTGGCTGGATATCCCCAATTGTAATAAAATCTTCATGCAGGCTTTATGGCTTTCAGGGTGTTCATGGGATGAGCCAATACGTGCACACATTGAAAGCAGTGCCGCGAATTCAAAACAGAATTACAGCATATTAATAACATCAGGATACCGCGTTGGTTACATACCACAAGTAACTTATCCACCTGTCAAATACACGGTTGCTCGGATGCTTCTAATCAAGCGTATTCTGCTGCTGTCTATAATAGAGTTGTTGGTGAAGAGGGAATTGTTCAAGTTAATTTACTTATGGCGAAGTCAAAGGTGGCGTCTGTCAAATCCATCTCCCATCCACGTCTTGAATTGTACTGTGCGGCACGGCTTATAAGCCAGCATCAACACAGAAAAAATAAATATTTTCCATATTGTCCACGATAAAAAAAAAAGAAATATACATCTACTTATCACATAACATATTCTCTAGTAGAAAATCGCCCATCCATTTAAGATTGCATGTAATCATGTCCCGTTATGTACAAATCAAAATATTCATTCCTAAGCAATAATTTGCAACCCAAACCATTACATTCAAAATGTGAAATTGTGTTTCTATAACGATAGACTCTAATAACAATACGAATCAAATTGCAGTTTTCAAACAAATGCAAGTATACCGTTTTATTTCGAATACATTCGTCACTTCTGTGCAAGAAATTTATTCAGTTTTTTTTTACCGTTACATTTTGTACAAAGTCTTGTACTGCAGCCAATCAATGTAGGCAAGAACTAAACAAAAAGACCCGTTATGTTTGAATAAATTCAATTGCGAAATTAGATTAAGTATCAGTTAAATTCAAACATTGGTCATGAACATACCGATGCCTAAAAGTGAGAACGACTTGCCCATCACCCCAGGATGAACCTGGGAGAAGTAGCTTGAAGAGGCTTGGAATCTGGAGAGAGAGCTGATACACAGGCCCCCCTTCTTACAAGTACAATTCGGAAGACTACTCCACTGACGACGATTGGGATCTGGACGAAGAAATCGCCAGGCTACCGCCATCTCCTCTAGACGGGGACCAGGAGGAAGTTCGTAAATTAACGGAGGAACTGGACAAATTGACACAGCAACACTCAAATATGTTGACGGTTAGCCAAAGCCTCAACATAATGACGTTAACCAGCAGACTAGAGCCAATTATAATAATTGAGGATTCACATCCTGCTACCCCAAAAGGCTGAGAGGGCGTCAACTGAAACAACAGGAACAATTAAAAATCCAATTTCCGCCACCTTCGACCTCGAGTCGGATCCACCTAAGGACAGCTGTTTCAATGGTCAACAGGCTGAGACGGAACCAATCACTATCCAACACGACAGCTGTTTAAACGGTCAATCGGCGGCTACAAAAATATGTTGAGTGACCAATCAATACTGTGAAGAACACTTGCTGATGATGATCGCCTTATAACTATTGTGGATAATTGGACAGGACTTAAAGAGGATTACCCAGTATCGATGATATTTTTAAAAAGAACCAAAAAGAGAAACTGGTGTTTTTCTACCAATGACGGTACGAAAATAAAGTGAGACTTTTGGCCAAAGGACTTATTAAAATAATATCAATTATGTCTTTCGTATTCTTTTGCATCATTGGTTGTACATTCATTCCTTTCCTTTGAAATCGACATCGTGATCCCCTTTTTTTTGGGTTCTTTCAATGAAAGCATTCTGTTACCGTTCTTATGTACTAGGTTCAAGGGTGTTGTTCTTCTTCAAGGCATCCGTAAAGCTAATTTAAACGGGGGCAGTATGTTCAAACCAATTCAATTCACGCTACAAACATTTCGTAAAAAGGGGAACATATCAAGGAGTTTAAACAATTTTGGTTATGAAAATAAAATAAATACAGTAAATGTGATCTAATTGCAATTTTCTCACAATAGCTACAATATTTAACAAAAGCATGTATTTGTCATTTGACATGCAACTCATTGCATATACATATACATCGAGAAGATAAACGAAAATGAAGCATTCTCAATACAAATATTGAACGGGAACTTTTTTTTTCTTCATTGCATGCTGCACTGAAATTTTATTAATCACAGCAGCATGTGTTGCCATAAATTTATTGTTGCTATGCATTTTTGTTCGTTGCTATGTAAGTTTTGTCACTAGTATCGTATGTACACAGTTGCATTGCCAAATTTTTTCATTGGTGCCGGGTGCAATCAAAGGCTATATACACAACAAGCTGACTGGGCTCGATCTCAGTTGGCACTTGGAATCGCTTGGGATAGGTTGGCTAGGTAACCGACTAACATTTTATATCGGGCATCAACTAATGTACAACTACCATTAATAAAACATTTTAAGCTGGGCAGTGACTGACTTAAAGAGTATTATTTCGGGCGTTGACTGAAGTACTCATTTACAAGCACACACCTTATTTCGGGTCTTGACTGAAATAAAGATTCTTACTTCGGGTCTTGTCTGAAGTTAATACCATAGGCCGACGGGCAAAATCAATGATCTTTCGTTCGTAATTGAATTTTTCAAAAATCGATTTACCATTGAATTTTAATTTTAATTATTAAAAATGTGCTGTCAATTACATACAAAAATTGACAGGACTTTCGTTTTAATTAACAAAACCTTGGGTAACTTGAGTTTTGAAAAAATCAATTACGAACGAATGATCATTGATTTTGTCCGTCTGCCGAGGGTTTAAGATATCACTTTAAGTTGGGCATTGACTGATTTAAAAGGCACAATTTCGGGCATTTACTGAGGTAATCATTTACAAACACTCAGCTTATTTCGGGTAATAACTGATATTAAGATTCTTACTTCAGGTCTTGACTGAAGTAAATATATCACTTTAAGTCGAGACTTGACTGATTTAAAGAATATTATATCTCGGGTCTTGACTGAGATCAAATTTACTAACATTAGCACTTTATTCCTGGTCTAGACGGGAATAAAGATTTGTTCTAATCAAAGATTAAAACAAAGGGTCTTAACATTAGTTTAAAGCTTATTTCTCAAGTGAAAAGTATTATATCGGTGAGTACCAGCCACTTGTAACATCTAATTTTGGGTGCATATATTACATAAATCATATTTTTTTTTAATTTGCCCTCTATTATTTTTGCAAAGGGGTCGTTAACATAACTTTTTTTTATAAAGACTTCATCAAAACTCTAAACTGTAGACTCTCCTCTTTAATTTGACCTATTACACCCTATGTGTTATAAAGTTAATAACTTATAATCTATTCAGGTCGTACCGAAATTAGACGATATTTTTTGAAATGACGTGGTAAAGAAACAAATTATCCTTGAGAATACTTAGGTTTGATAATAGGTTAAGAGCTAATAGCTCATAAAGGGCTACACTTAGCACATAGGGTTTAATAGATCAAATTAAATAGGAAAGTCTACAGCTTATCTTGGGTAATGTTAACGACCTTTTTTTTTAAAAATAATAGGGGTCAAATTAAAAAAAAGGTAAGAAAATCTTAAATTTTTATCTCACACCCCTATAACTCCTGAGACGAGTGGGGTAATTGAGCATTCATTGCAAGGGCCACGAAGCTCTGCATACAATGAGCGTTTCACTGTGACCGTACACACTGTACTTTTTAGTTACAGGGTGTGTTATGTGACAATCTAGCTGTTTTTCTTGATCACCCTGTAACTCCCAAACGGTTGATTTGGCCACCCGCCTGGCATAAATTTTTTTGTTTGTCTAGGTGTTTATTATCCGCATATTTCGATTGATCCACTGACATATATAAAATGAAATGCTGATACTCCTGAAATTGCTTACATTATTTGACATTATTATGGGATAACTTTTCTATGGTTGTCTCTTTTTGGTTTATCTACTTTATTCCGCTGAACTTCAAATAATAAATTCTATACGAAATACACAATAATCCGGTTTAAGTTTAGTGGTTTTTCCAATGAATATATAGAATAGAAGTAGATGGCAATACATTATCTGTAATCCTTTCTCTGTCCCCCATACCTACCTTTAGGGACAGGCAGACAAAGATTGCTTAATTTTATTTCTTTAAAAATCAAGTTTAAGAAATATTTGATGTTGTAGGAGATAAACTTGCAAGAATAGAAATAATTTCAAATGCATCTGTAATTTCTGGAACTTTTAATATGAATATGAAAGCGAAGTAAAACTTGAAATTAAGATAACTGTCAAACCCTTGCCAACAAAAGTTGACCCATATGAAACAGAAAATCAGGGAGTCCATGTTATATATGTCAGTAGTTTGATCAAGTTTCGAAAATACACATTGTACATATATATTACATTCTTGACAAATTGTACATTACAATTTTCTGATAATGAGTGTGCTATCAGTGAAATACCAAAATCTCTGACCCAAAACTTATATATTCAGTTTTATCCCCAATTCAACTAAACATCGTACATTATAAATCTGTGTCAATAAGTGTGTTTTCTATTGTGTGTGAATTTCTGACCCAATAGCTTATATACATAATCTGATCTTAGTGTAATAAGCGGGAAATTCTTAAAAATAAGTGTAATAGTTTATTGAAAGTTAAAAGGAAGTGGACAGTGTTTTTTGTTATAAGAAAATAGACCACTGGTTTTAATCCACAATTATAAGTGCATTCATTTCAGTCTTCACTAGATTCAAATTTGCGTGTACGTTCTAACTACGGACAGTACACTTCTTTTGTAAGTCGGCAAAGTATACAACGAAATATTGGGATATTGTCGTACGTACTATAGAACGCCAAAAAAATCACTGAAAGAAAACGCGAGATGTTTCCGATGCACAAAAAGGGAACCATGTATAAATTTTGCCAATCAATGGGAATAATAAAGTATCCTCTCTGTAGGTTCCTCGTCAGATAGGGATCATGGGGAATTAAAAGGCTGAACTCTTAGCTAGGACCGGCTCTGACTCTCCGTTCCTCGGACCGGAAACCGCCGTGGGCGTTGCCTCCTCGATTATCGAGTCTCTCATCAAAGCGGATGTTCCTTGAAAGCATCAGCAAAGATGGGCAATCTGCGTACTTACAAATGTACAAAACTGCTTCTTGATGGGCCTGTTTATATTGCGACCAAATTCCTTTACTTGACCGCTGGTAGAATGTGTAAAGGTACTTAACCCTTGCACTACAAATTGCTTGCAGGTAGAATGTGTAAAGGTACTTAACCTTTGAACTATAAGTCGCTTGCAGGTCGAATGTGTAAAGGTACTTAACCTTTGCACTATAAGTCGCTTGCAGGTACTAAACCAACAAACTAGGTTTTTAATACCGAAAGGTTGTGATCAAGGTACTTTACCTGTATCACGAGCTTGCTTGGTGGTACTATACCAACAACCAGATTATTTGTCGATCAAAAATAATTGAAGACGTTGTTTTTACTAGTAAAATTCAAAGACTGACACTTTATTTAAAAACTCAAAATAATTTATACAAAAGAGAAGGTGCTGCAACTTACTTACTAAATTCACATTAACAAAAATTGCTTACGCGTTGTGAAATTTCTATTTTACAGACCAAAAGTTTTTTTTTGATGTACGATAATTTCAGTTCTCACAGAATATTTTCATTCTTGCACCACTTAAGCGGTGTAATATGTCGTCTGAAGACGTAATCTGAGTAGGTATGCACATTCTGTGAGAACGGAAATTATTGTCGGTATTTGTTGACTGAAAAATTTTGTCGATGTGCAATTATGGCGTAATTTATAATACTTCGAGAAATTATAAATTACGAACGTTGGAAAAATGGTTGATTTAACATCCTCCGCGCGTTGAGCGGTTGTTCAATAATTCTGGATCTATTTGGAGTCTGACATTACATTGAGAAGTTGTTCTCGGCAATGGAATTGGAGGTTTGGAGAGAGCATCACGTCTTCGTGTTGATATGAATCTAAAGGTTAAATAGCCAGAGGCAGCAATTGTTAATAACAGGCTCATGTATCCTATGGCAAACTGATGGATGTCATGTTGCGATAAACTATTGAGAGGTACGTGTTCACTTGTCAGAAGAGATTTGATCCTCCGTTGAAGATCTTGAATGTCGTTCGTATAATTTTGAGTAAATTTAGGTTGATACAGAATGTCCTCCGTCGATTCTGATGGTGAGAGTTCCGTGAAATTTGATGTGATAAGACGTCCTGTTATATTGCTATAGATTGCATTATGTCCATATATAGTTGATGTTTCGTCTTTTGCGATGCACTGCGACTCTAGTTGGACTATTCCTGAACCTTGAATAGTTGTCTGGGTAGCCGAATCTCCACATACAATGTTGATTGCTGTAGGTTTAGTCACTGTATAGATCCATTGATTTGGATTGGTCAGTTGTATCCATCTCGGCTTGTGAGATGCTAAGATAATTTCCAATTTCTGGGTGTTGAGTGTGTGATAATGCTGATCTCACACGCGCTTCTGTCGGAGTACTTATTATATAGTGGATAATGCTGTTTACAGATAACCCCTTCTTCTCCCATTGTGCAAGTGTTATGGTCTGATTCTGACAATGGATAATACTGATCCCTGTGCAGATTAATAACGAGAAATGGTGTTGAAGATTTTATTGCCATAAGTGTTTCGTTTGTGACAAATGGTACTGAAACTATGCGTAGCATTTCAAGGTGCTCGAACGAAAATAATGGGAGCTTTATACGGAACATCATTTGATTAGGAGTAATGCACCCCTGGACACTCATAAGCTTATATAAAGTTGTTAAGTCATCTGGTTTGGCGGGTAATCTCAACGACGAAGGGAGATGCTCCTGTATGCGTGTCAGCTCGCTACCTAGTTGGCTTGGTGCTAACAAGTAGGGATTAATTTTTCCATGATGAGTATCAATCAACATATCCCATAAGTTTGATTGCATCCGTTCGAAGCGATTGATTGCTAGAACTAGTTGTAACGACAAGTCTGTGAATGTCTGACTGGATCTTTGCTGATGTAATTCATGATTCATGTTGTTGAGTTTAGCTATTGTTAAGTTGTGATATTTGTCCAGATCTCCAAGACGACCTGCTATGGCTTCCTGGGAGTTTTTTATGGTATTAGAGGTAGAATCAATGATAGAGGTTTGATTTCTAATTAACTGTAAAAGATGTTTGTCGTTATGAGTTAGGTCTTCTATGACTTGTGCCATTTTGTCAGCATATTCTGTATCCAAAACACCAAAAAGTGAGCTAGCCAGATTTTCTATGAAATTGAGAGGAGCTCTTTTTCTTCTTGCTCGTATATTTTTATGTTGGTGTAGTAGTAGCTCATTGCCATCTTGCAGTTCTATGAGTATGCTCTCAAATTGTTTTAGGATGGGGTCACATGATTGTCTGTCACTGATTATTTCACATAGATCCATTAGCTTGTGTACTCCACTTGTGCTAGTATCATACTCTACATACTACTACAATGTTCCACTCGTTAGATATGAGATGAGCATCTCCCATGGATTCAAAATACAACCCTGGTTTTGACTTGTATGGTTTAATGTCGACTTGGCCAAAGATTGTTAAGATTAAACAGGTGAGTAGAAATGCACTCACAGCTGAATTTGAATGATGTTTTCATTTAGATGGTGTAGTGTATTCAGCATTCGATTGAGGCTCATTTGATGTCACCACGTCGCGCCTAGATCTGGAGGCAGAACGAGTGCTGATTGCTTCTCGTTTACGTTTTATTGAATGTACTTCTTCAGATGATGTGGATTCTTTGGTTGAATCGGTGGCATTGGTTTCTTCTGCCATTGGTAATGGGGCTAGTTTGTGTATGGGCCTTCGAAGGACACCAGATGATGTTTTGACGTCTGCTACGCGAACTAGGCCATCGTGTCCCTTTATTGTTTGGATGATTCTGCCTACTATCCAATTTGTTACAGGTACATTATCTTCTTTAATAACAACCAGCATCCCTGGTTGAGCATTGTTACAATGTTGCGTCCATTTATAACGGTGCTGTAGTTCACTCAGATACTCCTTACACCATCGTTGCCAAAATTGATTTTTTATATATGATACTAGTTTCCATCTTTGTAGCGAATTAAGTCTAGATGGTTGTGCCGCCGGTTCTACGATTGCTGTCAATGGTTCCCCTATTAGGAAATGGCCAGGAGTGAGAGCACTTAAATCGTTTGGGTCAGCTGAGGATGGCGTTAAAGGCCTCGAGTTTAGTATTGCCTCTATGTCTATCATGAGCGTCTCTAGCTCTTCGTAGGTTAGAGAACTCGATTTTAAATTCCGCTGAAGGAAATGCTTGGCTGATTTGACTGCAGCCTCCCAAAGGCCGCCAAAATGTGGCGCTCGAGGTGGTATGAAGTGAAAATCAATTCCCTTGGGCGTGCAATATGTGGTTATTTCTTGCTGAGAGCCTTCACTATGTAAATTCGGCAGGTTGGTTTTTGGTCCCCACAAAGTTTGTAGCGTTGTCGCAGTACAGGTTTCTGCAGTTTCCTCTTCTGCCTACAAATCGTCTAAGACATCCAATAAAAGCAGCTGTGCTCAAGTCGCTTGCAACCTGAAAATGTATTGCCTTTGTGACAAAGTAGCAAAAAACTGCAACATATGCTTTCTGTGGCCTCTTGCCTCTCAGTTTGTAATGAATCCAAACAGGTCCGAGAAAGTCAACTCCTGTGTTAACAAACGGTCTTTCTGGTTGTACTCTATGCTTGGGAAGATTTCCCATGAACTGGCTTAAAAGTTTTGGTTTGGCTCGAGCGCAGCGGATACATCTTCCAACTATTGACCTTGCTGTTGTTTTGCCCTTGATAGGCCAGTACCTTTGTCGCGTGGTGCTCAAAAGTGTCTGTGAGCCACAATGCAGATTCTCCAGATGAATGCGTGTCATCAATAGTCTGGTGAAGATATGCGCGTACGGAATTAACATTGGATGCTTTGCATCTGTAGCTAATTTGGAAGCTTCTAGACGTCCTCCCACTCTTATTACGTCCTTGTTGTCAATAAAGGGACTCAAAGAGCTGAGATTGTTACTGTTGTCAAGAGTACCTGTTTGATGTAGCTTTTTTATTTCGTTTCTGAATTCTTCTCCTTGAATTGTGCGGATCATGACGGTAAATGCTTCGTCAAGTTCGTTGACTGACAGATATTTTTGTTTTTTGCGAGAACCTATCGGAATTCGACAGTTTCGCACAAATCGTAACATATAGCTAACGATTCGTTGCCAGCGACTAAAATTGTTTTGATGAACAATTGTGTGAATAAAGTGTGGGGTGTCCTCTGAAGCTGCCAGGATAACCCTTCGAGGTTTCTTCTCCAAATCAATGCTCTGCTTGATGTACTTGGAAGGCCATGAGTTTTTTGGGCCGTGCAGAAATAAAGGTCCATAAAACCATGGACTGCAAGATGCCAATCTCTCCGGTGGTACTCCTCGCGATAAAATTTCGGCTGGATTTTGTTTTGAAGGAACATGCTGCCATTGTTCAGGCAGTGAGATTTCCTGGATGGATGCAATGCGATTTGCAATGAATGTATAAATTGATGCTGCTTCTGCGTTTATCCATGCCAATGTTATCTCTGAATCAGTCCAATAATAACATGAAAGGTCTTTAATATTTCGATCTGCTTTAACCCGGATGACTAGCTCAGCTGCGAGTTTAGCTGCGCATAGTTCTAGCCGTGGAAGCGTAGTGGGCTTAACTGGAGCTACCTTAGATTTAGCACAAAGAAGACGCACAATTCTCATTCCATCCTCATTGTTAGCACATAAGTAAACGGCTGCTCCATATGCTTTCTCAGAAGCGTCAGCAAAAGCATGCATTTCGATTGATTTGGGTACCCTTCCAGAAAACATGTGTCGAGGTATCTTTATGCCTGCAAGTGTTTTGAGACCTTGGCGGAATTGGAGCCAAGAAGAGTGGAGCTCCATAAGGAGCGCTGCATCCCAGTCAAGCTTGAGGCACCACAAATGCTGGAGAAAGATCTTAACTGTAACCACTACTGGACTCAATACCCCCAGTGGATCAAATAGATGAGCAATATCAGATTGCACTGTCCTCTCTGTTACCTTTTTTTGCTCAGTGTATGTTGCTTTGATGCAAAATTCGTCTGATTTTGGGGTCCAGATTAACCCTAGTGTTTTGATGGATTCTTCGGCGTCGTGTATGTCGAGTTGTATGGCCTTATCTTCGGTAGGAATGGACTTAAGTAACTGTGGGTGATTAGCACACCATTTTCTAAGTTTAAATCCCGCAGCGTTCAACGCTTCCTGTAGTTGCTTCTGTGTTTCTATAGCTTCGACAAGACTGTCTGTGCCCGTCATTAGGTCGTCCACATAAAAATTGCTCTTACTGATTGCGGCAGCCAAAGGATATCTGGCTTCTGAGTTCTTTGCTAATTGTAGCAGACATCTAGTAGCTAGGTATGGCGATGTTGTGGTGCCATAAGTTACGGTGCATAGCTCAAAGCATTTGATAAATTGTGTTGGCTCATCTCTCCACCAGATTAGTTGATATCTTCTATCTGCTTGGTCGACCATGATTTGTCGGTACATCTTCTCAATGTCCGCTGTGAATGCAAATCGTGGCATTCGGAAGCGAAGAAGGATAGTAAACAAATCATCTTGGAAAGTCAGGCCTGTACATAATATGTCATTTAACGAGACACTTGTTGAGGTCTTACTGGAGCCATCGAACACAACTCGTACACTTGTCGTGGTGCTGTCCGGCTTAAGCACAGCGTGATGTGGTAGAAAATAGTGAGGACCCTTAACAGTGTTGAGATCGATTTCACGCATGTGTCCGAGACTTATATACTCATTCATGAAGTTTTTGTATTGTATGGCCAATTCAGAGTTTTTCGACAGTCGTCGTTCCATTGCCAGAAATCGTCAGTCGGAGTGCGATGTCCTTGGATACGCCAAGCTTATGTGGATCATGAAGAAATGGTAGCTTGACCACAAATCGCCCAGTATGATCTCTTCTTACTGTTTGCGAAAAGTGCGATTCGCATTTTTCTTGTTCGGCTGTGAGTCTTTGACAAGGTGTTGTTGCCTCTTCTAATCTCCAAAATTTTTCAACCCGAGTTTCTAAATTGATTTCCTCAATGGTCGAGACACCACATATTCTGCTTTGATGTGAGGTTCTGGGTGTGCTTCCTGCGACAATCCAACCAAAAATAGTATTTTGTAGCGTGGGTAAGTTAGTTCCAAGCCGTATTTGCCCAATTGAAAGTAATTGGTAATAAATTTCAGCACCTAAGAGCAGGTCTATTCGATCTGGTTTGTTAAATCCTGGATCGGCCAATTTTATGTTTGTTGGAATTGGCCAGGATTGAATGTTCAGTTTATATGCTGGCTGTTGAGCAGTTATTTGAGGAAGGATGAAGGCTTCTATGTGGGCTGAGAAGTCATTGATACGAGACTGTACTCGCATGTTTATTCTGTGTTGAATAAGTTGCTTGACCTCCCCAATACCTTGAATGTGCAGCGAATCTTCCTTCTTCTGTAAGTTTAACTTCTTGGCCAACCTTTCGGTGATGAAATTTAATTGTGATCCGGAATCGAGGATCGCTCTACAGTTCACGGCATCTCCCTTGTAGTCTAGGACCTCGATGAGTACAGTACCTAATATGACATAATTTCTTTGCGACTGTCTTGCCTCTGCTCACAATATTACTGAATTGGTTCTTGTAGTAGTGTGACTTGTTCTTGGCTGTGCATTAGACGAACTGATCTTATTTGATGTTAGGTGAGTTGTCTGATCTCTATGCAGCAGCGTGTTGTGTTTTCGGATACACTTAGCACAGCCTCTTGATGGACAATCTATTGCCAAATGAGTGCTCTTGAGACAATTGGTACAAACTTTCAATTGATGAGCAGTCTTAAAACGTTCTGATGGCTCTAGCTCGAGAAATTTTTGGCAGGCGAATAACCCATGAATTTTGTGACAAAGTTTGAGTCTTCATGTTTGAACTCACTGAAGCAGATGATCTGCTGAACGCTCTTAGCTCAGTTTTATGTCTTCCTAAGGTTTCTAGAGACTGCAATCGTTGCTCCAAAAATTTTAAGAATTCCGTTATAGATTTAAGTTCTCTGGGAGCTTGTAGTCCCTGCTCATATGAGTAGGTTTGTCCAATTTCTTAATAAGCAAGTGTAAAAGAATTGGATCCCAAGCAGTCGTGACTATTCCAAGATTATTAAGTGCCATTAAACATTCCTTCGTTGTGTCGTGAAGTTTCTTTACTGCTGTGGCTGATTCTGAGACTATGGTTGGCTGGGTTACTAATCTGTCCAGCAGAGCTGTCGTTAACAGCCTCTTGTTATTGTAGCGCTGATTTAAAATTTCCCATGCGGCTACATAATTTTCTTCGGACACTGATAAATGTCTAATCAGTAATTCAGCCTCACCAGTTATGTTCGTTTTAAGAAACCACATTTTTTGAGAATTCCCAATAGGTTGGTCATGCACCATTTGTGTACACAGATCATGGAACTGTGTCCATTTCAGATACTCTCCATCGAATTTTGGTAGCGCTATCTTGGGTAGCTTCATTTGTGGTGTGGATATTGTGCTACTTTGATTAGCATTCTCCATTGAGAGTTCATCGGATTTTTTTAATAACTGAATGGTGATATCTTCCGTAGAATCCTCTAACTTGCAATATTGTTCATTACTGTATGAAGTCATATCTTCGGCTGTCTCCCAAATTTGTTCGTTGATTGTCTTTATTTGCGACCAATACCCGTTGATTGCATTGATTTTGACTATGCAATACTGCTTACTCTGTCCTTCAAGATTAATGTTTGAAAGTACTCGCTTCAACAGTGCCATTATTCCCTTCTGTCGTCTACGTAAACCTTCTACCGTATTTGAATGTAGTGAGTGCTGGTTGTTCGGAGGATTCTTGAGATGGGCTTGAAATAAATTGCTTGGATTTTGGCTTGGGTGGGTTTTCTTTTATTTCCTGAGCCACATTTTCTGATGCAGTTTTACTTTGAAGATTGTTCATGATCTCCAGCCTGTACGCCTCATATATGTTCTTTATGTTGTCATAATAACCATCTTTGTAGTATGCCTGATCGAGCTGACTACTGTATTTGTCACGTATGCTGCTATCGATGACCTCAAATGTTTCCCACTGTTCGTTCAGTTGTTCTAATCTTCTCTGTAGGAAGGTAAGGTTTCTCTCATGCTGAGTTTTTGATCTATAATCGTGGATAAGCCTCTGGATTTCTGCTCCAGTCTGTTCCTGTTGATATACCAACTGCTCCATTAGTATGATTCGTCTTCTGATCACGTCGGGGTCACCAAAATGTTTATATTGCGACCAAATTCCTTTACTTGACCGCTGGTAGAATGTGTAAAGGTACTTAACCCTTGCACTACAAATTGCTTGCAGGTAGAATGTGTAAAGGTACTTAACCTTTGCACTATAAGTCGCTTGCAGGTCGAATGTGTAAAGGTACTTAACCTTTGCACTATAAGTCGCTTGCAGGTACTAAACCAACAAACTAGATTTTTAATACCGAAAGGTTGTGATCAAGGTACTTTACCTGTATCACGAGCTTGCTTGTAGGTACTATACCAACAACCAGATTATTTGTCGATCAAAACTAATTGAAGACGTTGTTTTTACTAGTAAAATTCAAAGACTGACACTTTATTTAAAAACTCAAAATAATTTATACAAAAGAAAAGGTGCTGCAACTTACTTACTAAATTCACATTAACAAAAATTGCTTACGCGTTGTGAAATTTCTATTTTACAGACCAAAAGTTTTTTTTGGTTGTAGGTATGCACATTCTGTGAGAACGGAAATTATTGTCGCTATTTGTTGACTGAAAAATTTGTCGATGTGCAATTATAGCGTAATTTATAATACTTCGAGAAATTATAAATTACGAACGTTGGAAAAATGGTTGATTTAACAGGGCCTAATGCGAATATTTCCGATTTTCTCATGTGGATCGGAAGGAAATAATGTGGAACTGTTATTGGCATCATCACCGACCATAGCTCACTTCACGCTCATCTAACTAGGATGGAGTTGTTGACAGCCCTGATTGTCTGTCCTGCGTGGAGTAGGTGCCGGAGACAACCTAAGACTTTTTGTGCGCATGTCCGGCCTTCGCCCGGTGCAGGCTGGATACTTTAGGATCTGCCCTTCTATCTGCGGATGAGCTGAAAAACCTGCTTCACCAAGACCGGTTGCGCTTCATTAAGACGACAGGAAGGTGTTGGTGAATAGCCTTCTAGCAGAAAAGCACAATGTGTCGCTATGGCCTCCGTGGTTGGGTCCTGTCGCCCTGCCTTGAAAAAATAGAAAGGGGAATAATTTGCAGCCAGTGTAAAGGCTGAGACAACTTACAGCTAGATAGGAAAATCTCTATACAAACCGGGATGACTTTGTGAAAGCTCTTTAGGTTTTTATTCAACCAAAGAAAGCTATCATTACGAAGAATTTTTATGACATAATATAGCAAGACAGCGAGAGAATGTATAAAGCTTTCTATTAGAGGGCCATTAGCTCGTTTTAATTCGAACGCTTTGTGAGTTTTTCACATCTAGATGTAAGTTGTCTCAAGTAAAGGTTAGCATGCTACTAGTGCGTCCAAAAAAAATTAGCGTGCATAAAGGAACAACCGCAAATGTCCCAAGATGGGATAGTGAGGTGTCAAATAGTAAGGCACTAGGACTTTGCGCACCACGCGAATGTAAACAACACTTTTCGAATGTTTTGTCTTTTTTTGCATATAGCGGAAGTTTTTATATTGGCTCCTCTTATTATAGAGCGTTTAATTGTTCGCATAATATTAGATGGGGGAAGCCAAAGTACGTATGTTTGCCAAGCTGTGGCAAATCGGTCAAAATTATCTGTGTCAAGACATATGAATTTAAATGTGATTCTATTTGGGAAATCTGAGCTCTCAGACTGTAAACAATTCGAATTGGTTAAAATATTAAAATATATGGTAATGGGACGTACATGAAGTGTAGAAAATATGTTGAATTCTTAACTTCTAATTGACAAAGTAATTCTATCGGACGCCTCATCCCATTTACATCGACAAAACACACATTACAAGCTCGTACTTTGCTATCTCTACCCGAAAAGCAAATCTCTATTATAGCTAAATGCCAGTGAATGCGAGGAGTAGCTACTATGATGTAGCTACTCCTAGCACGACCTAGACATCTTTGAACAGGATCCATTTAGAATGACGGGCTGACCCAAATCACTCGAAAAGACTTCCCAAGCCATGAAACAGAAATCTACTTGTATGCGTTGGGAGTCCGGTCTCTAAAAGGTTCTATGTTGATACTCATGGAAAAGTGCCAAACATTGATTTTGTGTATGCTATGTAGCCTAAACTAATATCCATATGTTCTGCCCGTAGTTAGAGCGTACATGCAATAATAGAAAGGTGTGGTGAAATTTATGCCACTGAAATAATGCTAGTGGTTTTGATTTGGTTATTCACTGCACTAAATATTTAAAGTTCAATAAATGCTATAACTTGAGAATTACAAGATATATATACATGTATGTATATATATATATATATTATAATATAAAAAGCTCAAACCAATGTTTAATAAATGATTAATATATAAATTTGTTTTATACAACTGTAGCAATTGACTTGTACTCATCTGATCGATATATAGCAGCTAATTTTCACGACTTTTTATTTGACTGAGGTTTGGGATGAGGATATTCTTTGTAGCAGTCGATACCCGCAAGTGGATTTATTAGGAATCGTCTTATTATAGTCGAAACCTGCAATAAAGTGTTTTGTGTTAGTGATCTTCTTACTACAGTCGAGACCCGCAGCAAGAATCTCTATTACAGTCGAGACCCGCAATAAAGTGTTTGTGTTAGTAATTGTCTTACTACAGTCGATATCCGCAGTAAGACTCTTTATTACAATCGCTTCCCGCAATAAAGTGGTTTTGTAAGTAATTGTGTTATTACAGTCGAGACCCGCAATAAGACTCTTTATTACAGTCGAGACCCGCGATAAAGTGGTTTGAGTTAGTAAATTTCATATTACAGTCGAGACCCGCAATAACAAAAACAGAATTTAGATGTAGAAACAAACAATTGGGATCAAATTATAATATACTTGACTGTACAGAAATTACACCCAGATACGCATCAACTATGGGTCCAGAGCTTACATAGTAGCACTGAGTTACCAGAAATAAACACACTAAAAAAATTCTTATAGTTTCGCTTTCGAACTCTGGAAATGAAAGGAAATAAAAATGCATTGTCGAACACGATACAAAGAAAACCATCCTCACCTAAACCAATATATGGACTCTTGAACAATACTAAGAGTTCAACACGAATACACCCCCCTACAATAAAACCTCTTGCAGTCATTGCAAAGGTAACCATATCATATTTCATTGTCCAACCTTTAGAACTCTGACCACGCGACAATGACACGAAGTTGTCTCGAATAAGCATTTATGCAAAAACTGATTATCACCCAACCATTCAACCTTAAATTGCACCAGCAGTAAGAAATGATATCATTGCAAGAAAAAAAAACATAACTCATTACTTCATTACGAGCAAAATCATTCGGTTACATAATCACCTATTCAGATCTCCCAAAATTCTAATATGGAAGCAAAGCAATGCTCACCCGCCAATAGAAATAATGAACTGCAAGTCCAAAATTTTTTAACCTCAAACTTAAAAAGGGATCTTCTTTCTACAGCTCTGATTAATATTATAGCACCATCCGGAATCACAATGACATTCCGAGCATTAGTAGATTCTGAGTCACAAGTGTCCATTATGACCGAAAGAGCTCTTAAGCGATTACAGCTTAAAGGTTCTCCAACCACCCATCAACTAATTGGACTTGGCACAACACCCACTAACACCGCTGTAAAGCAAGCAACTGTCACAATTAACTACTTATATACGAAATTCCAAATAGAGAGTAACATGCTCATTATCAAAAAAATTACCGAATTATTTCCAGCCCAGACAATTGCAGTGTCAAACTGCAAACACATCAACAATCTGACTTTAGCAGACCCCACCTTCTCAATCCCAGGAGAAATCGATGTTCTGCTTGGAGCAGACATCTACGCCGCCATTATTAAAAATGGAATAAAAGGAGGACTTCGCAATTCTCCAACAGCCCAAAACACCGAATTAGGTTGGATTCTGGTTGGAGTGTTGTAATTGCGCTCGGTCAGCACTCAGCTCAAATCATAATTTATTGGTTGTGACAGTGCTTGACCGACGCAATTCACAACTCATTTCCCACGATACAAAGTATCGTTTTTTCAAGTGCGCAACGAACACTTAAAATTCTTTCCTCAGCGTATAATATACAAATTTTATCAAGAAGTAATCAATTTTTGTTTACTTCTTCGTTCTCCACTTGTGGTAACATTTTTTAAAGAGTCGAATTACATCCTGTAGTCGCGACGAAGTGTGAAAGTTATTTTGCTGATAAGGCAAAGACGCGAGCAAATGATAATTCTCGAAGGCACAAATCGGGGAGTTTAGTAAAATCCTCAATCGGAGTCGGTCGAGTCTCGTGATCTCTAAAATAATTCTCATTGAAAAGCTTAAAAGTTTTAAGAAGTTAATTACAATTATAAAAGTTAATACAATAAAGTCGTCAGATTAACGCGCGATCGAGTGATTTTCATTTATTAACCCCATTAAAGACTAATTTCAGAGACACAAAAACGATAAAGGCTCCGATAGATGCTGGACTCCGCCTGGGCGTTCTTCTCAAGGAAAAGAAAGCACGACGCCCCGGGCTTACAACAAATTGGTGGCAGCGGTGCAGGATCCAAACAGCGGTGCAGGATCCAAACAGCGGTGCAGGATCCAAACAGCAGGAATTGCCAATTAATTAACAGTCAACTATTCAACCAACGGATCGACATACAACAATTTACTCACCTGAACCAGAAACAAGAATAACCACGAGATGCGCATGTACGCATATGCAGAAAAGGTCAGAATTTAGAACTACAACAATTTTTTTTTGCACAGAAAATTGATCTTACCTTTTATAACATATATATATATTTACATAATTTTGAATCAAAATTTAGAAAATAAAAAAAAAAAACAAAAATTATTTAATAGAAATAACAGGTGAAACATTGGCTAAATAAGTACTGATAATTAATTAGTGATGGTGAAGTGATTTTAATAATCTCATATCTTCGACTGACAATTCACTCAAAAAGCAATGATCTACTTTCTCGATGTAAAGAAACCTTGTATATTTTTTTTCTCCTTTCTTTTGTATTTACGTGTTCAAGTTATTAGTTACAATCAAGATCATGTATACAAGTTGCTCGATTAATGGAAATTAAATGAGATGCGCATGTACACATATGTGTGGTTAACAATATAGTGATTTTATGATTTTTTTTATTGATACGATATGTGGCAATATTGGGAAATTTTATCGAAGATTGCATAAAGTTTCATATTTTTGATTTTCACCTTTATAAAATCTTAAACGAGTACAATGAATATAACAAGTGAATGATGGGAAAAATTGAAAAAAAAAAAATTTTACGAAATTCTTAAATTTCTTTTGATTGTTGATTCTACTTTTAATTTGTAAATGAATACGACATATAGCAGTGAGTGATAAATTCGTTTTCTATTAATAATCGAAAAAAAAAATTTTTTTTTGAAATTTTATTAAGTCGCCTTGATGGTGAAGTTGTGAAAGTGTTACTCTTTTTCCAGGAATAATTTGACGAATTTTTCCTGTTATATGAAGCCCTTTACCTTTCTTAAGGAGTATTTCATATTGCCCTCCACGTATTTGTGTTACAAAATTTTTTAATACCAAATATGTTTGTGGTCGTTCAAAGTGTTTTCATTTACGTATGGCACTAGAGACAAAAAACTTTTTGTTTTTATTCTCTCCCAATCTAATCTGCTAGTGAAAAAGTTCCCTACGGTATTGAAATAAAATTTTTTAAAAAAAAAAAAAAAAAAAAAAACAAAAGGGTGTGTAATCTTCTACGAAGAAAAATCTAAGACAACATAAAATTTTGAGTTTTTGCTTTTTGAGACCTTAAATGAGTTTTCCGTTTTTACATAAATCATCTAAATTGTGAAAATCCGTAATTAGAAATATTGCAACGCAAGTGAACTTGTGAAGCGTTGACTCTTCGTCCTTTAATATTTGACTTATCTCAAAACGGAGGAAGCAGTCACACGAAGTGCTGCAGTCACACGAAGTGCTGCTAGGTTAATTCAATTATTCGTCGAATTACCCTTCCACGCTATGGCGCCTGACCCTCCTACTAATGAGCTTAAATTAAGCTTAAAAGATGTACATGACCTTATCCCAGAGTTTGACGGAAACCCCGAAGGTCTTAAAAAGTTTGTTGCTTGTGGCGACTTGTTGTTCTCTTCCACAAAATCTGCAGCTGAAGTGACTATGTTCCTCAATTTCGTTAAGACTAGGCTCCAGGGCCCAGCTTTCGAACTAACGCAGTATAAAACTCTAGATACTTGGAAGGAATTGGTACAAGAATTAAAAAACAATTTCAAAGAAGAAAAATCTAGAGCCGCCCTTCAAAGTGAAATAGCCCAAGCCAAACAACTATACAGAGAAACGGTGAAAGAATATGGTGAAAGGCTTTCTAAATTATTGTGGACCCTTAACTCGGTCACTTATTCTGATATAGAAGATCCCAACGTGCGCGACTTCATTATCAATGAAAATCGTAAGCTAGTGATAACTTCTTTGAAGATGGTCTAAAGAACCACAGCTTGAAGTTATTGGTAAAAGCGTTTGGTGGTGAAGACCTAAGGCAAGTAATAGCCTATGCAATAGAGCAAGCCCCTAGACTAGAAATTCATGCGGTACCTCTCAATAACAGCACTAGACCTCCTCCAAAACAAAGAGTGTTTTGTCGAGTATGTGGACGTGAAGGCCACACGGAACAGACATGTTACCGAAACACTCGCTTGCCCAATTTCTCGCCCAGAGAAATTAAGAAGGAAGTACAACGCATTATTTGTGCTTATTGAAAGAAACCAAACCACACTCTTGAGGAATGTCGGCAACGTAGATCCCGAAATAATCAATCACATTCTAGCAATTACCAGGGAAACGAACGTTACAGAAATCCCAGTGCCCAACGGGGTTATCCAAATACAACGCATACAAATATTTCAACCAATCATGGGAACAATAAAAATAACCACAATGTACATTACTTTCCACATAGTGGTAGGACAAAATCGGTTGAAAGTACTCCACGACTCGTTGAGACGGGAAACGAGAGCTCTCGGGAGGATACCCTCGGCAACCCATCCCGAATCATCTTCAAAGCCGACGTCCACAATCCTTAAACGAATACAATAAATACGCACCCCTTGTCATAAGCGTATCACTAGACATAACCATGCATGGAACAACAATATGTATACCTTTTACCCCCTCACGAAAACCATACTCCGTATTTGGATGGAATTCTGGGAAACGACTTTTTCAAAACCTACGGCTGTACAATAGACTACTGTAGAAATGAACTTATTATTAGACCTGACTTCGTACCAAAAAGCCTGACAAAAGGGCACTCCGTAATTGTCAATGGGGAAAACCTTCCTTCTAAGTTTTCAAATCCCAAATTGCAATTTGTCGAAGCTGGTCATAAAACGGCAATTAAAGCGAATGAGCCTCAATCGAGAAGCAGATATCCAGAAACTAGTAGCAAAATTCTTAAGCCAGAAACTTTTACGTCTAATGTCCCAACAGTGAGGCCTAATAGAGACCAAACATCGTTAGAGGATGAGCGTATTTGTAGGAGGGGAAACTCAGTTAAAGGAGAAAACAGAATCTGCCCAGCTGACATGAAACCTGAAAGCATAACTGTCCGCTCTAGAAGCGAGCAGGTCATCGAAATACCCTGCAACAGCCTCAAGGATTCTGTCATATCAAAGAAAAGGATCCAATCGGGTGTCTATCTTGGATCGGCTGTAGTTAGACCTATTCATAAAAAGGTCAAAGCATTAATTTTAAATACCAACGATCATGACATCGAAATAAAGCCCCACGAATTAAAAGTAGAACTAGAGGAGTTCAATAATTTTGATATAGCAAAAGCTAACATAGAAGGCAATATAGTCAAAGATCGCTTACAACGACTGGCTAACTCTCTGAACCTCGAGCACTGTAACTTCGAAGAAAAAAATTCGATATTAGGAATATGCAGACAGTATAGCGAATTATTCCATCTTGAAGGCGACCATCTAACCTTCACTGACGCCATTACCCATAAAATATTAACAGAGCCGGGTAAACCGCCTTTGTACAAGAAACCGTATCGACTTCCAGAGTCACATCGAAAGGAAATACACCGGCAGGTAGACGAAATGTTGCAGGATGACATAATTAGAACGAGTTTCAGTCCCTGGAATTCTCCACTCCTTCTTGTTCCTAAGAGAGCTGCCAGCTCCGGTTGTAAGAAATGGAGAGTTGTGGTGGATTTCCGTGGCTTAAACGACGTTACTATAGGTGATGCATACCCACTTCCCAATATAACGGATATATTGGACCAGTTGGGTAAAAGCAAATACTTTAGCACTCTGGACCTCGCTAGTGGATTTCACCAGATTTTGGTTGATAACGAGGATAAACAGAAAACGGCGTTCAGTACTCCATTTGGGCATTACGAGTATAATCGAATGCCATTTGGATTGAAAAACGCACCGGCAACCTTTCAGCGTCTAATGAACAATGTGCTGATAGGACTGCAGGGCATACAGTGTTTCGTCTACGTCGACGACATAGTAATCTACGGATACGATCTACGCGATCACAACACAAGGTTGATAAACGTCCTAAACCGCCTAAAGGAATATAACTTAAAGTTACAGCCAGAAAAATGCCATTTCGTGAAAAAAGAGTTAATATACCTCGGGCATGTCATATCGAAAATGGGAATCCAACCGGACCCAAAAAAAATACAAGTGGTGAAAACATACCCGGAACCAAAAAAAACAAAAGACGTCAAATCCTTCCTGGGATTTGCGGGCTATTACCGTCGGTTTATACCCGACTTCGCCAAAATGACGAAACCACTGACGAGACTCTTAAAAAAGGACGTAGAGTTTCGCTGGGATGCGTTTTGTGATGAAGCTTTCAAGGCTCTCAAAAAGAAGCTCATCACCTCTCCAGTACTTGCATACCCAGACTTTGGCGAAGAATTCCTTGTAACCACCGACGCTAGCGACGTTGCATTGGGAGCCGTCTTATCCCAAGGAGAAATAGGTAAGGACAAGCCTATATGCTTCGCAAGCAGAACCTTGAATGCGGCTGAAACTAGATACACGACGACGGAAAAGGAATTGCTCGCCATAATATTTGCAGTAAAGCAGTTCCGTCCGTACATATATGGGCGACGATTTACGATACTAACTGACCACAGGCCTCTACAATGGCTCATGAACTTAAAAGAGCCAACATCACGATTGGCTCGTTGGAGAATTCTTCTGGAGGAACATGATTATAAAATAGTTTACAAACCTGGGAAGTCTAATTCAAACGCCGATGCTCTAAGCCGCATAAAAAATGAGGAAAACGAAGGTGACTCAGCAAAAACCTTAGGAAACGTTAGAGTAACTACCAGATCACAAAAGGAACGATCAAAAACCTTAAAAGAAAGACCTTTACAGAAAAATGAAAAGCCTTACAGCAAGAAAGAGCCTAACGACGTACAATTTTATTTACAGGAAAGCAGTGATTCAATTTTTCGGGATAAATCCATTAATAATAAAATCATTATATTACCCCTTCTCAAAACGCACGAAGAAGCTGTCCTAAATAAACTTATTAAAGCCTTTCGTAAGCCCGCTATGTGGGAGCTAAAGCCTTTTAAAGACAACTCTGATACATTTATTGTGGCTACGGCCGCCATTCCCGCACGATCTAACCGAGATCAAGATAACATTACAATTCTCTTCCAGAAACTTTATAATTTCTGCATAAAGCAGAGGATTGATAGAGTTGGACTAACTGTTCCGACAGTCGATCGCAATACGCTTGGGGTAATAAGATCGACAATAAAAGAAATTTTCAAAACTTCACGTATTAAACTGTATATATATATGGACACTAAAGTATATATCGACGATAAAGACCGCATACCAGAATTATTGCTCGAGTACCACAACTCTCCACTAGGAGGACACCAGGGGATCTCTCGCACCCTAAAGCGTCTCAAAACCAAATACTATTGGCCAACGATGGTAAGAGACGTAAGAAATTTCGTTCGGAAGTGTCAGTCTTGCCAGAAAAACAAGCTTCAGAGAAACCCGCCTATACCGATGAAAATAACATCGACCAGTTCAAGACCGTTTGAGCGGATAGCACTGGATATAGTGGGTCCCCTGCCCGTCAGTTATGAAGGTAATAAATATTTAATGACATTTCAAGATGACCTGACGAAATTCTCTGACGCATTGCCAATTCCAAATGCTGAGGCACAAACGGTTGCCAGGGCATTCGTAGAAAAACTGGTTTGTCGTCATGGAATTCCCGAGCACATCCTTACAGACCAAGGAGCTAATTTCTTAAGCGCTCTATTTAAGGCAGTCTGTAAATTAATGAAATCTAAGAAGATAAATACCTCCCCATATCACCCCCAAACGAACGGGGCGCTCGAAAGAAGCCACAGGACTCTTGCCGAGTATCTGCGACACTATGTCAATCAAGATCCGCTTACATGGGATACATGGATACCATACTCCATGCTCGTGTATAATACCACACCGCACAGCTGTACAGGTTATAGCCCATACGAATTGCTGTATGGTTTTCCTGCGAACATTTCAACATCCTTACACAGAAACCACAGCTGACCTATAATTATGACGATTACTCCAACGAAATGAAATCACGACTGCAACATGGCTACCAGATAGCTAAGGAAAACCTAAATAAAAAAAATGTAAATCTAAAAACTACTACGACAAAAATACCCAAGCAAAGCACTTTAACTTAGGAGACAAAGTGCTTATTAGAAATCATACAAGAAAAAACAAGTTTTCTTCACTCTGGAATGGACCTTTTGAGATCACCCAGGTCCTATCAACAGAAAATTCTAAAATAAAGGTCGGAAAAAGAGATAAGATTGTACACAATAATGATTTAAAATTATTCATTGAATAATAACAAGCCTGGGAGAGCGGTGTCAATAACATTTTACAAGTAAATAACTTTTCTCTTATCTAACCGCTTTATGTGTCAACCTGCATAAACAAAAACGCTAACCAATTTCAGTCACCCACACACTTATATTCCCATTTGCAAAAAAAAAAAAAAAAAAACACATATCTCTTATACATGCATACTACGTTCCCGTAAGACTAACAACATCACTTCCTTTCAGATTTTATACGTCGGGACCTTGCTCCTGAACGTTATCTCCGCATATGGGAGCGAGCTTGTTATCACTCCTATTAAACAGAATCCTGGAATTTACTTCGAGGAATTGGGGAAAGTAGAACTCTATTCCAACGAATGGAAAGTTCTGGTATATTATGACCTCAAGAGTCTGGCTCAAGCTTTACGTTACATGGACAGATACGTAGACCAAGTAAATGACTTCTGCAAACTTCTCACAGATGAACCAACCTCGCCATAATCTGTAGTGGAACTGTGTCTGAAATGAATCACCTCATGAGTGACATCACACAAAAGTATAGCTTACTTAAGAGCAAAAGATAGGCAATCGGGATTATTAGTAAAACCTTGTTCGGAACACTTAACGAAGAGGATGCTAAATTTTATGACAAGCAAATTGACAAGTTAAATTACAACGAGAATCACTTGCTTTCATTAATAAAAAATCAAACTTTTATACTAGAAACCACAGTAAATGTGTTCAACAAATCGCAGGCCTTAATTAACGATCAACTCTCAGCTCTAAATGCCAGACCTCACCAAGGTAAAAATGATGATGAATCAACTAATAAACGCGACCCATGACAATCGCATTATTGCAGAAATGGAGTCGTTAACATCTCTAACTACATTGATCATTATCAGGTACCAAAACATAGTCAACACAATAGTTGACCTAGTTACCGATGTTCGACACGGTAAGCCACATCCAACCATAGTAACACCTGAACAATTAGAGTCAATTCTATATACGATACGAAAGGAGATCCCCAGCGATACTCGTTTATCCGCGTTCTTAAAAGATGGTAATCTATTATCCTTGTATCGTATAAGCCAAATGAGCACTTCCATCGTGGATGATAGAATTTTGTACGAATTCAAAATTCCCTTACCATATAAAGAGAATTACCAACTTTATAAAGTTATACCTTTACCTACCATACACCAGCAAAAGCTCGCTTTCATACAACCTACTATAAACTACCTCGTCATAGACTATGGAACACTATTACGATCTAACATCGCAAGAACTAGGAAATTGTATAACAGAGGATCATCTACAATACTTGTGCCGAATCCTACACCCCATATTCAATGTGAACTCCGACAGCCAGTTGTGTGAACTACAACTAATAAAAAGAAAAAATTCCATATCACGCACCTGTAATATCAGACAATCAGATCACAAAACAATATGGATCCAGTTGTCTCAGGCAAATAAATGGCTTTTCTCAACTAAAAGGGACCCTAGATTCGATATGCCAAGACACAATAAAACATTACACTATATCCGACGTCGGAATTATAGAACTTCCGGGCGACTGTTATTTACGTACGTCAGAACTAACCATAAGAGGCTATACTAGTAAGTCAACCCAATTAAAAAAACTCATACAAACCACCCAATAACATTTCGATACTTATACACAACTTCACCAGAAACTACCTAAACTACTCTGATAAAGTAGCTGTAGTAAAATATGTTTCAAACGAGGACCTTACGGCAATCTCCGATCAGATCAATATTTTAAAGAAGGAGAAGAAGTGGAAAATCTCCCATTGGATCCACATAAGATCCACCATTATTCACTGATATACTTCATACTTTTTGGAATGGTTTTGCTCGTGGCCTATAATATATATAAAAAGGTATCTAGCAGATTAACGCTGAATAAGCCCAACTCGACCGGAACAAGACCGGAGAATGAACAGATCACAGTCGATCAACCTGTAGTTTTCACATTTGCATCAAACGAAAAAAAAAAAAAAAAAAAAAAAAAAAAAAAAAAAAAAAAAAAAAAAAAAAACCTATATGTGTGTGCCATGCAAGATCTCTTTATAAAAAAAAAAAAAAAAAAAAAAAAAATTTAAACTTACCATACATAACGGTATAAGTTAAGAAAACCTTTTGTAGTTTTTATACTTTCATAATGTAGTCTTTATAAAAAAAAAAACTTTTAAACTTACCTTAAATATTGGTAAGAAAGTCTTTGTAGTTTTTGTAGCATAGTTTAAAAAAAAAAAAAAAAAAAAATAATGTACTTACCTTTAATTTTTGCAAGATAGGAAAAATTTTAATTCTTGCTTTGCTTTACACATTGGTAACATCCAACATTTTTGTTAAAGCGAGACTCGACCGGCTGAAAAAAAAAAATTTTAGAAGAAATTTTTATCTACGAGAAAATTTTTGTCCTTAAGCCAAAAAATTTCTTTTTCTTAGGGGATGGAATGTTGTAATTGCGCTCGGTCAGCACTCAGCTCAAATCATAATTTATTGGTTGTGACAGTGCTTGACCGACGCAATTCACAACTCATTTCCCACGATACAAAGTATCGTTTTTTCAAGTGCGCAACGAACACTTAAAATTCTTTCCTTAGCGTATAATATACAAATTTTATCAAGAAGTAATCAATTTTTGTTTACTTCTTCGTTCTCCACTTGTGGTAACATTTTTTAAAGAGTCGAATTACATCCTGTAGTCGCGACGAAGTGTGAAAGTTATTTTGCTGATAAGGCAAAGACGCGAGCAAATGATAATTCTCGAAGGCACAAATCGGGGAGTTTAGTAAAATCCTCAATCGGAGTCGGTCGAGTCTCGTGATCTCTAAAATAATTCTCATTGAAAAGCTTAAAAGTTTTAAGAAGTTAATTACAATTATAAAAGTTAATACAATAAAGTCGTCAGATTAACGCGCGATCGAGTGATTTTCATTTATTAACCCCATTAAAGACTAATTTCAGAGACACAAAAACGATAAAGGCTCCGATAGATGCTGGACTCCGCCTGGGCGTTCTCTCAAGGAAAAGAAAGCACGACGCCCCGGGCTTACAACAGGAGCAGTACCAGAAACAACGAGCACCATTACAACTGTGTTATCCATCCACACTACAATAAATACCGACTGGGATAATCAGTTGAGAAAATTTTGGGAGCTCGAAGAATGCACCAACCGACCAACATTGTCACACGAAGATCAACTTTGTGAAACGTTGTACAAAAACACAACAAAACGCCTACCCTCTGGAAAATACGAGGTTCATTTACCATTCAAGAGCCGCAATGCACCACAGCTTGGACAATCTAGGAATATGGCTGTTAAACAATTCCTACAATTAGAGAAAAAAATGTCCAACAACCCAGCAATTGGCAAATTATACAAAGATTGCATAGATGAATACACTCAGCTTGGCCACATGAAGCCAATTCCACCAACACTAGTAGAAAACAAAATATATGAAAACATTCCTTTCTACTATCTACCACACCACGCTGTGCTCAAGGAGAATTCTACCACAAAACTTCGAATAGTTTTCAATGCCTCAGCTCGTACGTCAAATGGCAAATCATGAAATGAGCAACTGCTAGTTGGACCTACAATCCAACCAACACTTTGGACTACTTTACTAAGATGGCGTCTGTACAAGTTCTCTTTTACAGCAGGTATAGAGAATATGTACAGATGATCCAGATGGCACTTCAACACCAAAATTTCCAGAGAATAGTTTGGAGAAATACTCCAAATGAAGAGTTGAAAGATTATGCCTTGACTACGGTCACCAGCGCCATATCTTGCCATCGAAACGCTACAGCAGTTAGCACGAGATGAAGCTACTAATTATCCCCTTGCAGCTAAGAGCATCATGAAAGAGTTCTATGTCGATAACTTAGTCTCAGGAGCCCATACTCTCAGCGAAGCAATACAACTGCAGCGTGAACTTATCGAGGCCTTAGCAAAGGGAACATTCAACCTACGTAAATGGACTGCCAACCATAATGATCTTCTCAAACATATACCATTGGATCATCCAGAATTAAAAACCAACTTGGGATTCTCTGACAACGAATCCATAAAAACTCTCGGAATACGTTGGTATCCAACAACAGACTTTTTGTCTTTTAAAGTCAATGTCCCCGAACCAAAAACCACATACACGAAACAAATAATATTATCTGAAGTATCGTCTCTGTTCGATCCACTTGGCTGGTTAGCTCCATGCATAATTACAGCCAAAATCATAATTCAGAAACTCTGGCTCTCCAAATGTGACTGGGACGACCCTGTACCTAAAGAAATTTTAAAAGAGTGGAATCATTTCAAAGACCAGCTACATACTATTCAGGACATTCAGATTCCACGTTGGCTAGGCCACCAGCCTAACAAAAGCGAGATGGAGCTACATGGGTTATGCGATGCCTCAAATAACGCCTATTCAGCAGTTCTTTATTTAAAAACACATCCTAACGAGAACTCCAGAGTACAAATTGTGACAGCAAAAACTAAAGTAGCTCCCATCAAACCAGTCTCACTACCTCGACTAGAGCTATGTGGTACTGTCCTACTTTACCGACTTATTAAACAAGTGTCAAAGATTTAGAACTAGAAAAGTTAAGGTTAGAGCATGGACAGACCCTAACATAGTTCTAGCTTGGCTGCGAAAGCATCCATCCACCTGGAAAACGTTCGTGGCCAATCGCATTTCGGAAATACATGAAAACATACCACAAGCTACTTGGAATCACGTCCCCTCCAAATCCAATCCTGCAGATGTAGAATGGCCTAGACTGGCTGCATCAAGATGAGGAATATTGGCCTCAATAATCTTTGGAGGTACATACTCAACTAGAGTATAAAAAACCAAAAGTTCTCACTACTACTGTCCATGAGCAAATAATTATACTGAATAAATATTCTTCATTTCAAAAAACCATAAGAATAACTGCATACTGTCTCAGGTTTATAAACAGCATGCGCAAAATACAGTCCACTACTCAATATTTATCAGTATTTGAGTTAAAAAGGCAGAACTATGCCTAATCAAACTGCTCCAGAATGTCTCTTTTCCTACCAAAATCAACCAACTGCAGAAAAAATTACCCCTTCCTAAAAAGAGTCGAATTCTGGTCCCTATATCCCACGCTCTACTCTGAAAATATCCTACGAGTTGCAGGTTGTCTCACCAAGTCTCAGCTAAGTTACGACCAACAACCATCCCATAATTCTTCCCAACAACCATCACTTAACTAACATTCTCATTGATCATATACATCATTATACATTACACGGAGGCACTCAAATCATATTGAGTACTATAAGAAACCACTATTGGTTAATAAACGCCCGCAATACGATTAGACATCGCATCCATAAATGTGTTGACTGTTTCGATTCAATGCGAAGCCCAGCTCTCAGTTGATGAGTTCTCTGCCCTCAGCGAGAGTCAATATATCTTTACCCTTGCAACAAACTGGGATAGATTAGGCAAGGCCGCTTGTTATGAAAATATCAGCACTTAGAGGAGCAAAATTCACGAAAGCTTATATCTGTCTATTCGTTTGCTTGGCCACCAAGGCCATACACATAGAGCTCGTCTCTGACTTGTTAACACCAGCCTTCCTAGCTTCCCTCAAGCGCTTTGTTGCACGGAGAGGTCTTTGCTCACACATCTACTCGGATGAAGGAACAAATTTTGTAGGAGCAAATCGAATTTTACAATCCAATTTAAATAAATAAATGAGAGCAATTGAAGTCAATTTGGCCAAAGAATTCTCCAACCAAGGCATAACTTGGCACTTCAACCCTCTTGCAGCACCTCACTTTGGAGGCTTATGGGAATCTGGTGTAAAATCCACCAAACGTCATCTCTATAAAACAATCAAGGATGCAAATTTACCCTGCGAAGAACTATATACAATTTTAGTTCAAATTGAGGCATATTTAAACGCCAGACCTCTCTCCTTTGTCCAGTGACCCAACACACTACAATATTCTCACTCCCGGACACTTCCTTACTGGTCGACACAATCTCACCATAGTAGAACCTTCCCCACTTAATTCACAACAACATCCTCTCAAAAGATGGCGGCACATCCAATCCCTCTCCCACAATTTTTGGAAGCAATGGTCAAGAGACTGCCTGCATACATTGCAAAATTTAAAAATCGGAACTCTCGTCTTTATAAAAGAAGATCAAATCCCAATAGGAAAATGGCCATTAGGTCGAATAATTGAAATTCATACTGGCCATAACAACTTAGTGAGAGCAGTCACTATTAAAACAGCAAAAATATTCTCACCCGTCCTATCTCAAAATTTGCCCTCTCCGTCTCACAATATCTCCTGACAATCATCAATTATCCCCACCAAAGTCTATTGCTCTCTGGCAGTACCAAGTTCCAAAATACCCGTTATATTTGAATATATACGAATTCAGAACCCGCCAAAAATCACTTCAGTTTCAAAAGTGACAAGTGAAAAGTGGTTCTTTAAAATCGTTAATTCTCTCATTTTTTGTCATAGTTTTTATTTTTCTTTATTGAGTGCCATGGAAGAATTACTGGAAATATTCAGTTCAGAATCACTAGATTCTGTGGACATAGGTCTTGCACCTACTCCTCTAGAACTCCTAGCACCTCCTAAGCCTATCACGCTTATCAGCCCACTCCTTTCAACTCCTACCAAAGGACAAAAGATGAAATCGGTCGTTATACGACCGCCACCGCAAGAAATCTTGCCTGTGAAAAACATTTTCAGGCCATTCGAAGCTAGGGTAGCATTGCCCATTGTAAAAGGATTACAATGTAAAACGAAAGAAAACGCCAATCTGAAATTTCGACCAAGGTCACAGAAGCATCAACCTGGAGTCCGTGTTTCAACCCAGCCACGTTGCCTCACGCAACTACCTACTCAGCCACGTTGTATCACACAACTACCTGCAGCAAAACAAACCAGTCCTCCCTTGGATTTGCAGGGCAAACCACTTGCTGATATGAAAAGGGCAGCACCCGCTAACGACTTACCAGTTAAAAAAACTAAATTAAGGACCCATAGCAGTTGACAACCACAACAAGTCAAAAAAATCTCGTCCAAAGGTTAGGTATTCGGTGCAAACAACAACAATCTTACAGGCACATCTCAACTGCAAGAACAATAAGGCAAAGCACCCCAAGCAAAGTTCCAACACTACACTGCCGAGTGTATCTGGAGATTTACACCAAATAGTACCAGGCCCAGCAAGGAAAACAACTTCAAAGCATCTACCAAGCACAAAGACAGCTAAATGTGCTAAACTCGAGCCAGCTACATCAAATATAAACAAAGTAACACCAACCACATCAGCGATACAAACGTCTAACGAGATCACTACAATTGGAATTCCTGCAGATTTAAAACACGTAATATGGTCAACCCCAGACGTCATGCAAATCCTACACTCATCTATAATCCCGTGGAATATGATCCGAGAGGCAAAAATGTTTTTAGATGTCCTCTTCCAGGCGGCCTAACACTAAAAATGAAAAAAGGGAACAAAACTACACTTCCTCATTCAAAAATCTGTAAGTAATTTTATTTTATAATGATTTTTCCTTTTTTTTTGAGGCGGGAGGATGTTAAGTCCACCTTCGGAAATACGCCCCAAATCATTCCATCGACGAAACAATACCTCCTAAAAGGAAAGAAAAAAAGAACACAAAGTATTAAGACTAATTAAAAATGTCTCAGAATACTTATCTAATTAAATGCTGCACGTCTCCACCAGATGCAATTTCAGCAGGACAATAGTGAAATTTCCACACTAGGTTATATTGTTATAACAGCTCAAGTCCGCAGTACGTGACAGCTAATTTGGTCTAAAATTATACAAAAAATCAAAAGAAAGCAATTATGAAATTAATTCTTTAAAAACCAAAATATCATAAAGCATACTTACATATCTCTGTATATTTACGTTCCTTATGTCATCAAATGACATTTCTCCAGTCAGCCGATTTCGCCCTCGCCTCAGTTAGAATACAAGCAATTGCAATAAACGTCGCTAGGGCAACACCGAGAGGCGAGAGCTAATAACTGGATGCGGCGGCTATAAAAGGCCGACGAGTTGCAATAGATGGCACCATTCTTTTCTCATAGTTCATCTGTTTCAGAGTCTAATCTGAAAAATAAGAATCGTGTTCTATCCTCCATACAGAAGTATAATTCTGGTCAGAGTTTAATCTGAAATATATTCCTATCCTTAATGCAGAAGTATAATTCTGTTCAGAGTTTAACCTGAAATTCCCATATTTATTACAGAAGTATAATTCTGGTCAGAGTTTAATCTGAAATATATTCCTATCCTTAATACAGAAGTATAATTCTGTTCAGAGTTTAATCTGAAATTCCCATATTTATTACAGAAGTATAATTCTGTTCAGAGTTTAATCTGAAATTTCCATATTTATTACAGAAGTATAATTCTGTTCAGAGTTTAATCTGAAAACTTGGTCTCATGCTGTTTTGCACCACATGTTGCAGCACGCTGCTGCACCCCCTTTGCTGTTTAGTCAGCTTTTCTGTCTGAGAGGGCCGCTACATCAAATTGATTCATAGAAAATTCTTACGTGCGTCATTTTACTGCCCTAGCGCCCACACGTATTAGCAGCATTATTATTATTTTTATTCTAGTAGTTAATAAGGTAACAGAAACTAATTCCGGTCTTCTTCTTCTTTTCAGAATTAAAGAGATGGACCACGTTTTTTGGACCATTTTTTTTTCTTTTTATTATTGTATTTTTATATCCACTGAATTGTCAATTTGAATTTCTAGTTTTAAGCTCTTTTGAATTTGTGATATTAGGTTTAGTATATGAATTTATAAAATAAAATTTTTTATTTGAAGTTGAAAAAACGCTGAGTTATCTATTCAAAAACCGGCACTCCCTCCCACGTCCGAGACTAGCTCTCACAACAGGATAGCATCGAACTCATTTCTGGCAAGTTAAAAATTGGGATAGTTATTCTCACCACCAATTTGTTTTGCATGAAGAGGTACTGAGCTCCTTCTGTCTAATATAGGACATACAGAAAATTTTTATCATGTTGACAATTCGAGGTTGTCTTCCGATATATTTTTAACAGATTTTGCGGACACAAAAGGGGAGCGGGTGAATATGATTTTTTCTGCTAGCCATTATTATGTCCAGAAGGGCTTGTTTTCGGTATTCGACTTCTATTATTTGGAGAGGCAGGGTCGATAGCATTTCCTGTCTCAATTGCCTTCATGTTAAATCATCGGCCACAATATTCAGATCGTTAATCTGGTGGGCTATTTTTTGTTGTCCTGTCCATTAACATAGCCATGTAGTATACACACCTGTATATACACACCATAGAAAGAAGCGCCTCCCAATTAATCATTTAAATAAACATAATATGTACAGCTGTACAAACATATTTACAGTATGCATAATAATAAAGCACAACGCTTAATAACTTGAGTAAGCACAGCATTGTACGCACATATATTATTGTGCATGTGCCGTATCATGCTTGTAGATATGTAATATGAGGCATGAACATGAAAAACAAAAAGAAAAAGAAATCAAAATAATAAGACTCGCAAATACTTCCGATCAACTAATAGTTCAAGAAGCAATTATAAGAATCAGCAAATTCTTGTAATATAGCAGTAAGTCAAGTAACGCAAATATTTTTGAGTAACATAAATATGTGTCACATTACATACAGTTAAGTTTTTTATTGTGAAAGGTTATTCGATAAGTAGGAAATTTCTATTTCTTGCTTATGGAATGACTTTGCATACGGTTTCACGACTACTTCTCCCTGTCGTGTACTGGACGAGGATGGCCATTATAATTAATTGTAGCGTCATTTCTGTGGACAATTCGGAGGAAGAAAATAATCCTTAAGTATGGTTTACTTATTTCGTGGCGTTTTATTCGACCGGGCAGTGGAGTGGATTCCCCTCAAATGTTTCTGAGGAAGGTATTGAAATGTGGTTTATGGGATACTGAAGTTGGAATTTTAAGTCAACCTGGTTCATTTTTGTACAACATGAATTAACTCAAAATATGGTTTTAGACGAATATTATGTACCGTTACGCTACGTTTATCAATTTTGATTCTGGTATTCACATCACTTGGTATTGCGATTACCTGACAAGTTCCTATCCAAATATGCGAAAGCTTATATTTCCTGCTTTCGTTCTTAATGAGGACCTTGTCTCCTATGTGGAAAGTTAGGGCCGTACTGTCATCTTAGTACTCCTTTGAGCGCTGTTTGGTAGCTATCAAATTCCTTCGTGTCGTGGCATAAGATTTTTTGAGTTTGTACTTCAATATATGGTAATAGCTCTCGTGATTGTAAACGAGTTCTGAATCCCGTTTTAGATGTGATGGGAGATCCTCTGTGAAGCCGTAAAGGCTTGGAGTAAGTTTAGCACCCTCGTCTACACTATTGTTGGACACGAATACAGCGGTTGTAGGTATTTGTCCCATGTTTTGGGATTTTCATCTAAGATTGTTCGCAGGTATTCTATTAGCGTTCTATGTGCACACTCTAGTACTACATTAGACTGTGGGTGTATGCTGAAGTCTGTAACTTTTTTACATTTAGAAGATTACATACTCTTTTGAATAATTCACTCAGGAAAGTTGTTCCCTGATCGGTGAGAATGCTTTTGGTATGCGATAGAACGTACCGATTTCATCAAAGAAAACTTGCACTACTGTGACTGATTCTGCATTGGATATTGTATACCAATCGAATTGAAAGGTTAAGATATATTTATTACCTGATGTGTTCTCTTCTAGGGGACCTAAAATATCTGGGTAAACTTTGTCGTCGGGCTGTTCTGCGATGTCCGTGATAACCAATGGCATTTTGAATGTGGAGATGGTTTCATTGTTTGGCCCTTTGGGCATCTCTTAATGTATTTTTTATTGTCGCTATGCATGTGTCACCACCAAAATTTGCGTCTTATACGAAGGAAGAATCGTGATAACTTTTAAGATTGTTTGAATTTCTGTGGGCCTCGTGATTACTTCAGGTATCTTAACCGTACTTACTTTTTG
This sequence comes from Dioctria linearis, assembly GCA_963930735.1. Taxonomy (NCBI): domain Eukaryota; kingdom Metazoa; phylum Arthropoda; class Insecta; order Diptera; family Asilidae; genus Dioctria; species Dioctria linearis. The sequence goes on along the minus strand of OZ005740.1, from coordinate 106,396,929 downwards.
ATCAAGCGATGTGGGGTCTTGTATATTTGCCTCTGGGAATTGAATGTACTCGTGTGCTCTTCTGTCTCTGCGATGGAGTGATTTTTCGTTTCTTGCGCTTTTTGCTTCTGAGCGCAAGTCATGACGAAACAATGAGGGGATTTCTTTTTCTCCACATCCGTAGATAACGATGTCATCTAGGTAAGCAAAACATTGGAGACCTTGTAGTTCTGTAAGAACCAAATCATTTGGCGTTGAAATGTGGCGAGGGCTCCTTTGAGCCCGAATGGCAAACGCTTGAACTCATACTGCCTGTAACTTGTGCTAAAAGCAGTTTTATGTCGATCTTTTTTGTCGACAAGAACTCGATTCTGGGTAGCGGAAATGTATCGCCAATTGTCTTTTTGTTTAAGTTATGAAAGCCAACAACGACGCGCTACCTTTTTTCACCGTCAGGTCCCGCCTCCTTGGGGACAATTAGTAGAGAAGGGTTCAGAGGGCTTTCACTAGACTGGACTATCCCGCTGTCTAGCATATATTTTAGTTGCTCATTAATTACTTTCTCCTGTGTTTCAGGTAAGCGGTACATTTATTTTTTAATTTATTGGTGCCTGATCTTGCAGCAATGGAATGTTATGCGTTATCGCATTTGTTTAGGTGAGTTTGTCACCTTTGAGGAAGAAGATATCGTTGTACTCGTTGTTCCGCGGTTAAATTTGGGTCCAGACTAAGTTCTAGCGGTAGCCTAGTAATACGCGGCTATTGTCGGCTTCCTGTCCGAGAAGAGTCTGGACCAATAGCTATGGTATCTACACCTATAGCTGCAACACTTGCAACTGTAGCAAGTGTGCAGTTGACAGCCTCAAGTCAAGCGAAAAATCCAAGCTTGATAGAAGTCATCAAAGCCGCTTCATCTTCAGCGCCAAAACCTACTGGTGTCATAATGAGGCCACCTCTTTCGAAGAAGCAGCCATCAGCACCAGCAGGACCAACAACAAGACCACCAATAGCAACACAACGATCCCCAGCATTACAGTCAGGGATCTCATATGCACAAGTAAGTGGCGGTTCCAAGCAGGCTTCCACCATAGAAATTTTGAGTAAAGGCATCACTCCTCGTCCAGCCCCATTGTTCGCAGGTAAGCCTCGCCCCACGACCAGTGCGGGTCTGCAGGGCTTCTTCGACGGGAGATGGCAGGATGAGAGCTACGGTATGCAGCTCGAGCACATCAGAGGATGTCCTCAGTCTGCATACCTGAAGGCAATCTTCCGCGTCATCTCTTGTGAGCAGCTGTTCTCGATGGGAATTATAGCTGGAGGAATGGTCGAGGTGCACACCGCGACCCTCGAAAGCGCTACCAAGCTCATGCTTGCGGGCATCGTGGTGGAGGGTAGACACCTCGTTCCATTCCCGCTAAAAGAGAAGCCCACGAAAGTCGTGTTTTCACGGGTCCCTATGCGAGCCCAACATGAAGACCTCGCGAATTTCCTTGGGAGATTCGGGAAGGTTCATGGAAGGGTTCGCGCCATTCCAATTAAAATTGGGGACGAGGGTCTCGGGCGGGGTATTTTCGGTACCAGCCGGGAAGCGTCCATTACCTTGAATAAGGGATGTACGCTTCCGTCAGGCTTCTACCTGAGCATATCCGGATCGAGATACTGGATAGACGTTGGCACCGAAGCGAAATGCCATGCTTGCCATTTGGTAGGGCATTTTATTGCTGACTGCCCCAGAAGAACCGGGAAGAAGGCCGAACCGAGGGTTCCCTCGAAGGAAGCCACTACTACAGTAGTGGATCTGGAGAAGGAGCCTTAGGCCGGCACTCAACCTGCTATTTTGGAGCAGGCAGTGGTTAAGGTGCCTGAAGTTGTCCTAGAGGCAAAAATATTTATGGCTGTAAACGGCGCCACGACGGCACGTGAAGGCACGGCTACTTCCGACGAGGAGTCGACTAGCCATGTAGTTAAAAAAAGGAAGACGAGGAGGAAGACGAAGGTGGACCGGGTGATGCTGCCTCCTCCAGAGCCAGCAAAGCCAGTCGCTCCAAAACGGCCCCACTCGGAGGAGGACGATAGTGGTGCTCGCGGTTCGAAGGTTGTTGTGAGGGGGGCGGAAGCATCTCTCGAACAGCTTTCGGACTGCGAAATGACCTGTTTGGATGAGACTGGTCCCTCGAGCTTCAGTGGCTACGAGTCGTGTGGTAGCACCATTTCGACTGGTAGCCAATTTGAGGTCTCGAAGTGGATGGAAAACATTCCTAGGGAGAAGACCTCTGAAATTCTTACACAGCTCCAGTACAAGAAGAACTCAGATAAAATCTGGAGCATTCTTGTAAAGGAGCTGGAGAGACCAGAGTTGTTGCATCCTCAGCTTCGAATCCTACAACAGGAGTCCAAGAAGAGGAGGAAGTACAACCATGTAGCTCGGTTAGATCGTCTCCATAGGAAGGTGGAGGAGTTGCTTCAGGAGCATCGCTTGGCCGATTCTCCTCGTCAATAGACGTCGCACATTCATCGTTTGAGCTTTTCATCTCTTTGAATGTGCAAGATAGCTTCGATCAACACCGGGAGTTTAAGTGCACATACAAGGTTACACAGCACTATCGAACATGTCAAAATGTTCGATATAGACATCGCGCTTCTACAGGAGACGAATTTTACACAAGACACATATACACAACTTGAGCGCTATGCTTATTTACACACTGGCTATGCAATGTTTGCCACACCTGCGCCTCGCCGAGGCTCAGGGGTGGCAATCATTGTATCCAACAAATTTACACTACGTCTCCTGTCTATACAGATATCTTCCCAGGCTTCGCTTCTTCCTTGGATTTTGTCGTTCAAGTCAAACATATCAAGGTAGTAAACGTGTACCTTCCTCATGACCAGGACATTACAAGACAAGTTCTTGATAGTGTTCAGTCCTGTCTGGTGAATTTTAGCGGCGAAACTGTCCTCGGATGTGATTTCAACTGCACTCTTAATCCCTCAATGAATCGGCACTCTGGAGTTGAGTTCAACTCTGTCAATGCTACTCGATTGAGGAATTTTGTCGGTGTTTTCAGACTCGTGGATATCTATCGTTGGATGCATCCTACGACTAGATCATACACGAGGGTCTCGCGAAATATCCATGGAAGTGTCGCAGGCTCCAGAATTGATAGACTTTACGTCTCACCTGGAATACTAGAACATTTCGTTGGTGTCACTCATGAAGTGTGTTCGATTAGTGATCATCTTCTTGTGGTGGCGACCAGCACTCTAGTTGAAAGACGAACTGCATACTGGATATTCAACAACTATTTGTTGAATTCCGAGCAGTTCATCAATGAGTTCATTGATTTCTGGCACGATTGGCAAGAGAGGAAAGCTGACTTTCCTTTTCTTAGTCAATGGTGGGATGTTGGAAAGCTCCAGATTCGGTCTTTTATCGAGACGAGTTTCAATAGAAGTGGCTATCAAGCTTCTAGCTTGTCCGCCGAGGTCTCTCGGGTGGCAGCTCTTCTCCCCAACTCAGCCGGGGTTGATTCTTTATTTCAATGGAATAAAGGAACGCTTGGCGACACAGACTTACCAGCACAGCTTGGAGTTTGTGCTGCGCGGCCAATCGCGCTGGCGGAGAGAAGGCGATTCTCCAACTGAGTACTTCTTTCAGGCGACTAGACGTCGTACTGCTTCTTGTGAGGTCGAATCGATAATTGATGAATCTGGACAAGTCCTTAACGGACAACAGCTATCAGAATATATTCGAGACTACTACAGTAGTCTCTACTCAGAATCGACGTCGACAACATCCTCGATCACTCATGAATTCCTTGAGAATATTCCCACTTTCTCTGAAGACAGTAAGGAGCTCCTGGATACAGTAATCACATTGGAGGATATGATTGCTGCGACAAAGGATCTAAGGCGACAAACTTCACCTGGTTATGACGGCTTGACTCCAGAATTCATACGTTTCAGGGATTTATTAATTCCTGACTTTTTGGAAGTCTTCAATTCGGCGGTTGAGACGCATTCAGACTTTCCTTCTAGTTGGAGGCGATCTGTTATGCGCTTGATTCCAAAGAAGGGAGATTTGCAGAGGATGGGGAACTGGAGGCCAGTAACCCCATGCAATGTAGACTACAAAATCGTCTGAAAAGCATTAGGGGCGATACTCCGCACAGTGATTGCTTCGGTAATACACCCGGAACAGTCCTATTGTGTACCTGGTCGTAGTATCTACGACAATGTCGCGGTAGCCAAGCATTTGTTTGCCTACCATGAACAGACAGGTACACAAATGGCCATGATTTCACTTGACCAGCAAAAGGCTTTTGATAGTGTCTCGCACGAGTATCTCTTGACCGCACTCGAGGCATTTGGGTTTCCACCCAGGTGGCGCGATATCGTCGGGAAACTGTATAGAGATTCAGCGATTTTGATTAAGCATCAAGGACAAGTTCTGGCTCCTATCTCGTTTCATCGAGGTATCAGACAGGGCTGTCCATTGTCAGGTATGCTTTATGATCTTTCGTTGGAGCCGCTACTGGTGAATCTTCGTCGAATGCTCGGACAGTATGCGGTTCGTCTACCATATACCAATGTGAGGCCTCTTATGTTGGCGTATGCGGATGATCTGTCTATCTTCGTGACAAGAGATGAAGCTTTTCCGGTCGCTCGTGCTGCTTTCGAACAGTTCGAACGTATAGCGGGCGCTAAAATCAACCTTAGTAAGAGTCACGGCTTGTGGTGTGGAAGGTGGAGAGATCGTACAGATACTCCACTGAACATCCAATGGACTAATACTTGCCTGAAGTATTTAGGTGTGTATATCGGACGCGAGAGTAAATCAAATAATAGCCGCATCGCTCTTGAGAAACTCTCTAGAGCTGTAAACTCATGGCGTAGTCGACTGTTTCCATTATCCTTAATGGGTAGGTCAGTCGTGATAAACTATTTGATTACCTCGCCCATCGTTCATCTGCTAAAGTCTGAGACGTTTGATGAAGGCTTCGTAGGTCTTCTTCAAGCAAAAGCGATACACGCCTTTTGGTGCGGAAGACGATGGGTTGCTGAAAGCACGCTCTGTCTGCCAGTCAAGACAGGTGGATTAGGTCTCACTAACTTGGTTGTGAAATCAAGGTGTCTCCAAGTGCGGACATTCCAAAGAGTGTTTTGCCAGAGAGACAGCTTGATTTCTCAACTGTGGGTGAATGTACTGGGAGAAAGTTGTTGAAAATCTTATGTGATCATTCCCGTGGATTAAAAGTTTGTGCGTTAAATGCTAGAAGCATTCGTAACAAAATCGATGAATTTCGATACATATTCTCCCAGTCCGACTTACACGCTATTATAATCAGTGAAACATGGTTAAATGACAGTATCCCCTCTGCATTCCTCGCAATTCCTGGCTACAAAATTTTTCGTAATGACCGTAAAAATCGTGTAGGAGGCGGTGTTGCGATATATGTCCGCGATTGCTTCAAGGCCAGGCATATATTTTCCTCTAAAGGAGATGCAATGGAATTTATAGGCGTCGAAGTACCTCTAGCTATGACAAGTGTATTCTATCAGCAGTGTACTGTCCTCCAAATAGCTTCAACTGCGCTATAGTGCAAGAGTTTGAAGGCACGTTATCACGTATTTCTCAGCAGTATCCGAATGTCATTGTAGAGGTGATTTTAATGTTAACCTTCTTCGGCAGGATCTTCCAGCCAATTTGTTCTTGCATTTCCTTCATAGCCTACATCTAAATGTAATCAATAATTTTCCAACATACTTTAATGCAGCTAATCCCTCATTATTGGATTTGTTTCTTACAACTGATGCAAGTAAAGTGATCTCGCACAACCAATTGAGCCCTCCTAGTATCTTGGATCATGACTTACTTTATATTTCTTATGATATGTCTGTTGAGTCAGCACGTCTCCCCACCTTTTATTCATATCGTGATTTTAATAATATTGATGTAAATGCTTTGGTTGAGGAATGTGTACGTTTGCCATGGGAGTCAGTCAATAATTCTTCTGTTAACTGCCAAGTTGAGACATTATCATCGTTAATCTCTCACTTATACGATAAATATGTCCACGTTAGATATAAATATATAACCGCTAATGGCTGTCCGTGGTTTTCGTCTCGAGTTCTGTCGCTAATTGCTGAACGCGAGTTCTTATATCGTCGTTACAAGCGATCTAACACCTCTGGTGCCCGTGTATTATACCAAACGGCACGCAACAAAGCAACTGCGGCCATTCGTCGCGCTAAGCGCCAGTACTTTAGCTCTAAATTGAACTGCCATCTCCAACCCAAAGTTTTATGGCGCAACCTACGACAGGCTGGTGTGTATGGGAAAGCCGAAGTCGATTGTGGATTCAACCCCGATGAACTTAATGCATGTTTTGTATCACTTAACCAAAGTTCAATGGTAAATCAAGCTGGAACGCTCGAAGTTCCTCATGGAGGTTCATTGAGCGAGGTCGCACCCTTAGCCAATCATAATCATAATGCATTCTCCTTTCGTTGTGTTGACCTAAATGAATTGTCAATTTCCATTAACTCAATCAAATCTGATGCCATTGGACCCGATGGTTTGTCTCCACGATTTATCAGGTTATTGTATCCATTTTGTGGTAAATACATTCTTCATGTGATCAATTCATGCTTAACGACATCAACGTTTCCTTCAGACTGGAAATCTGCGATAGTACTCCCAATATCGAAGAATAAATCTCCCGAGTCCCCTGCCGACTTTCGCCCTATAAGCATCTTATGTTTCTTTTCTAAGGTATTGGAAAAGTTAATGTATCGCCAGATGCTTGAGTACCTTGATGACAATGAGCTGCTTACACGTTGGCAATCAGGGTTTAGACGCTTTCACAGCTGCGAGACTGCTGTGTTGAAGGTATCCACTGACATTAGATTGGCCCTGGATCAAAACAAATTTAGTACATTAGTACTGCTAGATTTCACTAAGGCATTTGATAGTATTGATCATAACATCCTTCTGCATAAATTGCTTGCTATTTTTAAATTTATTACTTCAGCTCTTACTCTCATTAAAGATTTTCTGTCACATCGTCACCAACGCGTTAAGGTAAATAATAATATCTCAAATTCACTCACCTTATTATACGGCGTACCAGAAGGTTCTATTCTGGGCCCATTGCTATTTAGCCTATTCATCAATGATCTACCTGAAGTAGTTCGTGACGTCAAAGTGCATATGTATGCTGACGATGTACAAATCTATCTCAGTAGACCCATTGGACTTATTGAAGACTGCCTTGCACGCATAAACGATGACTTAGACAGAATAGGCTTGTGGGCTAAGAAAAATCGGTTGATACTGAATCCAGGAAAGTCGCAGTGTATTGCTTTTTACAACAACGTTTTTGACAGAAATAGTATTCCTCCGGTCGCTTTGGATGGTACCAATTTAGTGATGCAAAGTAAAGTTACAAATCTTGGCGTTACTTTAAGCCAAGACATGAAGTGCTGTGAGAATGTTAACGCATTGATTAGAAAATTCTACTTCGGCCTTCGGAGACTTTGGCTCTATGCGAGTATCTTAACAACACCTGCTTGTCTAAAGCTTGTAAAGACGCTACTTATGCCATACTTTACACATTGTAGTACGATTTACCCTAAGCTTGATTCCTTTTGTGCCCGCAAAGTGGAGGTTGCCTTTAATGATTGCGTTCGATTCGTATTTGGTCTTCGCAGGTTTGATCATGTTTCCCCTTTTCGGACAAGATTGCTTGGTTGTCCTCTGACTTCTTACCTTCAGCGTAGGTCATTGATATTCTTCTTTAATCTTCTAAAGTCAGGCAAACCAGAGTATCTCAGAGAACTCTTCAGTTTCGCAACCTCTGAACGCAATAGGAATATAATAACTCCTCGCTTTTATAAGACGATTATGGAAAATTCTTATCTTGTCCAGATCTCGCGCCTATGGAATAATCTTCCTATGAATATCCAATCGGCCAACTCCTTGATCGCATTCAAGAGGCTCATTAGTGTACAAATAATATAGTTGTTGATATTCGTTTCTTTAAATTTTTGTCATATTTTTTTTTTACTTATCTCCTTAGCAGCTGTAAGTAAGTTCTAGTTGACCTTTCTTAGCGCATCTACAAAGATTCTGTATTCTTGATAGTTTGATTTTTCTTTCTTTCTTTCTTTCTCTGTTTTCATCTGAATTCGCATAGTTTAGTTTATAATCTTTAATTGTTTTTCTTTTATTTTTTTTCACCTTAAATTATGTATTTAGAACCGTATTTACTACTCATTGTACAAAAAAAGATGTCTAATCTTGTGTACGTCTGGAATAAATGATATGATATGATATATGATATGATCGGCATAGGGGTGTATTACTACCTACTCTCTGTTCGACCACCTTATCCTCGTGACTGGCCACAGGATCTAATCTCAACGATTCAGACCTGGGGCAGAATCAGGCCAGCATTTCACCTTCAGTGGAATGCTCTAAGGTACACGCAATTCGCATCGATTCCAATCAGGTTTAATCCTGAATTAATAGATTCAGTGTTCAGTAATGCTCGGGGTTTTGAAGCTGACACGCATGCACTGACAGTTCTCGGAGATATTATTGATATCTCTGGAAACTGTCGAAAAAACACTAACACTTCACAACTACACGACCTGGCTGCTTCTGCGCGGGAGAGATTTCGCCAACTTGGGACCAGTGAACCTGGCACTAAGTTGGAAGATGCTTTCGTTCTGAACAGACCACCACACACACCTTTCAGCACACTTACAACACGTGTGCTCCGTGACGTGCTTATGTCAATAAGACCTCCGGAGTATACAGGATACAACAGATGGCGAAAACACCTCGGGGTGAATATGGGCGTGATGGGAGGGATAACTTGCAGAGTAGTCTACAGTTATCCTTCTAATTACAAAGATGCGGATGTAGCATTCAAATTGCTGCATCACAGTCTTATGCATCCTAATCAGTTGTCACATATCGACCGCCGAGTTCAGAGGATTTGCACAGTTTGTGCTGGTGAAGGCACCCTGTTTCACAGGTTCTTCACTTGTCCGGCTTTGCAGGGTCTAATGGATCTCGTGCGCGGTATGTGTCAGTTGATCCACCCGAATTTCGGCATTACTAGGACATCGTTTCTATGGGGACCAAAGGTATGTAGTCGAGTGAATTGTTTGATTAGCTTTGTGTTGACACTGGCCAAATCTACAATTCACCTGTACTACATGAGAGTCGAAGCTGGGAATCAGAACACTGACCCACAACACCACGCACACGCACTTAAGCGCCACTTCGTTGACAGGTTGAAGAGACGTTTACGTCTTGAATATCTGGCAACGAACGCAGACACAATCAACTGCACATGGCAACCACTATCGTCGGTGCAGGACGGAGCTCTTGTCTTTCACTGGTGATAGCAGGCCACAGCATTTGCAACACTAGTCCACGGGGCTTCTCCCCGCTTAGGAATCGTTGCAAGTGCTGTGGGAAGGACAAGCACTCTGTTAGAGATGCTAAGCTGGAGGGATGATGAGCGCAGTTTGTAGAGGTCTACGATACTACAGGCTGCCCTCGCGGGACTCTATAACGGTATCACGTAAATTTTTCGTTCGTTCGACTTCTTATTTTAATTCGGTTTCGATCTCGGTGCTAAATTGCAAAATTTTTGTTGAAATTCGCTCGTTTAGGTAAAGATATTTATTAGATTATTTCGGGATTTTGGGACTTTTGGAACTGCCACTTACCCTATTGTCAAAATAGGGGCAAGCAAAATTTTTATTGTTTTACATCTTTTAGGCATTGTTCAAAATTTTTGTATCCGTTTATTGTCTCTTTTGAGAACATAGTGTTCACTTTTTGTCCTTTTACCTATTAGTGTCTAGTTTGTTTTTGTTGTCTCTATTGACTGTTATGTTTGTGATTTTTTAGTTTAGCTAGTGTCTTTTTCTTTATACATTGTACAGCCTTTTGCACCTATTTTTTAAGGAATTTTGAAAAGAGCCAAAGAGCCAAAAATAAAGAGCTTATATACATAAAAAAAAATTATTGTTGCTATTTCTATTATAGTTTCTATTGTTAATTTGGTTATTATTGCTGTTATTTTGATTTAACCTTCTATTACTGTTTTGATTGTTATAACTAATCCTAGTATTATTGTTATTATTTCTGTAATTATCATTGGGTCTGTGGCAGTTATTCTGGCTATAGTTTGGCCTATTTTGACTATTTCGATCGTAACTGCCATTATATCTGTTGAATTTTCGGGGTCTGTTTGAATTGTTTTATCTTTTGAAATACATAATATTATTAACTGGTTGTGGCTCTCTTTTTTCCAATTCTAGTGTAATCTCAATTGCTTGGAAAGTCTTTGGTCTTGACGCGAATACTGTGCTTCTATATTGATCACTGAGACCATTCTTAAAAATTGTCCAGGCGTATGTATCGTTAATCGTTATCGTTAATCGTCTTGACTGCTGCTTTTTTCTGCTGTTGTAGCATATGTGCCAAGTGCATCTATCTGCAGTTAATTTAGTTCACTTACAAGAGTTAATATCCTATCTTTGTAATCCGTAACTGTCGATCTTTTCTGACGTAAATGGTTTAGTGTTGTGTGGATTTGGGATACTGTATTGTTGTTTTTATATCTCGAACTAAGAGCTTTCTTTAAAGCATCAAAAGTTGTTGCTGTCCGAGCGCCTAGCGCGGTTTGAACGTTTAATGATAATTTTACGCTGAAAACAAAGTCCAACAAATCCAATTTCGCGGTGTCGCTTAAGGTTTTAATTGATGAATTCTACGATTTTAAGAATGCGGTTAATTCGCTAAATTTCCCTTCAAATACAGGGATGGCTTTCATGGCGGTTCCTAAATCAAAGTTGGCCATTTCGCTGTTTTCTTCCGTCAGTGATTTTTGTAAAGCTGCTACTAGTAATGGTCTTAGTTCTTTTGAGTATGTAATAAATTTAATCTTAATATCAAGTGTCTTGGCCTTCTTAACTTCGTCTTTTAGTTCTTTTATTTTGTCCATTCAGGAGAAAAGGAATTGAATACTGTGTTTATTATTTATTATATTATATTATTGATTTATTAAGAAAATTAAGTTTAAACATTATATATACATGAAAAAAAATTGAAACATTAATAGACCTACTTAACTGTTTCTTAACATAATTCCTATTATATTTATTATAAATGTATACAACTACTGCTACTTATACGAAAATTGCCGATGTGGTTAACGTCTGCTTATATTCGACGAAGAAACTGTTTTCGATATTTGTGGAGCTGCAGTTCCCCATGATTACCGTAGTTTCTTCAGCTCTTAAAATAGTGCTGCTTTGTTTGCTCCTACTGCGATGGGAATCAACCTGTGTAGCTCGGCGCGCTGCTTCCTCAAAGTAACTCTCTTGCCTCCTCTTTTTCTGCCGGTTGACCGGATTCTTCTCTTCAGGCTTGTTGATTTAAGTCCTGCGCCAGTATTCGTCCAATGTGAAGGGTTTTGGTCCTCTCTGCTTTAATTCTTCGATAGGTGTTGGTTTATACTTTGCCGTCGATTGAGTCTCTTGTGGAGCCTGCGGAACGTATTCTAGTTCGTTTTCGACCAACTCGTTCAATCTGGAGAATAGTGTATCGCACTCTTCTTGTGTCAATAATTCCGTCATCGAGCTAAAATGATGTTGATATCCAGAGAGATTGTAATGTTCCAAAACTCGTAGTAGAGGATCTCAGCTTATTTGTAGTTGGTTGAATATCTTAGCTTGTTCGTAGTTGGCAGGGTCGCCATGTAATGATTTCAGTCTGCTTCTTCAGATGTACAGCTTGTCCTTTTCAGATTGGATTTGGTGCCTAACTTAGAGCTAAGAAGAACAGGTTCAAGAAAAAAAAAGACACGCCGAAGAGCAGCATATATATCTATTGAAAAAACTGTTATTGATTCAGTATCAATACATCGTATTTATACAGGAATTCTCCTTACGTTGACATAAAATTTCTTGTAATCACAATTGCTCAAAATAAATCGATTACGATCTATAGCGAGTGAGTCTCACCTACATTTCTTTTGTTTGCCTTCGACATAAAGAAGTTAACCTACATACATTTCTGTTTATTTCTCACCTAATAATAATAATCATTACAGTGACCATTATGAATATACATACCGACTCATATCATATAAGCGCTTTACTTTGTACTCGACTCAGTGCAAAGTTTCATAATATCATGCCTGCAAAAGTCAAAGTATGGGTATTTCATTGATAAAATGAAACAGTTATTAGGTCACTGTGTAATTACCGCAAGTAGCGTGATATGTGCCGTAATCAGATCATGACATAGTGACATCACGATATCATGAGATCATCACAACAAGATCATCACAGCGGGACTACGGTGTAGTCGTTTATGGGATACAGATGTAAATTTAAACTGTGTATGACTACTTGGTGACTGTTTGTGTTGAGAATACTAACCAGCACTAATTCTACTCCAGATGACAGCAAACTTTTCGCTAAGGAGTCTTCATCGCTTATCTTTTGGGATAAACAGAACATTTCTTCTTGTGTTTGTAACGGGATTGGGGCAAAAATTTGCGACAGCGCAGGTATGTGTATCGGTATCTTAAAGGTAACCAATTGCTACCTGATTTCGTCGACCTCTTTTTTGCCCAGACAACTCATTTCACATTCTTTGGGGTCTTTTGGAGGTTGGCAGCCAGTTTTTCTCTTTTGAGAAGCCTTGAAGACACTGCAGCTGGATAGGTCAACCTGTTAAGACTCTACCTCTTCTGCAACTGCTTGTACTTCGACTACTTTTTCAGAGTGTAGCTTGTCCGTTTAAAGCTCTAATAGCATGGCAAATTCGTCTGGGTTGGTTTCCGTACGAGGAAATCTTAGTGCCTTATTAGGACCCTCAATGTTGCAGTTGGTCGCCAGGAAATCATTTCCTAGTAGTCCACCATCGGAAATGCCAGGCAAGTTCTTTACGATTTGAAACTTGCAGGGAACTTTCTCTTTAAAAACGCAGTTTCATTGGAAATTTTCCAGCGTCTTTCCGGTACCAAATGGGGTCTGAAGTGTACATGCCACATTTTGGTTAATTGCTTTAAGATTTTTTAATGACCTTTTCTTTATTATACTAACTGTTAACTACCAATGTTGGCTTAGCATACAAAAAGGGCAGGTACAGGTTTTGGAAATGACAAGACAGGATTTTCAATTTGACAAAATAAGTCACTGGTTTTTTTGATCACAAATACAATTCTTAACAGCTAGGCAGTTCAGTACTTAAAATCTAATTTAATTCAAAATTCACTTAATCTACTTTACTTCAATTACACTTATTACTACCTTAAAATAACGAGCCTCCACTGGCGAATTTCTATTCCTTAATCCGTAATAGAAAAGATACTATTATTAATAAAATCAATTAAATGGGGTTGGATTTTAGTTTTAACAGAGTGAGCGTCATATAACTACTCTTTAAAATGGCTGGGATCAAGACTCCCGATGTAGGGTGCTGAAAATATATATATTAAGTTTGTTAGTAAAAAGGGATTCATGTACTTCCCATGATTTAATTGGTTAAACAAGACTTCAGTGGCTTCAATATAACTGCCGATCTGTCTCGATGCTCAGTCAGAACTTGAGTGATTTGCTACTTCCAGTAGCTCGCTATTTATAGGCAGAAACACAATAGAAATTATGTCTGCCGGTGGCGTTGCCAATGACGCCCGCGTCATTGTGTGAATTTTCATACATTTGGTCCCCAAATGACGTCATCATAGTTCTAATCGGAATATTTTACTATGTACTGAAAGCTGCCATTTTGAATCTGTCAAAGTGGTTCATGGCAGCTGTTTGGTTATAGGTAAGTGTTTACATTTTTGAATGTTTATTTATATTTTTTAATTTCATGAATGATTAATTTCCTTGTTTATTTTATAGATTATCTGGTCCCTTAGGATGTTGGAGACATCGTGGGACTATTGGAACAAAACTTGTAGTGTAAGTTTTGTTTTAATTAAAGTCTCAGATGGTGAATGATCTGAGACCTTTACCATTTGTTATCTTTTGTTTTAATGGTTTTTATTTTTATATTTTAGCTGATGATACTGGAAGATCATCGCGGGATTATTATCTATAATCGTCGTAGGAAGTTTGTACATCGCGGGAATTATTGTGAGTGTTAGTTTTTTAGAGTTTTAATATGTAAGTTTATTTTTAGTTTTTTAAAGATTGTTCCGAGACGGAACATCCTCCCGCCTCTCGAAAAAAGATGAGTTATGTTATGGATGTGTGTTTGTTGAAAGAGAATAAATTGTGTGAACTTACTCTGATCTGTCCCGTTTTCAACTTGAGAAACCGGAGTGTGTCTCTATCTTCGGTCGTGATGCGGGAGCATTTTCTAGCGGTGAATATTTTCAGCCATGGAATTGGCTGAGTACTTATTTGTTCCCATAGATGTAGCTCCACGATGAAATTCGTAGGAGGCCTTGTTGGGATTATGTTTGGACGATGTTCTGATGCCGTCAGAGCTGGCTCTTTTGGTGGTGAATTGGGTGGCATCATCAACGCTGGTTTTTTGAACAGCACTTCTTATTGTGCTGCGGCCGATGTTGAAGCCGTCAGAGCTAGCCTCTTGCGCGATCTATGATATGATGTTGTAGCCGCTGTTTGACATGCAGGCCCTTTTTTTGTCAACGCGTCATGCGGCCTTGTTTTTGGTGGCGTTGCAATTAAAGCCGATGATGCTGGCGTGTTGCACGTAGCATGCGAAGACGTTGAGGGGGCCGTCAAAGCTGGCTGAATTGCTGTTGCGTCATGTTTTGTCGCGGAAAAAGCTGTCAATGTTGCTTTTTTGGATGATGCCTCGGGCTGCGTTGCTTTTGTTGGTGCTGAGGTTTGAACCTTTATGGCTTTATTGATACCAGCTGGTATCGAGGTTGTTGTTGTCACTGAACTGTATTTTTTTTGTGCCAGTGGGAGGCTTAGATGGCCTTGTTGGTTTTCTCAAAGTGGCTGCGTCGGCTAGCCTTTTGGTTTTGGGTGATGCTGGAATCGCCTCAAATGGGGGCACGTATGTTTTTGGGTGACGCCGCATATCGGTGGTTCGTAGCTCATCCTTCGATATCTGGGACCTCATCGATCAAGAGGCAGTCTTCCAAACTTGGTAGTTAATCCATTTTCCCTTTTAGGTTGGAAAAATAAAAATAAAAAAAATATAAATTGCAAACAGAAAATAATAAGTAATACAAAAATGAAAACTCACAAATGGTAAAAAGAAAAGTCAATGGAAATAATAAAATAAAAAAAATAAATAAATTTGCAAATAATAATTTTAAAGGAAAAGAACTTGTTCCGCCTCTTTCTGCTTCGCCAGTTGTCAAAGTTTTGTCGCAATTGATCATAAGTGAAGTAGGGTTTTTTTTGTAGTGTTCTGCATTACCGGCACTGTTTTAATTGTATAATGTTTCCTTTTTATTTTGTGAGATGGCGTTACTGCTTCGTGCTGCAGAGTGTGGGTAGTAGGATATTTTGAGATAATGTATTATTCTGCTTATAATTGGTTGCTTTTGTATTTTTGTATACGGTTGATGGTATTCTTGCTTTGTTATTTTGCAAGTGCTTCTCACATTTACAATGACTAGTGTAATTTCCTGCTGACTAGTCAGTTGATCGAACGTACAGCGTTTGTAATAACTGAAAGTAATTAAATACATACTGATCGTTGGTTTGAAGGATTTGCTGCTGTCGTGGGTCTGACTTGTATGCCAGTTTTTGTATTTGGATGTTTTTTGTCAGTAATCACTTTTATGATGTGGTAGGACTGACATGTGGCAGCTTTCGTTGAAATATTGTAGCAACTTGATGTTGCGTCTATGTAGCAACTTGGTTTTTATTTTCCAGATGTAGATGGATCTGGGGAAGACTGTTATGTGACAGATTGGTTTGATATTAATAAATTTTGTGCTACATTCTGCACTGTGGCACCTGTTGTACTTGTGACTTCTGTCACAACTATTTGATGTGTATAGCTTGAATAGCTATACATCTACGGACGCCTTTGGATGCTTCTTAGGCTCGCACCTTTTACTCCGTTGTGGTCGGATGCCAAAGATGGCGTTGTTTTTGGTGTAGGCATGTTTTCTGTCATTGGAACTGTCACATTTGATTTGGTTTGAAGCAGTGCTGCGCCATAATAAATTTGATGCCTGATTATAAGTCTGGTATTTGTTATAAATTTTGATGTTTTTTCCGTGACTGTCTGGTGAATAATAGCACTTAATTTGTTTCGTTCTGGTTTCGTTCCGTTTCTTTTGGGTTTGACTTATTGGATTTTTAGATGTGTTTATTTTATTTTCCTTATGGTTTTGGAATTGTTGAGACAGTTTTACTGTCATATATTTTGTTTGACAGTTGCTTCCTTTAGATGGGAATTTGGCTTGCTTTGTGCTCTGACTTAGGCGTTGGTGTGAGGTTTTCTGGTTTTTCTCACTGGGATGCACGTTTTTTCTCCTTCTTCGTTGGTTTGGATATTGATTTCTGCTTATCTGTGCAGTCACTACTTTTGATATTTCCTAGTAGAATCCAACCAAGCTGCGTGTGTTGAGCTGTGGGTTGTCCTGGTGCACCCCTGATAATTCCGCTCTCTATGACGTCGGCATAGACGTCAGCTCCTAGTAAAAGGTCAATCGGACCAGGTGCGTAAAACCTTGGATCTGCTAGGAGCAAATGCTGCAGATAAAGCAATTTGCTGGTGTTTATAGTGTCAGCTGGAACGTAGTCCGTGATTTTTTTCCAAAATGAGAGCTTTTATCTTTGTTTGAAATCTTGTATGAAGAGATTTAAATTTAAATGATGTTTGAGTATTTGTGGATGCTGTTCGAATTTGGCCTAACCCTGTGATTTCCACATGTTTGTATTTTGGCTATAGTTTCGCCCGTCTACTCGCCGCTTTCGTGATGAAGGACATTTGAGAGCCTGAGTCTATCAGTGCTCTCATTGTGTGTGTCTCTCCATCTGGGCCCTCGATTTGCACTAATGCAGTTGACAGTAATGCATCATTGTGATGTGTTGAACAAAATTACGTTGTAGTTGGCTCATTACTGCCACTGGGAATGTCAAGCTTCAATTCGGCTTGCTTCTGATTTTGCTCACTATTCGTTGATCTACTGTCACCCTCGAATGATTGCTGTACTAGATGCAGCAGTGTGTCGTGTCGTTTAATGTTTTCTGGCTGGGACAGTTGTATAGGTTATGTCCCGATGCCAGGCAATTTCTACACAGCTTGTATTGTAGCACGAATTGTGATCTCGCTGTTGGAGATAGCTTTTTAAATGCTGCGCAGTGGAATAGTGAATGATTTTGCTTGCACTTAGTGCAAGTGTATATTCTGTTCATGAACGTGGAAGCACTTTTGTGTGCATGGTTAGATGACGGAGTGTCATTGGAGTTCATGGGTCTGTAGCCGCGCCGTAACTCTGGGATGTTTGGAGACCTTGCTTGTCGTCCATGTTCTGCTGACATCAAGTTTTGACGCACTTGAATGGATTCTAGAGTACGGAAACGTGACTCTAGAAAAGCTGACAGGTCGGCATATGTTGGTATGTCAGTCTTGCTGCCTTGTTCTCGCTCCCATAGCTCATGTGTTTCTGATGAGAGGCGTTGAACTAGGTTGTAAATTAATATAGCATCCCAATGTTCTATAGGTAGTTCTAAATATTTCAGCTCGTGGAGGCTCTCTTCTGTCTGGTCTTGAAGAGAACAAATGGCGTGAGCTGATTCGTTTTAAATGGGCATTTGTGTCAATAATGCCTTTCAGTGAGTGTTGACTAGGACTCGTTTGTTGTCATATCTCTTTTTTAATAATTCCCATGCCTTGGTATAATTAGTTTCCTTCACTTCAAATTGACGCAACAAGCGTTCTGCTTCGCCTGTGATGCTGAGCTTCAGGTAATGAAGCTTTTGAACTTTGAATAAATTTGGGTCTGTGTGCATAAGTGAGTTATAGAGATCATGGAATGGACGCCATGATTTGTAGCTACCGTTGAAAGTTGGTATGTGAATTGATGGAAGCCGTGTTTCTGGCTTTGAGGGACGTACTGACTGGACTCTGGTTTCGTTTGTGTTAGGAGGGAGTGCTGAGAATGATTCCTCTAATAGAGTGGATAGGAGATTTATATATATGAGCTCGGTCTACTCATATAATTCTCCTTTGGGGTAGTCGCTTTGAGGGCCATCTTTGGTCGACCAGATTGCTATATGCAGATCTGTGAAAGATTTCCAGAGTTTTTCTAGAGAGTCTATGCGTGCCGCATAATATTTCTTGCCTGCCATTTTATCCCTATTTGCGTTGGTGTGATTTATGGCGGCTTTTTTATTTGATCCTTAAGAGCTATTAGTGACAATGTCAAACTAGCGATCTCTGTTACCTTGAAAATCTTCCTGTCTTATCCGGCTCGAAGGACCAATGGTAAGTCCCAATGTGGGTTTAGCATACAAAAAGGGCAGGTACAGGTTTTCGAAATGACAAGACAGGATTTTCAATTTGACAAAATAATTCACTGGTTTATTTAATCACAAATATAACTCTTAACAGCTAGGCAGTTCAGGACTTAAAATCTAATCTAATTCAAAATTCACTTAATCTACTTTACTTCAATTACACTTATTACTACCTTAAAACAACGAGCCTCCACTGGCGAATTTCTATTCCTTAATCTGTAATAGAAAAGACACTATTATTAATAAAATCAATTAAAGGGGGTAGGATTTTAGTTTTAACAGATTAACAGATTCATGTACTTTCCTTGATTTAATTGGTTAAACACGACTTCAGTGGCTTCAATATAACTGCCGATCTGTCTCGATGCTCAGTCAGAACTTGAGTGATTTGCTACTTCCAATAGCTCGCTATTTATAGGCAGAAACACAATAGAAATTGTGTCTGCCGGTGGCGTTGCCAATAACGCCCGCGTCCTTGTGTGAATTTTCATACATTTGGTCCCCAAATGACGTCATCATAATTCTAATCGCAATATTTTACTATGTACTGAAAGCTGCCATTTTGAATCTGTCAAAGTGGTTCATGGCAGCTGTTTGGTTATAGGTAAGTGTTTACATTTTTGAATGTTTATTTATATTTTTTAATTTCATGAATGATTAATTTCCTTGTTTATTTTATAGATTATCTGGTCCCTTAGGATGTTGGAGACATCATGGGAATATTGGAACAAAACGCGTAGTGTAAGTTTTGTTTTAATTTAAGTCTCAGATCGGGAATGATCTGAGACCTTTACCATTTGTTATCTTTTGTTTTAATGGTTTTTCTTTTTATATTTTAGCTGATGATGCTGGAAGATCATCGTGGGATGATTACCTATAATCATCGCGGGAATTATTGTGAGTGTTAGTTTTTTAGAGTTAGTATGTAAGTTTACTTTTAGTTTTTTAAAGATTGTTCCAAGACGGAACAATAACCTCAGCGCCTGTGTCTACTACTAGTTTAGTTTGGCCGTACATACCTATGTTTTATGTTGATGCGTCAAACCAAGACTTGAAACTTGTCACCAAAAATTAATGGGTTGTGTGATGAAATAACAAATTAGAATATTTTTTAGCTTTTGTTATATCTCGGAGAAACCCAAAAAAATCTTTCTTGAACAAAATTAAGTTTAACCCGGTAAAAAGCCCAAAAGAGTAATCTTTTTATTTACTTTTCCTCCTGGGCTTGTATAGGGTTGTTTTTTCCTCGTATAATTCACACCCAGAATTTATTCTGAGTTTATATGAGAAGAGATCAGTTTGATCTATTTTCAAGCGTCTGCAGCAGGCAGAAAACCAAGCTGCACCGATGAGTGTAAGGTTTTCTGCTGACACGTAACGCTTCTTCTTCCTTTTCTTCTTTATTTTCCAGCCCACTGCGTGGCGTAATCAGGTTCACTTCGAATGAATATGTTTCTTTAAAAAAAAATTAAAATTTTTTTTAGTAAATAAAAAAATTTTTTCTTCTATTTTTCTCAAACTTTTCATTCCTTTCTTCTTTTTTCATTCCTTTTTTCAGTTTTTTCATATCACCCAATTTCGCTATTTGGGACCTGTTGATGAGTCAACCCAAGACTTGAAACTTGTCGCCAAAAATTAATGGGTTGTGTGATGAAATAAAAAATTAGAACATTTTTTATCTTTTACTATATACCGGAGAATCCCAAAAAATTCTTTCTTGAACAAAATTAAGTTTAACCCGGTAAAAAGCCCAAAAGAGTAATCCTTTTATTTATTGTCATCATATGTATATATGTATATGAATTATTGTATAAATAAGCGAATTGAAATAATAAAAATTTAATTGATTATCACATAGCATTTGATAGAGTTTGATTTTATATTCGTCAGTTCTCATTGCAAACATGTGCTTTTGCCTGTGTGAACTGTGACGGCTGTATGTTGCTGTTTATACTTGTGGGCATATTATTTTACCGGGAATCCCGTGACGATGGTATTATGCCCGTATTATATATACTGTTATTTATTAGAGGGCTTACTTGGTTGTATTGTGTATTATTAGGAAGGGTTTCATTGGCTGAATGTGGCATTGTGTATTGTATTCTAGTTAATTGAAATTGTCCTGAAGGTTGCAGGAATGGAACACTTTGTCATCTTGTCTTAGGTCATCTACAATGCCATCGGTCATGGTCGGAAGATATTGGCACATATAAGGATTATTCACGCCTGTTTTCAGTGCGTTTTTGGCAAAGTCCTCGAGCTTAGTTTTAACATCTGGTGCTGCTGTGTGTCCATCATATTTGGACTCTGTTGCTTCGTTACATAGTGCTAGCATCTGTTTTGTTCGAGCCGTGAAGGCCGTGGGTTTTTCTAGGGGATAT
The DNA here is from genome assembly GCA_963930735.1 of Dioctria linearis. Lineage (NCBI taxonomy): Eukaryota > Metazoa > Arthropoda > Insecta > Diptera > Asilidae > Dioctria > Dioctria linearis. Next base: position 106,376,065 of record OZ005740.1, on the reverse strand, counting down.
TGCCTAGTTGGTGATTAGTTTGTTTACCAGCTCCTGGTAAGTTTTTCCAGGCAGGTATGTGAAATTGAGCCGTTCTTCCACTTCTTTAAAGGTAGTTGGCATATTTGAGGAAAAAGCTAAGAAGCTTCGCCTCAAAGTGGTGGGGAATATTTGTAGGAAAGCTGCTAGCTCATCCACCGAAATGCACTGTATTACCTACCTGCAGCATCCTAGGAAGGTTTGGATCTGAAAGCTGAATTTTGGGTGTTGTTCTCCTGAAAATAGGGGAACGAGCTGGACAGTCATCTGCCATTTTTAAATTGGATATTTTTGAACCTGAATTTAGCACTATTGGAGAACTAGTATCTTCAAGGCTGGTTTCCAGAACGGAGTCGCCCAGCCTGTTTAGGTTTCCACGGATTTTCCCCTTCTTTAATTTGGTTGGGGAACTTCGACGATAAAATAAACAAAAAAATGAGTGAAAACACTTGTGTCCCACACGAGAATTGAACCCAGACCTCCAAGTTTCAACGCCGCCTTCTTGGCCACTATTCTATTGAACCAGCATACGCAATGTCTTCAAAACCGATTAAAACCACTTTGTCTTTTGTTAATTCACGTTTATTTACAAATAACCTGCAGCTATAGTTAATTTTTTTCTTCGATTGAATTGCGTACTGATTTATACAACGAAAACGAATTTGTGCTCAATTGCGATATTTAATCAAGCCGTGAGATGATAAATAGGTACTTAAATTTCAAGTGTCTCGATCAAGCTTTCAAAAATGCAACCGACGCAGTGCTCGGAGTTTCGATAAGTCCCCAAAATGTTAATGCCGTTCGAGCGAATAATTCGTCACTTTTTTATTTTTTGTCATTTTGTCCCGCTAGTACTTTTGACTTCTCCCTGAACCTGGTGATAGGATCCAACTCATTACCATATAAGGTCAAGAGCATTGCACATTCGCAACTTTCCCCTATTTGTCAATTTTGTAATAGGTATTGCGCATTACAAATAGCTCTGTCTCATGGATTTCGAGATCTCCTTTTAAATGCATGACGACATTCATGGTCTACTGGATTCAGGGGTGAGCAAACGATCAATTGACTCCGAATCTGACCCATTGTAGATCAAAGCTTTTGTTGTGATAGCGCTCGGTTAGCACAAATCATAACTCATCAGTTATGATAGTGCCTGTCCGACGCAAATCCCAATTCATTTTCTCACGATACAAAGTATCGTTTTTCAAGTGCACAACGAGCACTTAAAAATTCTCTAATTCCTTTCCCAACACAATAAATTTCAAATTTTATTTCGAAGTAAGAAATTTTTGTTTACTTCTACGCTCTCCACTTGTCGTTCACATTCTTGCGAGAATCTAATTACATCCTGTTGACCGATGTAGCGTCAACAATAATTTGCTGATAAGGCGCGATCGCGAGTCGAGTAAGAATTTAGGAAAATACAAATCGAGGAGCCCAGCGTCTACAGTGAGCACAGTCGGTCGAGCCTCGTAGTAAAATTGTTATAAATAAAGTTGTGCCAAATAAGGCAAAGTTGTAAAAGAACGGAATTTCAAAATAAATTCGAAGATTTCGCGTGAAATCGTGTGTTTTTCTTTAATTTCTATTCTCAGATAATCCAAAGATTTGGGAGACAACACATACGGTTGTATGTGAATATAGAAGGCGCTGGACTCAACCTGCCCGCTCTTTACCCCGTAAGGTAAGCACGGCGGGAGGTTATAACACTGGTGGCTGCGGTGTGGGATTTTATGAGGGAACTCAGAATCATTTCCAGAACTTTTACCAGACTCCTTTTTTTCAAACTGCTCGCAAACTGCTGAGAGAATTCATCGCATTATCGCATTGGAATCAATCTTTTACACGCAGCTTAATTTGAGGAAACATAATTGCACCAGGGAAATTATCTCATTGGAAACGGAACCATCGCATTGGAACCTTTTACACGCAGCTTATTTTGCAGTTCAACAATTAAGAGGAGACACAATCACCAGGGAATTACAAGTAATTACTACCGTTTCTTTTTATATTTAATTGATATACATACATATAAATATATATATATATTAGAATAAAATGTTTTAATCCAATTTCATAAAATATATACATACATAACATTCTATTATTCGCCTAAAGTTTGAAATATTTGTTTTAAATTTGTACAAGAAAAAGTGTTTGATAAAAAAAAATCAGAAATATAATTACTTTAAATCTTTACATAAACAGCGTGATAGTAAAATCAGAAATTTTTTATCTTGAGCCCTCTCATAAAAAGGTGTGCGATAATTAATCGGAAATGTTTGCTTTAAGTTTCTATATAAAGGATGTGTGACTCAATCAGAAATATTTACTTTAGATTTTATGCAAAAAGTGTTTGATGGCTAAGTCAGAAGCATTTGCTTTAAATCTGATAAAATTAACGTTAGAAGTGTTAAAATATTTTCTGTAAAAATCTACCACAAATGAACGAGTTTCCATTTTAAATTATTAGTACATAAAAAGTGTTCGATATTCAAATTATTTACGTTAACTTGTACTTTACAAGAAGTAAAAATGGTACCTTCTTCCTGCGATGACTGCTACGAGACTTTGTTTGAATGTATTACTCGTGAAATTTAATTTTATTTTACGAAGAATTTTTTAATGTACACAGAAAAGGAAATTTGGTTTGCCTTGTTTGATAGTGGACCAAAAATATTTGCTTTAATTGATATTGTCCTGACTGGCGAATTTGATTCATTGGTTAGACGTCTGTTTCATGTCCACCTCCTTTTTGCCATTCCAATTTTATTCAACGCTGAATAGTGAAAGTTACAGAATAGTGAATTAAGTGATTCGCGGAACCAATTCTTGCCCTATAAATTCGAATCAAGAAACTTAGTTCTCAGTGTCTATAAGGGGGAAAAACTTCAAGTCGACCACATAAGTGCGGTGAAGGTACAACAATTTTCTTTTAGTTGCTTTTTAGCAACTGGTGTAGATTGTCAAAGAAACATCTCTCAAACGTCAATAGTGGGACTTATTGTGCCCGTGCTTCGTAAAATTTTTTGCTTTTCTTAATCTTGTCATTGTGATAAAATTGTCATTGTGATATTCAGTATATTACGTGCGATACGAAATCGCATAGTCTTTGAGTTTTAAACGTAGAAGAATAACAACTCGAAGACAAGCCGGAGTGTTACGCCAGTTTGCTGAGTTACCTTTTCATTTGGACTTAGAAATTTATTGCTTGTGGCAACATACTATTATCGTCAACAAAAAATGACAAGGAACAGACCCTCTTTCTTGAGTTTGTCAAAACCAAACTCCAGGGACCCGCATTTGAGCTGGTCCAGTACAAAGCTTGTGCCAAATGGGACGATTTGGCACACGAGCTTAAAAACAGCTTCAGAGAAGAAAAGTCCAGAACAGTAATACAAAATGAAATTGCTCAGACAAGGCAGTCGTATAAAGAGACTGTCAGAGAATTCGGGGATAGACTTATTCGTTCGCTGAGGAATCTGAATTTAGCCACGTATTCTGGCATTGAAGATGCTAGGGTACGTGAATTCCTTTTAAAAGAGAATCAGAAGCTAGTGGTGCAAGCGTTCGAGGATGGCTTGAGAAGCCACAGCTTGAAATTATTAGTGAAGGCACATAGTACAGATGACTTGAAAAAGGTGATAGGCTATGCTGAAGAGCAAGCCCCACGGCTAGAAAATAATACAGCCCAAATGGCCCAAGCATCTAAACCTTTCGCTAGGCGAGCACCCACTTGCCAGCTATGCAATCGCGAGGGTCATACGCGAGATACTTGTTTCCGAAACACTAACTTGCCCAACTTTGCACCTAGGCAAATTAAAAGAGAAGTACAGCATATCACTTGTAGTTATTGCAAAAAACCCAATCACAGTATGCAAAATTGCCGACAGCTATTAGCACAGAGTTCCCAATTCGCCCAAAACAACTCCTATAGAGGAGAAATACAACGAAACTGGAACTACACACCAGGTTACACTAACCAAGGATATAACGCTGATAGAATGGAGACTGTAAATCCTAGTCTCCATCACAATGTCCATCACGTACCAAAGCAAGAAATTAATAGAGCGGAAGGAAAACGACGAGCGAAAAAATCTCAAGGTTTTCATATTACAGAATTTTCGGAATCGGGAAACGAAGCTCTTCGGGAGGAGGCCATCGGCACCCCGTCCCGAATCTTGCACTCAGCCGACGTTCACACGCAGTACATTTAAATAAACCTTACGTTATAAAGGTGTCACTTGGTATAAATCATAGTGGCACTACAATCTGTGTTCCCTTCAGTCCTTCAACAAAACCTTATTTAACATTTCTCATCGACACTGGTGCCGATATTAGTCTGGTGAAATTTGAACCAAATATTGGAAATATTGACGCCAGGGTGGAGACTTGTGCAATTTCAACCATCACAGCTGAATCAGTAGCAACTCAGGGAATATTTATGGGAACGCTAGAATTACAAACTCAAGGGCACAACCCTTGTTTGCAGCACCCATTTCATATACTTCCTAAAGAAACTAATCTTATGTATGATGGAATTCTTGGAAGCGATTTTCTGAGAAAATACAATTGCATTATTAATTATAATAATACCGAATTGGTGATCGGGCCAATAATTAGCGAGAATTTCGTTTCAAAAAATAATATTAGGGAACACTCGAAGCATCAAATTACAACCACTGTCCTGAAATCAGGTAAAAAAAGCCAAGCCATAGAAAAAGGGAAGATCCCCTATATAGAGAAACCTCTAGCGTAGAGATTTCACACACCAAAAACGAGATGTCGAAAACAAATCATGTGTCAAAAATAAGCGGAGGACATAGCGAATATAAACTGTTCTCGGAAGAGAAAATAGTGAATAACAATGCGGTAAAAAGGGAAAATGCCATCGATCAAATGCGTCTGGGTAGTGAAAATATAGTCCTAACTCCCAGAAGCGAGCAGATAGTGGAAATACCTTTCGAACCTTCTCGCGATATTGTATTGCATAACAGAGAGATTAAACCAGGTGTTTACTTGGGAGCCACTATGGTAAGACCGACAGACGGGAAGATTAAAATTTTGTTATTAAACTCTAATGCCACCGATGTGGAATTCCAGCCACGCGACTTAGAGTTTGAATGGGAGGAACTGGACTGCTTTAATGTCGTTGAACCCAATTGTGATAGGAACCCAGTCGAGAATCGTTTAAGTAGCTTGAGTGAATCTGTAAATTTGGAACAGTGTAATCCAGAGCAGAAGTCTTCCATCATTGAAATTTTAGACGTTACAATGATCTATTTCACTTAGACGGCGACCAGTTGTCTTACACAAGCGCGGTGGCGCATAAAATTTTAAATCAGTCCGGAAAAACCACCTTTATATAAACGAACTCATAGACTACCGGAGTCTCATAGAAATGAAGGCCACAAGCAGGTAAACGAAATGCTTCAGGATAACGTTGTTCGAACCAGCTGTAGTCCTTGGAATTCGCCATTACTTCTCGTGTCAAAGGAAACAGATAACTCTGGTAATAAGCGATGGAGGGTGGTGGTGGACTTTCGCGGCCTAAATAACATAACAATCGTAGATGCGTATCCACTGCCCAATATTACGGATATATTGGACCAGTTGGGCAGATCCAGATATTTTCGCACGATAGATCTGGCTAATGGTTTCCACCAGATTCTGGTTGATGAGCAAGACCGAGAAAAAACGGCATTCAGTACTCCATTCGGGCACTATGAATACAACAAGATGCCGTTTGGACTAAAGAATGCACCGGCGACCTTTCAGCGTTTAATGAATAACGTATTGATAGGTTTGTAGGGCATTCAATGCTTCGCCTATGTAGACGATATTGTTATCTACGGATACGATCTTCGCGATCACAACATAAAGCTGATGAATGTTTTGGACAGCTTGCGGAAGCACAACCTGAAGTAAAACCAACTTGCAACTTCATTATGAAGGAACTAATCTCTCTAGGACACGTAATTTCCGAAGAAGGAATCAAACCTGATAGAATAGAAGTAGTAAAAACATACCCTAGACCTAAGGCGGTAAAGGGCATAAAGTCATTTCTAGGATTTGCAGGGTACTATCGGCGTTTTATACCCAATTTTGCTAAAATAACCAAACCTTTCACCACACTCCTGAAAAAGAACACGGAATTTCAATGGGATGCTTTTTGTGATGAAGCCTTCAGGGTCCTTAAAGAAAAACTTATCACGTCGCCGGTACTTGCATATCCGGACTTCAGGAAGGAATTCCTAATAACACCCGACGCTAGTAATATAGCTGTGGGCGCAGTATTGTCCCAAGGGGAAATAAGAAAAAATAGCCCGCCCGCAAGCCGCACAATAAACGCGGCAGAAACCAAATACACCACTACGGAGAAAGAGTTGCTCGCAATCGTATTTGCTATCAAGCAGTTCAGACCCTACATATATGGAAAACACTTTACGATTCTTACAGATCACAGGCCGCTACAATGGCTTATGAATTTAAAAGAACCTACTTCACGATTGGCTAGATGGAGAATTCTGCTCGAGGAATATGAATACAAAATCGTTTATAAGCCTGGGAAATTCAATGCAAATGTTGATGCATTGAGTAGAATTAAAAGAGACACTGCCGACGGAAATGAAAATAGCGAGCCAAAAATTATCAGAGTGACCACAAGGAACCAAGCAAAAAAAGTGATCAGTGAGAGAGAGGAGAGAAAAGATAACGAATCTTTAAATCAGCCCGACCCAGTCAGCAAGAGTAGTTCAAGTAAAATTAGTCCCCTTAACTTGAATGAATGTGTCTCTATATTCAAAAATAAAAAAGGGACGAAACAACATTTTTATCTTGCGCCACTTGTCGAGACCTACGAAGAAAATATATTAAGAAAGTTTATAAATGAATATATTAAACCATCCATTGGAGAGGTAAAGAGCAGAGCGAAAACTTTATATTAGTTACGGCTGCTATCCCTATAAGATCTGACCATGACAAGAGTGCCCTTACAACTGCTATCCAGAATCTGTATGAGATAATGAACTGAAATCAGTCTTAATAAAAACTTTTCAAGATTCTGATGACGAATTGTGTGTCTATACCAACTCAAGAATACATCTCGATAACCCAGAGGACATTAACAATATCTCAACGCAATATCATACCTCCCCTCTCGGTGGAAGGAATATCTCGTACTCTAAAACGGCTTAAAGATAAGTACTTTTGGCCCATGATTTTGAGGGATGTCACGAACTTCGTGCGTAAATGCCAGTCCTATCAGAGGAATAAATTACAGAAAAATCCACCCATACCAATGAAAATAACTTCTACCAGTTCAAAGCCATTTGAACGAATAGCCCTAGATATAGTGGGCCCATTACCTGTTAGCTATTCGGGAAATAAATACCTGCTAACATTTCAGGATGACCTAACGAAGTACTCCGAGGCTTTGCCTGTGGCTAATGGTGAAGCAACAACCATTTCAAAAGCGTTCGTGGAAAACTTGGTATGTCGACACGGTATACCACAATCTATCCTCACGGATCAGGGAACAAACTTTTTAAGCGCCCTGTTTAAGGAAATCTGTAAATTATTACAAATAAAAAAGATTAACACTACCCCATATCACCCACAAACAAATGGCGCGCTTGACAGAAGCCACCGGACCCTTTCCGAGTATCTTGGACACTATCTCAACCAAACCTGAGACAGCTGGATCCCGTACTCTATGTTTGTATATAATACAACCCCACATAGCAGCACCATTTTCAGTCCATACGAATTGCTATACGGCTATCCAGCCAACATTCCCAGTGCCTTAGAGCAAAAGCCTCAAGTTAACTATAATTACGACGATTACTCCAATGAACTGAAAGCTCGCCTGCAGCATGGATATCAAATAGCAAGAGAGACTTTAGTCAGAAAGAAGGATCAATCAAAGGTATACTATGGCAAGAATTCCCAATTGAAGAAATTCAATTTAGTAGATAAGGTTTTCCTTAAGAATCATGTACGACAAAACAAATTTGCTTCACTCTGGAAAGGTCCCTATGAAATCGTAAAAATACCGTCAAATGAAAATTCTGTCATTAGAATTGGTAACAAATTAAAAGCTGTGCACAATAACGACTTGAAAATCTTCATAGAATAAAACACCTATCACGCAAGCAATAAAGTTCCCTAGCCTAAAATTTAGGCTATAGTAACACCTCTATGTTTGTATATAATACAACCCCACATAGCAGCACCAATTTCAGCCCATACGAATTGCTATACGGCTATCCAGCCAACATTCCCAGTGCTTTAGAGCAAAAGCCTCAAGTTAGTTATAATTACGACGATTACTCCAACGAACTGAAAGCTCGCTTGCAGCATGGATATCAAATAGCAAGAGAGACTTTAGTTCGAAAGAAGGATCAATCAAAGGTCTACTATGACAAGAATTCCCAATTCAAGAAACTCAATTTAGGAGATAGCTTTACCTTAAGAATCATGTACGACAAAACAAATTTGCTTCACTCTGGAAAGGTCCCTATGAAATCGTAAAAATACTGTCAAATGAAAATTCTGTCATTAGAATTGGAAATTTAAAGCTGTACACAATAACGACTTGAAAATCTTCATAGAATAAAACACCTATCACGCAAGCAATAAAGTTCCCTACCCTAAAATTTAAAGTTATTATAGAAAATTAACATACGACTACTCGCCTTAACATCGATTGTGTCGCATAGCCGATGCTATACTCGTCCCCCGGGTCAATGATAACGGGTCATCACCCAAGATCGCCACACTTACGCTCATGCTAGTCATTTACCAACACTTATCAAATAACAAACCCAAAAATTAACATGCATACCATTTGAGATCATGAACATTGCACCGTTACTACTTTATATCGCCTTCGGAAGCGGAAGCGAACTCCTCATCACCCCAATCCGGCAAGGCTCTGGAATATATTTCGAGGAATTGGGAAAACTAGAGCTCTGCTCTAATGAGTGGAAAGTAGTCGTCTATTATGACTTAGGTACTTTGGCTCAGGCATTAAGGCACATGAAAAAATACGTCGACCAAATAAATACGTCGACCAAATAATTAATCTATGTAAACTTCTGGTTGAAACTAACCTAATTACGATTTGTAATAGTACAGTGGCGGAAATGAACCACGTATTGAGTGATATTTCACTTAAACATCGTCTGCTACTGAATAATATCAGAAACAAACGTGGCCTATTCGACGCTATCGGGGTCATCAGTAAAACACAATTTGGTACCTTCAATGCAGAGGACGCCACATTTTATGATCAACAAATCGATAAATTGCAACGCAACGAACAACACCTGTTGGCACTGATAAAAAATCAGACTTTTATACTTGAAACCACTGTCAACATCTTTAACAAGAGACAAACCACAATAAATAGACAAATGTCAGCATTAAAAGATAGATTTACGAAGATAACCACGATGTTTAATGAACTAATCAACGCAACTCATGACAACCGAGTGACCACAGAATTGGAATCACTCGCCTCCTTAACAACACTGATTATCATTAGATACGAAAACGTGGTAAATACCTTGGTCGATTTGATCACAGATGTACGGCATGGCAAGCCGCACCCGGCCATAGTAACACCCGAACAATTAGAGTCTATTCTTACTGCGATTCGTAAAGAGATTCCGAACGACATTCGTCTATCGAAGATTTTAAAAGAAAATAATCTCCTATCTTTGTACCGTATTAGCCATATGAGTACCTCAATCACTAAAGACAGAATAATATAGGAATTTAAAATTCCATTGCCATACCAAGAAAATTACCAACTACATAAAGTTTTTCATTACCAGCCGTATTTCAAGGAAAACTCACCTTCATACAACCATCAATCAACTATCTTGTTATCGATTATAGCAAAGAACATTTCTATGAGCTAACTGCTGAAGAATTAGGAAACTGTGTTACAGAAGACCATGACCAATACTTGTGCCCAATATTTAATATAAATTCCAATAACGATGTTTGCGAATTGGAACTCATAAGAAGGAGAAGCCATATGCCTAAAACTTGCAATATAAGGCAATCTAATTACACGACAATATGGACCCAATTATCACAAGCAAACAAATGGCTCTATTCAACTATTGGAAACTTGAATATCGATGCCATATGCCAAGACAAAATATCACCCTACAGTATTTCTGGGGTGGGAATTATTGAGATCGCGGGTAATTGCTATTTACGCACCTGTTAAGTTAAAGCTCTTTTGCTTTAACTGAGATGTATAGGCCTAGATGCACAATCTAGACCGCTGTAGAATTGAATATCGATGCTTGTATCGATACTCAAAATAATGGGGAATGGTTGAAAAGCTGACCGTTCTGACTTGAATTAATGGAAACGCACTGATTGTCGATTATAACAAAACTGATTTTATTATTTATTTCATTCAATATATTTATAACAAAATTGAACGCGCGTAATCAATATTAATAAATCAATTCACTAATTGACCTGTAAGAAACATGGTTCATCGACTTGAGCGATTAATAATTTACCGCAGTGAGAATGCTGACCCAGCAGTAATTCTCCTGGCGAAAATATTGTAAAAACTGCATGTAAAGCAAAAAAATGGAAATTGGCACTGCTCACGGTGGTGAATTATGATCGCTGGTTCAATAAACTTAAGAATAATAACCCTTTAAAATGCTTACGCTAGATTAAATGAAATTCTTGGTTTATCATGATTATACTGAATTTGACTATATTAAATTAGTAATGCTAATTTAATTTTTAACTTAATAATTATGATCTGGGTCACAACAGCACCCAAGATTTAACTATACGTGGATACAATTCTAAGACAATTGAACTAAAAACATTCTACATTCCTCCCGCTAATATATCGGAGGTATTGTCAAGCTCTACCGGGTACACACATAATTTTACAAACACACTAGCCCTAGCCAAATACGCGTCTAACGATGACTTGCAGGAAATATCCAAACAAATAAATATGCTAAAAAGGGAAGAAAAGGATCTACCACATTTAGGCAAGCATGCAATTCATCACTATTCACTTATATACTTACTACTAGCGACAATAATCGTGCTAGAAGCCTATAAACTATACAAGCGCTTCATTGGCGAAACTCGTCACGAGAAAGACAGGAACAGGGCGATCAACCTATTGTCTTTACTTACGCATCCGGTAATTGACTCAAGTATGGGAACAAAATCGAACACGCGAGTAAGAAATATTTTTTATTGAACGATTCGTTCTGAGAAAGGTACTCTTCAATTTTTCATTTTTTGTAAAATTTCGTAATCTTGTAAGTGCACCCACTAGAATTATATTAATTAGTATTAAAATACTTTTGCTTTTATCAACGATAGACGCATAAAAAAAAATCTAACTAGATCTAGTACTTATGTCTTTAGTTTCTTGTAGCAAGTAAGGTATATTTTTTTTTGCATTCATGTAAGTACAATTGAACTTGATTCATTTTGTTTTAGCAACATAGCACCTTTTTCAAAAGTGCACTGAGAATAAAAATACTTAGCATATATACATACATATATAAAAATATTGGAGAGAATATGGAACTTTCTAGATTAGAAAAAATTTATAAAAAAAAAGAGAAGAGAAAAAAAAGAAGATAATTTGTAATTTTTCTAGATGTAGTCAATTTAATAACTTAGCTAAGATATATTATACCTTTTTGAAAAAAAACAACAAATATTTGCAGTCTACTGACTTTTATATATTGCATCATTTATTCTTATACATCGAACACAATTTAGACACTAATGGTAACTTTTGTATTACAATCAAACAAATTTTTTGTAGACGAGATTCGACCGGCTGAAAAAAAGAGAACAAGTTTTTTAATAATAATAAAAACATAACGTCCTACACAAAAATTTGTAGCAGTATCTACCTCCGAGAAAATTTTCGTCCTTCAGATAAAAATTTTCTTTTTCTTAGGGGGATGGAATGTTGTGATCGCGCTCGGTCAGCACAAATATAACTCATCAGTTATGATAGTGCCTGTCCGACGCAGATCCCAACTCATTTTCTCACGATACAAAGTATCGTTTTTCAAGTGCGCTACGAGCTCTTAACAATTCTCTAATTCCTTTCCCAACACAATAAATTTCAAATTTTATTTCGAAGTAAGCAATTTTTGTTTACTTCTACGCTCTCCACTTGTCGTTCACATTCTTGCGAGAATCAAATAACATCCTGTTGACCGATGTAGCGTCAATAATAATTTGCTGATAAGGCGCGATCGCGAGTCGAGTAAGAATTTAGGAAAATACAAATCGAGGAGTCCAGCGTCTACAGTGAGCACAGTCGGTCGAGCCTCGTAGTAAAAGTGTTATAAATAAAGTTGTACCAAATAAGGCAAAGAAGTAAAGAAGTAAAAATGGTATCTTCTTCCTGAGATGACTGCTACGAGACTTTGTTTGAATGTATTACTCGTGAAATTTAATTTTATTTTACGAAGAATTTTTTAATGTACACAGAAAAGGAAATTTGTTTTGCCTTGTTTGATAGTGGACCAACAATATTTGCTTTAATTTTACCGCGGAATATGTACGACGGATTGAGCAAAAGTTCATTTTCCTTGTCTTTCCGTATACAATAAATGAAAAGATACATTTTCCTTGGGATTACGAGATTAGAGTTTTAGTTGAGAAAAATTTATTCAGTGAAGTGAGATGAAATATATTTGATATTGTCCTGACTGGCGAATTTGATTCATTGGTTAGACGTCTGTTTCATGTCCACCTCCTTTTTCCCATTCCAATTTTATTCAACGCTGAATAGTGAAAGTTACAGAATAGTGAATTAAGTGATTCGCGGAACCAATTCTTGCCCTATAAATTCGAATCAAGAAAATTAGTTCTCAGTGTCTATAAGGGGGAAAAACTTCAAGTCGACCACATAAGTGCGGTGAAGGTACAACACTTTTCTTTTAGTTGCTTTTTAGCAACTGGTGTAGATTGTCAAAGAAACATCTCTCAAACGATAATAGTGGGACTTATTGTGCCCGTGCTTCGTAAATTTTTTTGCTTTTCTTAATCTTGTCATTGTGATATTCAGTATATTACGTGCGATACGAAATCGCATAGTCTTTGAGTTTTAAACATAGAAAGAATAACAACTCGAAGACAAGCCGGAGTGTTGCGCCGGTTTGCTGAGTTACCTTTTCATTTGGACTTAGAAACCGAAGCTTTCGAGATGACGGAGGTACAGATTTCCCTGTCCGATGTTCACCACATGATTCCAAACTTTGATGGGAATCCTAATGAGTTGGAAAACTTTATTGCTTGTGGCAACATACTATTATCGTCAACAAAAAATGACAAGGAACAGACCCACTTTCTTGAGTTTGTCAAAACCAAACTCCAGGGACCCGCATTTGAGCTGGTCCAGTACAAAACTTGTGCCAAATGGGACGATTTGGCACACGAGCTTAAAAACAGCTTCAGAGAAGAAAAGTCCAGAACAGTAATACAAAATGAAATTGCTCAGACAAGGCAGTCGTACAAAGAGACTGTCAGAGAATTCGGGGATAGACTAATTCGTTCGCTGAGGAATCTGAATTTAGCCACGTATTCTGGCATTGAAGATGCTAGGGTACGTGAATTCCTTTTAAAAGAGAATCAGAAGCTAGTGGTGCAAGCGTTCGAGGATGGCTTGAGAAGCCACAGCTTGAAATTATTAGTGAAGGCACATAGTACAGATGACTTGAAAAAGGTGATAGGCTATGCTGAAGAGCAAGCCCCACGGCTAGAAAATAATACAGCCCAAATTGCCCAAGCATCTAAACCTTTCGCTAGGCGAGCACCCACTTGCCAGCTATGCAATCGCGAGGGTCATACGCGAGATACTTGTTTCCGAAACACTAACTTGCCCAACTTTGCACCTAGGCAAATTAAAAGAGAAGTACAGCATATCACTTGTAGTTATTGCAAAAAACCCAATCACAGTATGCAAAATTGCCGACAGCTATTAGCACAGAGTTCCCAATTCGCCCAAAACAACTCCTATAGAGGAGAAATACAACGAAACTGGAACTACACACCGGGTTACACTAACCAAGGATATAACGCTGATAGAATGGAGACTGTAAATCCTAGTCTCCATCACAATGGCCATCACGTACCAAAGCAAGAAATTAATAGAGCGGAAGGAAAACGACGAGCGAAAAAAACTCAAGGTTTTCATATTACAGAATTTTCGGAATCGGGAAACGAAGCTCTTCGGGAGGAGGCCATCGGCACCCCGTCCCGAATCTTGCACTCAGCCGACGTTCACACGCAGTACATTTAAATAAACCTTACGTTATAAAGGTGTCACTTGGTATAAATCATAGTGGCACTACAATCTGTGTTCCCTTCAGTCCTTCAACAAAACCTTATTTAACATTTCTCATCGACACTGGTGCCGATATTAGTCTGGTGAAATTTGAACCAAATATTGGAAATATTGACGCCAGGGTGGAGACTTGTGCAATTTCAACCATCACAGCTGAATCAGTAGCAACTCAGGGAATATTTATGGGAACGCTAGAATTACAAACTCAAGGGCACAACCCTTGTTTGCAGCACCCATTTCATATACTTCCTAAAGAAACTAATCTTATGTATGATGGAATTCTTGGAAGCGATTTTCTGAGAAAATACAATTGCATTATTAATTATAATAATACCGAATTGGTGATCGGGCCAATAATTAGCGAGAATTTCGTTTCAAAAAATAATATTAGGGAACACTCGAATCATCAAGTTACAACCACTGTCCTGAAATCAGGTAAAAAAAGCCAAACCATAGAAAAAGGGAAGATCTCCTATATAGAGAAACCTCTAGCGTAGAGATTTCACACACCAAAAACGAGATGTCGAAAACAAATCATATGTCAAAAATAAGCAGAGGACATAGAGAAGATAAACTGTTCTCGGAAGAGAAAATAGTGAATAACAATGCGGTAAAAAGGGAAAATGGCATCGATCAACTGCGTCTGGGTAGTGAAAATATAGTCCTAAGACCCAGAAGCGAGCAGATAGTGGAAATACCTTTCGAACATTCTCGCGATATTGTATTGCAGATTAAACCAGGTGTTTACTTGGGAGCACCTAGGGTAAGACCGACAGACGGGAAGATTAAAATTTTGTTATTAAACTCTAATGCCACCGATGTGGAATTCCAGCCACGCGACTTAGAGTTTGAATGGGAGGAACTGGACTGCTTTAATGTCGTTGAACCCAATTGTGATAGGAACCCAGTCGAGAATCGTTTAAGTAGCTTGAGTGAATCACTAAATTTGGGACAGTGTATTCCAGAGGAGAAGTCTTCCATCATGGAAATTTTAGACGTTACAATGATCTATTTCACTTAGACGGCGACCAGTTGTCTTACACAAGCGCGGTGGCACATAAAATTTTAACTCAGTCCGGAAAACCACCTTTATATAAACGACCTCATAGACTACCGGAGTCTCATAGAAATGAAGTCCACAATCAGGTAAACGAAATGGTTCAGAATAACGTTGTTCGAACCAGCTGTAGTCCTTGGAATTCGCCATTAATTCTCGTGTCAAAGAAAACAGATAACTCTGGTAATAAGCGATGGAGGGTGGTGGTGGACTTTCGCGGCCTAAATAACATAACAATCGTAGATGCGTATCCACTGCCCAATATTACGGATATATTGGACCAGTTGGGCAGATCCAGATATTTTCGCACGATAGATCTGGCTAGTGGTTTCCACCAGATTCTGGTTGATGAGCAAGACCGAGAAAAAACGGCATTCAGTACTCCATTCGGGCACTATGAATATAACAGAATGCCGTTTGGACTAAAGAATGCACCGGCGACCTTTTAGCGTTTAATGAATAACGTATTGATAGGTTTGCAGGGCATTCAATGCTTCGCCTATGTAGACGATATTGTTATCTACGGATACGATCTTCGCGATCACAACATAAAGCTGATGAATGTTTTGGACCGCTTGCGGAAGCACAACCTGAAGTTAAAACCAGAGAAATGCAACTTCATTATGAAGGAATTAATCTATCTAGGACACGTAATTTCCGAAGAAGGATCCTGGTAGAATAGCAGTAGTAAAAACATACCCTAGACCTAAGAAGGTAAAGGACATAAAGTCATTTCTGGGATTTGCAGGGTACTATCGGCGTTTTATACCCAATTTTGCTAAAATAACCAAACCTTTGACCACACTCCTGAAAAAGAATACGGAATTTCAATGGGATCCTTTTGTGATGAAGCCTTCAGGGTCCTTAAAGAAAAACTTATCACGTCGCCGATACTTGCATATCCGGACTTCAGCTGTGGGGGCAGTATTGTCCCAAGGGGAAATAAGAAAAAATCGACCGATCTGCTTCGCAAGCCGCGAAACGCGGCAGAAACCAAATACACCACTACGGAGAAAGAGTTGCTCGCAATCGTATTTGCTAACAAGCAGTTCAGACCCTACATATATGGAAAACACTTTACGATTCTTACAGGTCACAGGCCGCTACAATGGCTTATGAATTTAAAAGAACCTACTTCAAGATTGGCTAGATGGAGAATTCTGCTCAAGGAATATGAATACAAAATCGTTTATAAGCCTGGGAAATTCAATGCAAACGTTGACGCATTGAGTAGAATTAAAAGAGACACTGCCGACGGAAATGAAAATAGCGAGCCAAAAATTGTCAGGGTAACCACAAGGAACCAAGCAAAAGAAGTGATCAGTGAGAGAGAGGAGAGAAAAGATAAAGAATCTTTAAATCAGCCCGACCCAGTCAGCAAGAACAGTTCAAGTAAAATTAGTCCCCTTAACTTGAATGAATGTGACTCTATATTCAAAGACAAATACGTACGAAACAAAATTTTTATTTTGCGCCACTTTTCGAGACCTACGAAGAAAATACATTAAGAAAGTTTATAAAAGAATATATTAAACCATCCATTGGAGAGGTAAAGATATACAACCAGCAGAGCGATAACTTTATACTAGTTACGGCTGCTATCCCTATAAGATCTGACCATGACAAGAGTGCCCTTACAATTGCTATCCAGAATCTGTGGGCCCATTACCTGTTAGCTATTCGGGAAATAAATACCTGCTAACATTTCAGGATGACCTAACGAAGTATTCCGAGGCTTTGCCTGTGGCTAATGCTGAAGCAACAACCATTTCGAAAGCGTTCGTGGAAAACTTGGTATGTCGACACGGTATACCACAATCTATCCTCACGGATCAGGAAACAAACTTTTTAAGCGCCCTGTTTAAGGAAATCTGTAAATTATTAAAAATAAAAAGGATTAACACTACCCCATATCACCCACAAACGAATGGCGCGCTTGAAAGGAGCCACCGGACCCTTGCCGAGTATCTTCGATACTATGTCAACCAAGATCCCCTCACCTGGGACAGCTGGATCCCGTACTCTATGTTCGTATATAATACAACCCCACATAGCAGCACCATTTGCAGTCCATACGAATTGCTATACGGCTATCCAGCCAACATTCCCAGTGCTTTAGAGCAAAAGCCTCAAGTTAACTATAATTACGACGATTACTCCAATGAACTGAAAGCTCGCCTGCAGCATGGATATCAAATAGCAAGAGAGACTTTAGTCCGAAAGAAGGATCAATCAAAGGTGTACTATGGCAAGAATTCCCAATTGAAGAAATTCAATTTAGTAGATAAGGTTTTCCTTAAGAATCATGTACGACAAAACAAATTTGCTTCACTCTGGAAAGGTCCATACGAAATCGTAAAAATACCGTCAAATGAAAATTCTGTCACTAGAATTGGAAGCAAATTTCAAGCTGTACACAATAACGACTTGAAAATCATCATAGAATAAAACACCTATCACGCAAGCAATAAAGTTCCCTAGCCTAAAATTTAGGCTATAGTAACACCTCTATGTTTGTATATAATACAACCCCACATAGCAGCACCAATTTCAGCCCATACGAATTGCTATACGGCTATCCAGCCAACATTCCCAGTGCTTTAGAGCAAAAGCCTCAAGTTAACTATAATTACGACGATTTCTCCAACGAACTGAAAGCTCGCTTGCAGCATGGATATCAAATAGCAAGAGAGGCTTTACTCCGAAAGAAGGATCAATCAAAGGTCTACTATGACAAGAATTCCCAATTAAAGAAACTGAATTTAGGAGATAGCTTTTCCTTAAGAATCATGTACGACAAAACAAATTTGCTTCACTCTGGAAAGGTCCCTATGAAATCGTAAAAATACCGTCAAATGAAAATTCTGTCATTAGAATTTTAAGCAAATTTAAAGCTATACACAATAACGACTTGAAAATCTTCATAGAATAAAACACCTATCACGCAAGCAATAAAGTTCCCTAGCCTAAAATTTAAAGTTATTATAGAAAATTAACATACGACTACTCACCTTAAAATCGATTGTGTCGCATAGCCGATGCTATACTCGTCCCACGGATCAATGATGATGGGTCATCACCCAAGATCGCCACACTTACGCTCATGTTAATCATTTACCAACACTTATCAAATAGCAAACCCAAAAATTAACATGCATACCCTTTCAGATCATGAACATTGCACCGTTACTACTTTATATCGCCTTCGCAAGCGGAAGCGAACTCCTCATCACCCCCAATCCGGCAAGGCTCTGGAATATATTTCGAGGAATTGGGAAAAGTAGAGCTCTGCTCTAATGAGTGGAAAGTAGTCGTCTATTACGACTTAGGTACTTTGGCTCAGGCATTAAGGCACATGAATAAATACATCGACCAAATAAATACGTCGACCAAATAAATAATCTATGTAAACTTCTGGTTGAAACTAACCTAATTATGATTTGTAATAGTACAGTGGCGGAAATGAACCACGTAATGAGTGATATTTCACTTAAACATCGTCCGCTACTGAATAATATCAGAAACAAACGTGGCCTATTCGACGCTATCGGGGTCATCAGTAAAACACAATTTGGAACCCTCAATGCAGAGGACGCCAAATTTTATGATCACCAAATCGATAAATTGCAACGCAACGAACAACACCTGTTGGCACTGATAAAAAATCAGACTTTTATACTTGAAACCACTGTTAACATCTTTAACAAGTCACAAAACACAATAAATAGACAAATGTCAGCATTAAATGCTAGATTTACGAAGATAACAACGATGATTAATGAACTAAACAACGCAACTCATGACAACCGAGTGACCACCGAATTGGAATCACTCACCTCCTTAACAACACTGATTATTATTAGATACGAAAACGTGGTAAATACCTTGGTCGATTTGATCACGGATGTCCGGCATGGCAAGCCGCACCCTGCTATAGTAACACCCGAACAATTAGAGTCTATTCTTACTGCGATTCGTACAGAGATTCCGAACGACATTCGTCTATCGAAGATTTTAAAAGAAAATATCTCCTATCTTTGTCCGGTATTAGCCATATGAGTACCTCAATCACTAAAGACAGAATAATATATGATTTTAAAATTCCATTGCCATACCAAGAAAATTACCAACTACATAAAGTTTTGCCATTACCAGCCGTATTTCAAGGAAAACTCACCTTCATACAACCATCAATCAACTATCTTGTTATCGATTATAGCAAAGAACATTTCTATGAGCTAACTGCTGAAGAATTAGGAAACTGTGTCACAGAAGACCATGACCAATACTTGTGCCGTATGATGCAACCAATATTTAATATAAATTCCAATAACAATGTTTGCGAATTGGAACTCATAAGAAGGAAAAGCCATATACCTAAAACTTGCAATATAAGGCAATCTAATTACACAACAATATGGACCCAATTATAACAGGCAAACAAATGGCACTATTCAACTATTGGATACTTGACTATCGATGCCATATGCCAAGACAAAGTATCACCCTACAGTATCTCTGGGGAGGGAATTATGGAGATCGCGCGTAATTGCTATTTACGCACCCAAGATTTAACTATACGTGGATACAATTCTAAGACAATTGAACTAAAAACATTCTACATTCCTCCCGCTAATATATCTGAGGTATTGCCAAGCTCTACCGGGTACACACATAATTTTACAAACACAGTAGCCCTAGCCAAATACGCGCCTAACGATGACTTGCAGGAAATATCCAAACAAATAAATATGCTAAAAAGGGAAGAAAAGGATCTATCACATTTAGGCAAGCATGCAATTCATCACTATTCGCTTATATACTTACTACTAGCGATAATAATCGTGCTAGAAGCCTATAAACTATACAAGCGCTTCATTGGCGAAACTCTTTACGAGATACCCAACATTTCTGAAATAAGATTAGAGGAAAGACAAGAACAGGGCGATCAACCTATTGTCTTTACTTACGCATCCGGTAATTGACTCAAGTATGGGAACAAAATCGAACACGCGAGTAAGAAATATTTTTTATTGAACGATTCGTTCTGAGAAAGGTACTCTTCAATTTTTCATTTTTTGTAAAATTTCGTAATCTTGTAAGTGCACCCACTAGAATTATATTAATTAGTATTAAAATACTTTTGCTTTTATCAACGATAGACGCATAAAAAAAAATCTAACTAGATCTAGTACTTATGTCTTTAGTTTCTTGTAGCAAGTAAGGTATATTTTTTTTTGCATTCATGTAAGTACAATTGAACTTGATTCATTTTGTTTTAGCAACATAGCACCTTTTTCAAAAGTGCACTGAGAATAAAAATACTTAGCATATATACATACATATATAAAAATATTGGAGAGAATATGGAACTTTCTAGATTAGAAAAAATTTATAAAAAAAAAAGAGAAGAGAAAAAAAAGAAGATAATTTGTAATTTTTCTAGATGTAGTCAATTTAATAACTTAGCTAAGATATATTATACCTTTTTGAAAAAAAACAACAAATATTTGCAGTCTACTGACTTTTATATATTGCATCATTTATTCTTATACATCGAACACAATTTAGACACTAATGGTAACTTTTGTATTACAATCAAACAAATTTTTTGTAGACGAGATTCGACCGGCTGAAAAAAAGAGAACAAGTTTTTTAATAATAATAAAAACATAACGTCCTACACAAAAATTTGTAGCAGTATCTACCTCCGAGAAAAATTTCGTCCTTCAGATAAAAATTTTCTTTTTCTTAGGGGGATGGAATGTTGTGATCGCGCTCGGTCAGCACAAATATAACTCATCAGTTATGATAGTGCCTGTCCGACGCAGATCCCAACTCATTTTCTCACGATACAAAGTATCGTTTTTCAAGTGCGCTACGAGCTCTTAACAATTCTCTAATTCCTTTCCCAACACAATAAATTTCAAATTTTATTTCGAAGTAAGCAATTTTTGTTTACTTCTACGCTCTCCACTTGTCGTTCACATTCTTGCGAGAATCAAATAACATCCTGTTGACCGATGTAGCGTCAATAATAATTTGCTGATAAGGCGCGATCGCGAGTCGAGTAAGAATTTAGGAAAATACAAATCGAGGAGTCCAGCGTCTACAGTGAGCACAGTCGGCCGAGCCTCGTAGTAAAAGTGTTATAAATAAAGTTGTACCAAATAAGGCAAAGAAGTAAAGAAGTAAAAATGGTATCTTCTTCCTGAGATGACTGCTACGAGACTTTGTTTGAATGTATTACTCGTGAAATTTAATTTTATTTTACGAAGAATTTTTTAATGTACACAGAAAAGGAAATTTGTTTTGCCTTGTTTGATAGTGGACCAACAATATTTGCTTTAATTTTACCGCGGAATATGTACGACGGATTGAGCAAAAGTTCATTTTCCTTGTCTTTCCGTATACAATAAATGAAAAGATACATTTTCCTTGGGATTACGAGATTAGAGTTTTAGTTGAGAAAAATTTATTCAGTGAAGTGAGATGAAATATATTTGATATTGTCCTGACTGGCGAATTTGATTCATTGGTTAGACGTCTGTTTCATGTCCACCTCCTTTTTCCCATTCCAATTTTATTCAACGCTGAATAGTGAAAGTTACAGAATAGTGAATTAAGTGATTCGCGGAACCAATTCTTGCCCTATAAATTCGAATCAAGAAAATTAGTTCTCAGTGTCTATAAGGGGGAAAAACTTCAAGTCGACCACATAAGTGCGGTGAAGGTACAACACTTTTCTTTTAGTTGCTTTTTAGCAACTGGTGTAGATTGTCAAAGAAACATCTCTCAAACGATAATAGTGGGACTTATTGTGCCCGTGCTTCGTAAATTTTTTTGCTTTTCTTAATCTTGTCATTGTGATATTCAGTATATTACGTGCGATACGAAATCGCATAGTCTTTGAGTTTTAAACATAGAAAGAATAACAACTCGAAGACAAGCCGGAGTGTTGCGCCGGTTTGCTGAGTTACCTTTTCATTTGGACTTAGAAACCGAAGCTTTCGAGATGACGGAGGTACAGATTTCCCTGTCCGATGTTCACCACATGATTCCAAACTTTGATGGGAATCCTAATGAGTTGGAAAACTTTATTGCTTGTGGCAACATACTATTATCGTCAACAAAAAATGACAAGGAACAGACCCACTTTCTTGAGTTTGTCAAAACCAAACTCCAGGGACCCGCATTTGAGCTGGTCCAGTACAAAACTTGTGCCAAATGGGACGATTTGGCACACGAGCTTAAAAACAGCTTCAGAGAAGAAAAGTCCAGAACAGTAATACAAAATGAAATTGCTCAGACAAGGCAGTCGTACAAAGAGACTGTCAGAGAATTCGGGGATAGACTAATTCGTTCGCTGAGGAATCTGAATTTAGCCACGTATTCTGGCATTGAAGATGCTAGGGTACGTGAATTCCTTTTAAAAGAGAATCAGAAGCTAGTGGTGCAAGCGTTCGAGGATGGCTTGAGAAGCCACAGCTTGAAATTATTAGTGAAGGCACATAGTACAGATGACTTGAAAAAGGTGATAGGCTATGCTGAAGAGCAAGCCCCACGGCTAGAAAATAATACAGCCCAAATTGCCCAAGCATCTAAACCTTTCGCTAGGCGAGCACCCACTTGCCAGCTATGCAATCGCGAGGGTCATACGCGAGATACTTGTTTCCGAAACACTAACTTGCCCAACTTTGCACCTAGGCAAATTAAAAGAGAAGTACAGCATATCACTTGTAGTTATTGCAAAAAACCCAATCACAGTATGCAAAATTGCCGACAGCTATTAGCACAGAGTTCCCAATTCGCCCAAAACAACTCCTATAGAGCAGAAATACAACGAAACTGGAACTGCACACCGGGTTACACTAACCAAGGATATAACGCTGATAGAATGGAGACTGTAAATCCTAGTCTCCATCACAATGGCCATCACGTACCAAAGCAAGAAATTAATAGAGCGGAAGGAAAACGACGAGCGAAAAAAACTCAAGGTTTTCATATTACAGAATTTTCGGAATCGGGAAACGAAGCTCTTCGGGAGGAGGCCATCGGCACCCCGTCCCGAATCTTGCACTCAGCCGACGTTCACACGCAGTACATTTAAATAAACCTTACGTTATAAAGGTGTCACTTGGTATAAATCATAGTGGCACTACAATCTGTGTTCCCTTCAGTCCTTCAACAAAACCTTATTTAACATTTCTCATCGACACTGGTGCCGATATTAGTCTGGTGAAATTTGAACCAAATATTGGAAATATTGACGCCAGGGTGGAGACTTGTGCAATTTCAACCATCACAGCTGAATCAGTAGCAACTCAGGGAATATTTATGGGAACGCTAGAATTACAAACTCAAGGGCACAACCCTTGTTTGCAGCACCCATTTCATATACTTCCTAAAGAAACTAATCTTATGTATGATGGAATTCTTGGAAGCGATTTTCTGAGAAAATACAATTGCATTATTAATTATAATAATACCGAATTGGTGATCGGGCCAATAATTAGCGAGAATTTCGTTTCAAAAAATAATATTAAGGAACACTCGAATCATCAAGTTACAACCACTGTCCTGAAATCAGGTAAAAAAAGCCAAACCATAGAAAAAGGGAAGATCTCCTATATAGAGAAACCTCTAGCGTAGAGATTTCACACACCAAAAACGAGATGTCGAAAACAAATCATATGTCAAAAATAAGCAGAGGACATAGAGAAGATAAACTGTTCTCGGAAGAGAAAATAGTGAATAACAATGTGGTAAAAAGGGAAAATGGCATCGATCAACTGCGTCTGGGTAGTGAAAATATAGTCCTAAGACCCAGAAGCGAGCAGATAGTGGAAATACCTTTCGAACATTCTCGCGATATTGTATTGCATAACAGAGAGATTAAACCAGGTGTTTACTTGGGAGCACCTAGGGTAAGACCGACAGACGGGAAGATTAAAATTTTGTTATTAAACTCTAATGCCACCGATGTGGAATTCCAGCCACGCGACTTAGAGTTTGAATGGGAGGAACTGGACTGCTTTAATGTCGTTGAACCCAATTGTGATAGGAACCCAGTCGAGAATCGTTTAAGTAGCTTGAGTGAATCACTAAATTTGGGACAGTGTATTCCAGAGGAGAAGTCTTCCATCATGGAAATTTTAGACGTTACAATGATCTATTTCACTTAGACGGCGACCAGTTGTCTTACACAAGCGCGGTGGCACATAAAATTTTAACTCAGTCCGGAAAACCACCTTTATATAAACGACCTCATAGACTACCGGAGTCTCATAGAAATGAAGTCCACAATCAGGTAAACGAAATGGTTCAGAATAACGTTGTTCGAACCAGCTGTAGTCCTTGGAATTCGCCATTACTTCTCGTGTCAAAGAAAACAGATAACTCTGGTAATAAGCGATGGAGGGTGGTGGTGGACTTTCGCGGCCTAAATAACATAACAATCGTAGATGCGTATCCACTGCCCAATATTACGGATATATTGGACCAGTTGGGCAGATCCAGATATTTTCGCACGATAGATCTGGCTAGTGGTTTCCACCAGATTCTGGTTGATGAGCAAGACCGAGAAAAAACGGCATTCAGTACTCCATTCGGGCACTATGAATATAACAGAATGCCGTTTGGACTAAAGAATGCACCGGCGACCTTTTAGCGTTTAATGAATAACGTATTGATAGGTTTGCAGGGCATTCAATGCTTCGCCTATGTAGACGATATTGTTATCTACGGATACGATCTTCGCGATCACAACATAAAGCTGATGAATGTTTTGGACCGCTTGCGGAAGCACAACCTGAAGTTAAAACCAGAGAAATGCAACTTCATTATGAAGCAATTAATCTATCTAGGACACGTAATTTCCGAAGAAGGATCCTGGTAGAATAGCAGTAGTAAAAACATACCCTAGACCTAAGAAGGTAAAGGACATAAAGTCATTTCTGGGATTTGCAGGGTACTATCGGCGTTTTATACCCAATTTTGCTAAAATAACCAAACCTTTGACCACACTCCTGAAAAAGAATACGGAATTTCAATGGGATCCTTTTGTGATGAAGCCTTCAGGGTCCTTAAAGAAAAACTTATCACGTCGCCGATACTTGCATATCCGGACTTCAGCTGTGGGGGCAGTATTGTCCCAAGGGGAAATAAGAAAAAATCGACCGATCTGCTTCGCAAGCCGCACACGAAACGCGGCAGATACCAAATACACCACTACGGAGAAAGAGTTGCTCGCAATCGTATTTGCTAACAAGCAGTTCAGACCCTACATATATGGAAAACACTTTACGATTCTTACAGGTCACAGGCCGCTACAATGGCTTATGAATTTAAAAGAACCTACTTCAAGATTGGCTAGATGGAGAATTCTGCTCAAGGAATATGAATACAAAATCGTTTATAAGCCTGGGAAATTCAATGCAAACGTTGACGCATTGAGTAGAATTAAAAGAGACACTGCCGACGGAAATGAAAATAGCGAGCCAAAAATTGTCAGGGTAACCACAAGGAACCAAGCAAAAGAAGTGATCAGTGAGAGAGAGGAGAGAAAAGATAAAGAATCTTTAAATCAGCCCGACCCAGTCAGCAAGAACAGTTCAAGTAAAATTAGTCCCCTTAACTTGAATGAATGTGACTCTATATTCAAAGACAAATACGTACGAAACAAAATTTTTATTTTGCGCCACTTTTCGAGACCTACGAAGAAAATACATTAAGAAAGTTTATAAAAGAATATATTAAACCATCCATTGGAGAGGTAAAGATATACAACCAGCAGAGCGATAACTTTATACTAGTTACGGCTGCTATCCCTATAAGATCTGACCATGACAAGAGTGCCCTTACAATTGCTATCCAGAATCTGTGGGCCCATTACCTGTTAGCTATTCGGGAAATAAATACCTGCTAACATTTCAGGATGACCTAACGAAGTATTCCGAGGCTTTGGCTGTGGCTAATGCTGAAGCAACAACCATTTCGAAAGCGTTCGTGGAAAACTTGGTATGTCGACACGGTATACCACAATCTATCCTCACGGATCAGGAAACAAACTTTTTAAGCGCCCTGTTTAAGGAAATCTGTAAATTATTAAAAATAAAAAGGATTAACACTACCCCATATCACCCACAAACGAATGGCGCGCTTGAAAGGAGCCACCGGACCCTTGCCGAGTATCTTCGATACTATGTCAACCAAGATCCCCTCACCTGGGACAGCTGGATCCCGTACTCTATGTTCGTATATAATACAACCCCACATAGCAGCACCATTTGCAGTCCATACGAATTGCTATACGGCTATCCAGCCAACATTCCCAGTGCTTTAGAGCAAAAGCCTCAAGTTAACTATAATTACGACGATTACTCCAATGAACTGAAAGCTCGCCTGCAGCATGGATATCAAATAGCAAGAGAGACTTTAGTCCGAAAGAAGGATCAATCAAAGGTGTACTATGGCAAGAATTCCCAATTGAAGAAATTCAATTTAGTAGATAAGGTTTTCCTTAAGAATCATGTACGACAAAACAAATTTGCTTCACTCTGGAAAGGTCCATACGAAATCGTAAAAATACCGTCAAATGAAAATTCTGTCACTAGAATTGGAAGCAAATTTCAAGCTGTACACAATAACGACTTGAAAATCATCATAGAATAAAACACCTATCACGCAAGCAATAAAGTTCCCTAGCCTAAAATTTAGGCTATAGTAACACCTCTATGTTTGTATATAATACAACCCCACATAGCAGCACCAATTTCAGCCCATACGAATTGCTATACGGCTATCCAGCCAACATTCCCAGTGCTTTAGAGCAAAAGCCTCAAGTTAACTATAATTACGACGATTTCTCCAACGAACTGAAAGCTCGCTTGCAGCATGGATATCAAATAGCAAGAGAGGCTTTACTCCGAAAGAAGGATCAATCAAAGGTCTACTATGACAAGAATTCCCAATTAAAGAAACTGAATTTAGGAGATAGCTTTTCCTTAAGAATCATGTACGACAAAACAAATTTGCTTCACTCTGGAAAGGTCCCTATGAAATCGTAAAAATACCGTCAAATGAAAATTCTGTCATTAGAATTTTAAGCAAATTTAAAGCTATACACAATAACGACTTGAAAATCTTCATAGAATAAAACACCTATCACGCAAGCAATAAAGTTCCCTAGCCTAAAATTTAAAGTTATTATAGAAAATTAACATACGACTACTCACCTTAAAATCGATTGTGTCGCATAGCCGATGCTATACTCGTCCCACGGATCAATGATGATGGGTCATCACCCAAGATCGCCACACTTACGCTCATGTTAATCATTTACCAACACTTATCAAATAGCAAACCCAAAAATTAACATGCATACCCTTTCAGATCATGAACATTGCACCGTTACTACTTTATATCGCCTTCGCAAGCGGAAGCGAACTCCTCATCACCCCCAATCCGGCAAGGCTCTGGAATATATTTCGAGGAATTGGGAAAAGTAGAGCTCTGCTCTAATGAGTGGAAAGTAGTCGTCTATTACGACTTAGGTACTTTGGCTCAGGCATTAAGGCACATGAATAAATACATCGACCAAATAAATACGTCGACCAAATAAATAATCTATGTAAACTTCTGGTTGAAACTAACCTAATTATGATTTGTAATAGTACAGTGGCGGAAATGAACCACGTAATGAGTGATATTTCACTTAAACATCGTCCGCTACTGAATAATATCAGAAACAAACGTGGCCTATTCGACGCTATCGGGGTCATCAGTAAAACACAATTTGGAACCCTCAATGCAGAGGACGCCAAATTTTATGATCACCAAATCGATAAATTGCAACGCAACGAACAACACCTGTTGGCACTGATAAAAAATCAGACTTTTATACTTGAAACCACTGTTAACATCTTTAACAAGTCACAAAACACAATAAATAGACAAATGTCAGCATTAAATGCTAGATTTACGAAGATAACAACGATGATTAATGAACTAAACAACGCAACTCATGACAACCGAGTGACCACCGAATTGGAATCACTCACCTCCTTAACAACACTGATTATTATTAGATACGAAAACGTGGTAAATACCTTGGTCGATTTGATCACGGATGTCCGGCATGGCAAGCCGCACCCTGCTATAGTAACACCCGAACAATTAGAGTCTATTCTTACTGCGATTCGTACAGAGATTCCGAACGACATTCGTCTATCGAAGATTTTAAAAGAAAATATCTCCTATCTTTGTCCGGTATTAGCCATATGAGTACCTCAATCACTAAAGACAGAATAATATATGATTTTAAAATTCCATTGCCATACCAAGAAAATTACCAACTACATAAAGTTTTGCCATTACCAGCCGTATTTCAAGGAAAACTCACCTTCATACAACCATCAATCAACTATCTTGTTATCGATTATAGCAAAGAACATTTCTATGAGCTAACTGCTGAAGAATTAGGAAACTGTGTCACAGAAGACCATGACCAATACTTGTGCCGTATGATGCAACCAATATTTAATATAAATTCCAATAACAATGTTTGCGAATTGGAACTCATAAGAAGGAAAAGCCATATACCTAAAACTTGCAATATAAGGCAATCTAATTACACAACAATATGGACCCAATTATAACAGGCAAACAAATGGCACTATTCAACTATTGGATACTTGACTATCGATGCCATATGCCAAGACAAAGTATCACCCTACAGTATCTCTGGGGAGGGAATTATGGAGATCGCGCGTAATTGCTATTTACGCACCCAAGATTTAACTATACGTGGATACAATTCTAAGACAATTGAACTAAAAACATTCTACATTCCTCCCGCTAATATATCTGAGGTATTGCAAGCTCTACCGGGTACACACATAATTTTACAAACACAGTAGCCCTAGCCAAATACGCGCCTAACGATGACTTGCAGGAAATATCCAAACAAATAAATATGCTAAAAAGGGAAGAAAAGGATCTATCACATTTAGGCAAGCATGCAATTCATCACTATTCGCCTTATATACTTACTACTAGCGATAATAATCGTGCTAGAAGCCTATAAACTATACAAGCGCTTCATTGGCGAAACTCTTTACGAGATACCCAACATTTCTGAAATAAGATTAGAGGAAAGACAAGAACAGGGCGATCAACCTATTGTCTTTACTTACGCATCCGGTAATTGACTCAAGTATGGGAACAAAATCGAACACGCGAGTAAGAAATATTTTTTATTGAACGATTCGTTCTGAGGAAGGTACTCTTCAATTTTTCATTTTTTGTAAAATTTCGTAATCTTGTAAGTGCACCCACTAGAATTATTTTAATTAGTATTAAAATACTTTTGCTTTTATCAACGATAGACGCATAAAAAAAAATCTAACTAGATCTAGTACTTTTGACTTTAGTTTCTTGTAGCAAGTAAGGTATATATTTTTTTTTGCATTCATGTAAGTACAATTGAACTTGATTCATTTTGTTTTAGCAACATAGGACCTTTTTCAAAAGTGCACTGAGAGTAAAAATACTTAGCACATATACATATATAAAAATATTGGAGAGAATATGGAACTTTCTAGATTATAAAAAATTTATAAAAAAAAATGAAGAGAAAAAAAAGAAGATAATTTGTAATTTTTTCTAGATGTAGTCAATTTAATAACTTAGCTAAGATATATTATACCTTTTTGAAAAAAAAACAACAAATATTTGCAGTCTACTGACTTTTATATATTGCATCATTTATTCTTATACATCGAACACAATTTAGACACTAATGGTAACTTTTGTATTACAATCAAACAAATTTTTTGTAGACGAGATTCGACCGCTGAAAAAAAGAGAACAAGTTTTTTAATAATAATAAAAACATAACGTCCTACACAAAAATTTGTAGCAGTATCTACCTCCGAGAAAATTTTCGTCCTTCAGACAAAAATTTTTCTTTTCTTAGGGGGATGGAATGTTGTGATCGCGCTCGGTCAGCACAAATATAACTCATCAGTTATGATAGTGCCTGTCCGACGCAGATCCCAACTCATTTTCTCACGATACAAAGTATCGTTTTTCAAGTGCGCTACGAGCACTTAACAATTCTCTAATTCCTTTCCCAAGCACAATAAATTTCAAATTTTATTTCGAAGTAAGCAATTTTTGTTTACTTCTACGCTCTCCACTTGTCGTTCACATTCTTGCGAGAATCAAATAACATCCTGTTGACCGATGTAGCGTCAATAATAATTTGCTGATAAGGCGCGATCGCGAGTCGAGTAAGAATTTAGGAAAATACAAATCGAGGAGTCCAGCGTCTACAGTGAGCACAGTCGGTCGAGCCTCGCGTTTTGTCCGAAAATTTAGTTAAAAAAGTATTACAATAAAGTTGTGCCGAATAAGGCAAAGTATTTGAAATCGGAATTAAACCTAGTAAAAGTGTCATAAATAAAGTTGTGCCAAATAAATGAAAGTTATAAAGAACGGAATTTCAAAACAAATTCGTCTGTGTTTCTCTTTAATTTCTATTTTCAAATAATCCAAAGATCTGGGAGACAACACATACGGTTATAAGTGAATATAGAAGGCACTGCACTCCACCTGCCCGCTCTTCACCCCGTAAGGTAAGTACAGCGGGAGGTTATAACACTTTCATCAGCTTTTATAGGCCGTGACAGTAACCTGTCACATATGTCAGACTACAGGCACGAAATGGCAATCTACTCTGACATCAAGAAATGTAAGTATATATTTATTATTGTAAATGGTTTATGTGCTGTGATCGTTTTATTTTCCTTTGGTTAGTTTTTTTTTGCTTGGGTTTGTACAATTTGTGTAAATTGTAACACAAATTCGATTTCGTTTTGGTGCTGTAAATAGTCAACAATATATGGTGTGCTTTGTTTTATGTATGTAGACAATTTTACTAGAAAATAATATTAATTTCTACCTTTGATTTAAGATTGCCAATGAAGCAAGCGATATTTACATGCTATCCACCTATACATGACATTGTAAATTCATCATATTTATTAGATAAGTACATATAATTAACTTAGCTTAAATCTAGGGATTGATTCTTTGTGTTGATGCCTTTTCTTTTCTTTTTAGATGATGGAAACTAGGAAGCTCTACGCGAGAGGTGCTCTTTTCTTGGGTTCAGCCGCAACATGCACCCCCTGGAAAGGACGTGTTTCAATGTGTCTAGTGTTGTCCTAGATTTGTGTCTGGCAAGTGGATGGGTGCCTTTGATGAGTTCTGAATGTGTCTAGTGTTGTCCTAGAATTGTGTCTGGCAAGTGGATGGGTGCCTTTGATGAGCTCTGAATGGTATAGTTTGAAAATTGTTTTCATCTACAAGACAAAGTGTAGCATGGAACTTGTAGTGAAAATGGATTAACTTGGTAATTGTAAGAAGATAGACCGACAGTGGGATTGTTTGATGGGAGTGGAGGTAAATATAGCTTTACAAGGATTCTTTAAGTGGTGGGATTGTGGCAATTGGTAAAGGACAAATTTTTGTTATGGGAAGATTTATTGTAATGTTTTGTGTTCGGAAGTGTAACTACTCGTGTCAAGTTGTCTCTTCCTGGATGAGTTTTGTGTTATTTTCCCCAATAGCCAGCGTGAAGGCGGAAGTCTTTCATCTTTCACTAACACAAGATCATTTATTTTTAAATTGGGTTGTTTTGAAAGCCACTTTGGACGTTGCTGTAAACTATGATGATATTCGGAGCTCCAGCGAGACCAGAAAGTTTGGAGAAGTTTTTGAACATGTTGGTCGCTGGATGTCCTCGGGATCTTGTGAGATTGCAGTCAGTGGCCTCGAATTTAAAGCTGCTTCAATCTGACTCAACAACGTGCTAAATTCTTCATATGTAAGAATTTCATTTCCGAGTACTTTCTTTAAATGTGTCTTTACGGATTTTACTCCGCTTTCCCACAATCCGCCGAAATGTGGAGAGGAGGGTGGAATAAAATGCCACTTGATTCCTTCACCTTCAATAGCTTGAGCGATTTCGTGCTCCAACGGTTTAATGTGATTCGAATATATAGCGTGTGAGCATGCCACTTGCTCCAATGAAATTTGATCCGCAATCGCTGTAGATGTCTGTACAAAGTGAACCGCTTGAAA
The DNA here is from genome assembly GCA_963930735.1 of Dioctria linearis. NCBI lineage: Eukaryota > Metazoa > Arthropoda > Insecta > Diptera > Asilidae > Dioctria > Dioctria linearis. Next base: position 106,343,462 of record OZ005740.1, on the reverse strand, counting down.
CTGCCAGGAATCCTGGGGTGGAAAGGTCACTTACTAGCTCTAAAGCCTTTGTGACCATGCAAAGGAACACTGCTGTATAGCCTTTAGAGCATCGAACTCCTCAGCCTTTAGAACTTTTCATTTCAATAACCAACTCCAGTATGGGCAAACGGACGTGCTCTTGTTATGCGATAGTCTGGCAAATCAGCCATTAATTTCGTTCTAGTCTGAGCCTTTTGCCCGAAAACAAGTGAGGCATCTATGAATATGATATTATGAGAGTATTTCTAGCGTTCAATATCCAGGATTTTCGCGAAGAAGTGATAACATAAGTGTAACTCCGCCGTGTATCGTTGCCTTGTGCATGTTATTTATTATTAAATTGGTGAAGTAATTCTTCTCGGGTAAAATATTAGGATGCCGTTCAGTGAATGGAAGTGATGAGTAGCGAAGACGTCCTCCGACTCTGAGGAGTTGATCGCTAGTTAAAAACGGATTCAACCGAATCAATTTACTTTGTTTGACAATTGGTTGGTTTCTTTGAAGTGCTTTGAGCTCATCACTAAAATGCTCCTGCTGAACAATTCTCAAGCAGACGAAAAGAGCTTCTTGCAAATCTTCAGACGTTAGATATTTATATTGCTGATTTTTAGCTCGAATCCTTTTTAGCCAGCGTAGGCAGTACGCTGTGATTCTGATAAGCTTTGTTAGAATATCTTCAATAAATCCCAGCGTTCGTCAATTATTGATACGTGTAGATTCAACACTTTCTTTTTAAGCCCACTGAAGTATTTGTAACGTCTTTCGATTTAGGCCAATTATTCTTGGATCCTCTGAGCCATGATGGTTCATTCCACCAAAGAATGTGGTCTTTCAATTTTCTGGAGATAGACCTCTACTAGCACAGTCTGCTGGATTCATTTCAGTTGGGATGTGACCCCAAATGGCCTTTCCCTGTAATTTTTGATGGATGTGAGACACTCGATTCGCAACAAATGTGCTTGAATGAGAGTCTTGGCTGTCACTATCGCGGGAATCTAAGCATCCTATGGGATCAAATAACTTCGCAATCTCGGATAAGATGCATCGTTTAGTCCAACTTGTATTTACACTTTCAATTTGGATTTTATAAGACAAGATATATTTGAGGGTACCATAGCATTCCAAGCGCTCTTACTTCTTCTGAGTTGACGGAGAGTGGAGCATGGACTTCTCTATATTCTTCTGGGACTGCCTGCAAAATAGTCTCGTCATTTGAGGCCCATTTCCTCAGATCTAATCCACCAGATTGAAGGATTTGAGTTATTTCGAACTGCTTCAAGCTAGCTTCAGCCGTGATATTTCCTCCAGATATGAGATCATCAACTTACTTTCCTGTATGATTGTTTCCCTACTGGGATAATTATGGCTTTCGTCCTTTGTCAATTGGTCCATAGTACGGATAGCTAGATATGGTGCACTTTTGGTACCAAACGTCACCGTGGTTAGCTTATAATCACGAATGGGCTTGTCTGGTGCATCCTTCCACACTATTCGTTGGTACTCGGCGTCTTGAGGGTGTATGCGAATTTGCCGATACATCTTCTGTACGTCTGCCATGAATGCAATTTTGTGTTTCCTCCACCGCATTAGTATCGAAAATAAGGTTTCTTGAATCGTGGGTCCTTTAAGTAGCACATCATTCAAAGATTGTCCATTACTTGTTTGACATGACGCATCGAAAACTACTCGAACTTTGGTTGTGGTACTACTTGGTTTAATGATTGCATGGTGAGGTAGATACGTACCCTCATAGTAGACGTTTCCACTTTGATCATGTTTTATGAGGTCGGTTTCCTTTGTATATGTTTCCTTCATGTGTCCTAATTTCAGATATTCATTAATGCGATTTGTATATTCCTTTTTTAGGTTTGCATCTTGTGGAAATCGCCATTCTTGGCTGATCAATCTTCCACTGGCTATATTCCGAGATGCGCCTAGTAAAACTTGGTTATTATTGAAAGGAAGCCTGAATTGATACCTTCCATCAGGATGTCTATGACAATGCGCACAGAAATGCTGCTCACAACGTTGTTCTCATCTGTTAAACGAGGCATGACAGGTACTTCCCTCTAACTCCCAAAACTTTCTCAACATCTCGCAAACATTCACATTAATATGAAAATTTTTTCAGATTACTGGGTGGATACTGTAAGCCTGCAAGTTTCCCCAGTTAATATCCATCCAAATATGGTTTCTTGTCCGATTGGCATGCCTATGGGACCTTTTCGCACTCCATTCTGGAGTATTGAGGAGTACACATCAGCCCCTAGCAACAAATCAATACATCCAGGCTTATCAAAATTTGGATCAGCTAGCTTGAGTCCCTTAAGATGTTTCCAAGCAATTAATATGTCAGAATCAGGGAGTGAATTGGATATATTCTTTAACACAAATGCTTGAACTTGGAAAATGTTACCATTGGATTCTCTCGGTGCAAGTGTCAAGCTTACACAATTATTAATTACTTCTGCAGCTGTACCCAACCCAGTTACATTTGCACTGACTAATTTCCTTGAAATGCCTACTGATTGTACTATGTTTTCAGTTATAAAGGATGCTTGAGATCCGGATCGATGAGCGCTCTGCAAATTTGTTTATGGCCCGCTGGTGTAATGACTGTGACCAAGGCTGTCGCTAGCACCATCTGCTGGGGTCTGGACGCTTGGTTCACGAAGAAGGATTTAGTTTCTGTAGTGGTGTCGGCGTTATTTGTAATGGCGAAAGATTGCGCAAAAGCCCTAGGTTGAGTTGGAGTTCCTCTTCTTTCTCGCTCAGGTTGATTGATTGGATTTTTGTGCAAAGTCGTGTGATCGGACTTTTGACACACTAGGCACTTTAGTTTTACTTGGTCATTTGGCTACGATATGACCTGATCCTAAGCAAATCACACAAAGTCCTTTTGATTTGACCACTTCAAATCGATTTTGAGTACTTAAAGTTAAATATTTTGGACATTTGCGTATAGAATGTGATTCTTGACAAAGACAACATTGAGGTGTAGTGGCGACATGGAAAGTTTGAGGCTGCCTCTAAGATTTTTCTTGTAACATAGGCTTGAATTCTTTGATTATGGGCTTTCTTTTTAAATTCATGACCTCCAAAGTACGAAATCGTGATTCAAGAAATTTCTTTGGAAGATCCCTTTGGGAACCTAACGATTTTTCCCATAATTGAAGCGTTTCATAAAGTAGTTATGGCTAATCCAGTAGACTAAAGTTGGATCCCATGACTCGATATCAATGCCGAGATTCTTAAGGCCAGCGAGAGATTCTGATGTTTTATCGAGAAGTAACTTAACACCTTTGGCAGATTCTTGATTGACATTAGATTGGTTGAATAATACGTCTAATTGAGATTTAACTAGAATGCGCTTATTATCACATCGCATTACTAAAGTATTCCATGCCGATTGATAATTTGCACTCGATATTATCGTATTGTTTAAAAGACTTTGTGCATCTCCTGCAAGATGTGCCTTTAAATATTGAAGCTTTAATATCGGGGATAAATTTACATTTTCATGCACGAGAGATCGAAACAAATCATAAAAGTAGCTCCATAAGAGATAATCTCCGGTAAATGTAGGCAAGGAGATTTTGGGGAGATTTATTTCATCATGCTTTGAATGAACATTAACAACTTTAATCTCAGTGTCCTTTCCAGTAGCAGTAGCTGCACTAACTGCAGCCGGTGGACAATCACGTTGAAAATCCGACCCGATTACAACGAAAGAGTCTAGTAGAAGTTTTCAACCTCCGAATATACTTCATCAACAAAATATGGTGCGGTTTTCATTATGTCATCGGTTACTACCAAAGCAATTTCTTCGTCGCGTTTTCCAAATTCATTCCAATACTGCTCAAGGTTGTCCATCCTCGTTTCGTAGTACTTTTCTGTTTTACGATCGACGGAATCTTTACGATAATTGCTTACGAAATTTTCTATTGCCTTTTTTGACCGATATTTTAATTTAGTTAGATTCTCCATGATTTATTTAATTTATATTTACAAGCGATATGTGGGTAAATAATGTATGTACTTATATAATTGTAAGTGGTAAATGAAACGGACTCACCGAATGATTTTTTTGTTTGTTTTGTTTCTCCTTTTTTAGAATTGCCCTCCTGAATGCTGCCTGATGTTGCTTTAAATGTTCTTGCACTTGATAATCATTAATAAACTAAAGTCAATTAAATTGTCGCTGAGTTTGCTTTCAAGTTCATATGAAGGTCACCTTTGACTTTGAATCTTTTTCACAGTCAGGATATGTCCCTTTTTTGTTTTTCTTTTTTTTTCATATTCACTTTGTCCAGCAGGACATACAGGACAATATCCGGCTCGAAGGACCATAAAATGTTTAGGTTTCCACGGATTCTCACCCTTCTTTGAATTGGTTGGGGAACTTCGACGATAAAATAAACACAAAAAAGACTGAAAACACTTGTGTCCCACACGAGAATTGAACCCAGACCTCCAAGTTACAACGCCGCCTTTTTGGCCACTATTCTATTGAACCAACATACGCAATGTCTTTAAAACTGATTAAAACCACTTTGTCTTTAGTTAATTCACATTTATTTACAAATAACCTGCACCTATAGTTAATTTTTTTCTTTTCGATTGAATTGCGTACTGATTTATACAACGAAAACCGAATTTGCTCGCTCAATTGCGATATTTAATCAAGCCGTGAGATGATAAATAGGTACTTAAATTTCGAGTGTCTCGATCAAGCTTCTCCCTGAAGCTGGTGCTAGGATCCAACTCATTACCATGTAAGGTCAAGAGCATTGCATGTTCGCAACTTTCCCCTATTTGTCAAATTTTTGCAATAGGTCTTGCACATTACAAATAGCTCTGTCTCATGGATTTCGAGATCTCCTTTTAAATGCATGACGACAGTCATGGTCTACTGGATTCAGGGGTGAGCAAACGATCGATTGACTCCGAATCTGACCGAATGTAGATCAAAAGCTTTCATCAGCTTTTATAGGCCGTGACAATAACCTGTCACATATGTCAGACTACAGGCACGAAATGGCAATCTACTCGGACATCAAGAAATGTAAGTATATATTTATTATTGTAAATGGTTTATGTGGTATGATCGTTTTATTTTCCGTTGGTTAGTTTTTTTTTGCTTGGGTTTGTGCAAGTTCTGTAAATTGTAACACAAGTTCGATTTCGTTTGGTGCTGTAAATAGTCAACAATATATGGTGTGCTTTGTGTTATGTATGTAGACAATTTTACTAGAAAATAATATTAATTTTTACTTTTGATTTTAGGTTGCCAAAGAGCAAGCGATATTCACATGCTATCTACCTATACATGACATTGTAAATTCATCATATTTATTAGATAAGTACATATAATTAACTTAGCTTAAATCTGGATTGATTCTTTGTGTTGATGCCTTTTCTTTTCTTTTTAGATGATGCAAACTAGGAAGCTCTACGCGAGAGGTGCTCTTTTCTTGGGTTCAGCCGCAACACAGCCAATTTAATAGGATTTTACTCGAGGCGGAACCACTGACACTGTCTTCAATGGCATAAAATAACGCTATTATTTTTAATGATATCTACTCTGAGAGAGTGGGAAAATTTTCCAAACACTTGCACTCTTTTTGAACTTCTCTGTATTTAGATGAAATTTGGCGATTGTTTCCAATCTTTCTTTTCGAAAATTTACATTTGTTTTACTACCTAATCACACTGAAGTACAGAGAGTTCGGAGGAATTTCGCACTTTCTCTTCCACTTCCTTTAAATATTGCTCTAAATTTAAGTTATTTACTCTTCCTTGTTGGGGACCTGTAAGGATTCTCCCACAGGATCGTTGTCTTCTTTCTGGTGGTGGGGGGCCGGGGGGCCCTTGACCTTTTTAATTTCCCCTGGATAAATGCTGAAAGGGGCGTGTTGCCTACTTCGGGGTCCCTTTCAGCTCTGGATCGTAGGTTGTCGGTTGTTGTTCTTCCTTCCTTAGCCTTGTGGGCAGCATTAAGATTCTTGTTGTAGAATTCTCTAATCCTGGGCTGGGAGGATGCACGCTAGTTTTCTACGTAGGCACTTATGTGCTTTGATGAGGGGGAGCCTGTTTGCTTATAGGCAGAGGCAGCTATAGTTGAACTACTCGGAGCGTTGGTGGCGATTAGACCAAACTGGCCTAATCTTATTAACCCAAATGTTGTTCGCAGGATAGAGGTTTTTCAAGCGCTTATACTTTTGTTGTAATTAAAATTAGGCGTCCCCTATCCTACCGGCTGCGCCAATTGTTACGTACCTTGTTGTGTTATATTCAAAAACGCCTTTTGTCTTTTTGTTACACGTTTTATTTTAACCTACTGCTACAACCTTTCTTTTTTGTTTCTTTGCTTAATCTGTTCACAAGCTTTTCTGTATTATTAGTTTATTATTTTCACAAGCTTTTTCTACACTGATGATTTGTTATTTGCACAAGGTTTTTCTATACTAATAATTTATTATTTTCACAAGCAGTCACACCACTTCCGAAAACCGCACTCGACCGTTTTTCTGTTATTTTCAAACCCGAGAAACAACAACCTTTTCTTTATTATTTGTTGCTACCCCGATGATAGTTTTTTTTCTGACTTTTTTTTAGTATAACTGTCTTTTTTTTGCGCAAACCGCCGCGTACAAGATGTAATTACAACTCAACTTGTGATCACTTCAATAAGGGCAGAAAATGCTTAATTGGATCTTCTTACCCTGAGAAAATTTTTCATTTATTCTGAACTAGATTAAACAAGTCCAGAATATTTTTCGATGGACGGTAGTTTGAAAAAAATGTTATTTGATGTTTTTATAAACAACAGCCACCATCCCGTCGCTTGAAATTGCGGGGCGCGTATACATGTAATGTATGTTCGCGGCGCGCATTTCTTATCGCATTTTGGTATGATATGTATGTAGGTATGTATGTACATACATGTTGTATTATACGCGACAAATCGTACTGAAGGTACGACTTGTCTTTTGTTTTATTTTTTAAAGTGGATATTACTACCGGAAAATTTTGCTGAAGGCAATAATATTGTTGTAATTTATGGAATGCTGATGCAATTTTCTTCACTGATTGAATAGATAAGCTAATCATGTTTTAAGCAAGAAATTTATTAAATGGAATATTTTAATATTTTAGAAATTTCTTCAACTCTTATGTATGCATACTAAAATTTAATTAATTTATAATTAGGTATTTATTTTAGGCTTTTTTAGGCAGGTTTAATTTACTTACCTATGTAACAGTTTCATCGCAGGGGATAGCATACATTAGGATTTCCAACAAAGATGGGATTTGATGACATGTCTGTCCTGGCTTAATGGGGGTAGCTTTTAGGTCTGCATCCTTATCTACGAATTAGCCGCTTCAGCAAGAGGACAGGAAGGTGTCGGTGAGCGGTATATACTTCTAGCAGGTTAGCAAAATGGGTCGTATTGTTCTCCGTGTTTAGGAACTTTCGTCCCCCTGTCCAGAAATAAGAAAAAAATGAGGTCATTTAGAGTAACCTTATAGTCTACACAGATTCTAACACTGCTGTAGGGACAATCATTGTTGCATTTTGCAAGCACCCGGGGTAAGTATATTAATATTAATTAACTCAATGCTTTCTTATTTTTATTGTAAATTTTATCCGCCCCTCGCAAAAATCCTAGATCTACCTCTAAGTTAATTGTAATTGCGAAAAGCTATTTCTGGGCAATGAAAGCCTTGTACGACATTGATCAACCACCACCAAATGATTGCATTTTTTTTATGAAAACGATAATCCCAGGAGCGTTCATTATTGGATTATATTGGTAGAATGAGAATGGATTATAGAGAGAAAATTACACTTAGGAAAATTAAAAATTAGGGCGTCGGGTCTCGTCTGACATCTCAACTAAACTGTTCCATTTTATATCCTTAGAAAACTGAGGCTTTCTTATAGTAATGAGTTCGAAAATTAAAAAAATCAGGCGACGCCTTTATAGGATTGTCATACAAAAAAGCAGATAAAATAAGCACATCTACAAAATATGAACGATTCATCTAGCGAATCGACAAAATTAACTTTATAGCATTACAATATCATAAAATTTCAACAGCACTCGTAATATGTGCCCTGCCAAGAAACCCAAAAAAAAAAAACAATTTTACGAGAAATTAATTAGTCAACTTTGCAAAAGCTCTGTCATCCACGCAAAAGGTATTCATCTAATGGGTGTGTTTATATTGAAACTTTTCGGAAACGTGTTCAAACTATAATCGAGTATATATATGCATGTATAAGTTCACAGTATCTATATTTGTACATACGTATGTAAATTATCTAACAAAAAGATATACAGAACTTTTTCCCCGAAAAGCTATATATATCCATGAGTTGTAGGCAGTTCTTGTTTAATTACTTAGACGTTCATGCAAATAAATACTCAGTTGAGACTAATTATCATGACCAGCAAATGGTCTTCTTATCGGTTATACACGCATCCATCAAATTGAACTTATCAAATCCTTTTGGGAATCCTGTTCTTTTTACTGAAAATGGGGACTCTTTTAGTTTGGTTCAGTTTCTGGTTTTTGCAAGTGGAATGAAGTATTGTGGGTTTTTATTCTTGAAGTTAGAAATACAGAACAAAGCATGGTTGAACGTAGCTCATCTTCTGGTAGTACGGAGAGTTTACCTGATTTAGCAGATGTAATCAAACATGGTAAACTCCGTGAAGCTGCAGCAGCATTGTTTGCAGAGTACTGTGAGTGCAGTACCATACATGGGGTACGTTATTTAGGAGAACGGAGAAGATCGTGGATAGAAAAGTGAGTGCAACACTTGTTTTTTTTTCTCGAAAAGCAACTTATAGATAAAACTGAATAGAATTTTTTGGATTGTAATTTTTGCGATTTCCATCTATACTTGCACCTATCTGATCGGTAATATTTGGACCAAATGGAATGATACTCCTGTCATTGTCAGCTTTTCTGATAGGGCAACACCAGTATGGAGCATTCCTTTTCCTACTCTCACAGTATGTCCAGATATTAAGTCGAAGGCTAATATATTTCGCTTTGATGAACATGTTGCCGAGGTAGTAGCTAATTCTTCCAAATATGAAGATTGGAGTGAACAGGAGTAAGTCTTTTTGTAAATTCTAACATTACAATTTACTAGTTTTCAATAATTTCACATAGAAAAATCTACTTCGATACATGCCTACAAGTTTGTGATTACACGAAAGCTGATTCATTCGATTTTACGGATGAAATATTTCAATTTCCTTTCAAAGAAACTTTACTAGAAATGGCTCCATGGGAAGAAAGTCTTTTCGAGTTAGTTGGATTCGGAGGAGAAAAAACAAATATTAGCGGAGAATTTATGGATAAAGTTCTAACTGAAAGAGGAATTTGTTACAGTTTTAATCTGCTGTCACTCATCGATGTTTATAGAGATGAAATGTGCGAAAAATTATCAACTTTTCAACTTTTTGTGCAACAATTTATACGATAATCACTTTTAGGCGACACGATGATGTGGTTTTTGAAACAAACTTAAATCGCTCTTCAAGGTGGACTTTGGAGAATGGCTTTGAAGATATGAAAAGTACAGAAGGCTTTCCGTTTCGGTCATATAGTGCATTCGTTGAGCATGGATTACTTCTCGTTATGGGTGGATATATTGAGGATATCGATAAAGTTTGTGGTGAAGGGGATGAAGGATTTAAGGTAAGATTTAAGAAAAATATCTTTAAATATTCATTTATTAGTAAATGTAAAGGGTAAGCACTGGCAATTCCAAGATACTTTAATAATAATTAATATTTTATCTAGCTTCAAAGCATTTGTAACCAAACCCATAGTATTTAATTAATTGGCAGGAGCGCGGCAATGTTTTATTAGAACCAAAGGTCGATTTGTGATTTAGAGTATAAACATAACCTCGTTATTGAAAATATCATATGGAATCAAAAATAAAATTATCGCTTGTTAATTACAAGCTTCTGTTGCCACCAACTAAAGCCCAAGGAGCATGTATAAGCATATAAATGTAGCTCTTTTATGATATTTGCATTAGCTGCAACGCAGTAGTCTTACAAAATATAAAAAGTCTATGGTTCACTATGTAGTCTATGAACTCCTAATTATTGTGAACTAAATATCGTTCTAGAAAGCTCACAACAATTGGGAAGTGCGTATCGAGAAGTGTATTTATCAACTCATCATTTGTTGTTGTGCAGCAACCATTCCCACCTATTATAACAGACGGGGTACAATGGTACCTCAATAGAGCCTTATAGAGTCTGGTCACTTCATCATTGGAATCTATGGACTGGCAGAAACTTCTTATTACAGATTGATTTCGAGTACCAACTGAAATAAAGATTGTTATTTTCACTATCGACTGCAGTAAGAATATTTCTAACCAAAACTTTTTTTCGGTTATCGACTATTAGTCTAGTTATTCTTACTGCAATGTCGATATCCACACTAAGGAATTTTATTTAATCAAAAGTCCAAATACGGTTACTTAACCGGGGGCTACACGAGATAGTGTAGCTTGTATTCAAGTGTCGCTTCGAACACTAATTTTTTTATGGACAGCAGAAGCCAGTTCGGATGATGTCTTATCATCTTGCATGCAAGTTATTTAAAAAATGACATTGAGACGTAAAGTCTTGCATATATATTGGAAAATTATAGAAATAAAGGAAGTATCAGAATAATAAAAACCCAAGAAAAATAAAGAGGAAGGTGTTAGTAAATGATGTAATGCAAATGATCCCAGGAAATCTCATTTTGCCAGTATAAATTTATCAATTTCTTTCAAGCAATTACTTTCATCTCAGCTGCCTTGATTTTTTATCATGCAAGTTCGCTGAAAGCTGAGCTAGTGCAGCCATTATAAACTTTTGAAAATGCAAATGAACCGAGTAAGCTGATGTTTGGATATTGTGTAGGTGGGGGCTTCGAAAAGCTTAACTCGAAATTGTCGACCAAGATTTCCTATGAGCTTTCTCCGCCATCTTAAAAAAGGAGTAAATTTGGTTTTTTTGCGATAATTCGGCTCTCCGTCATGATACAAAACTTGTGATTATATGCTTTTTACGTTGTACAATTTAGGTGGTATAAACTTTTCACCTAGCCTTGATCTTTGTTGAGATAACGGAAGAGAAAGTAAAACATTAAGAGACTGTAACCTCTTTTTTGCTGTTGTCCATTATCAAACTTATAGGGCATGTACTGTGATCTTTCTTCTTCTATTTTTAAACAAAAAATTCGACTTTTAAGAGACTGTATAGGACGTTATTAAAGTACAATATAAATAAATAAAACAATAAAAGTATGAATCACACGCATGAAATTTATTAGTAAATAATTGTTTTGGTGTTGTAGAAGATGGAAATGAATGGAGCTCCGTTTAAAAAAAAACAGTTTTTTTGCAATATTTCCTTTCCGACTCATTTTACGATGAAAATATTTATATAATACATTAAACTAGAGGAATGAATGGTTTCCGCGTGCCGCAAAATCTACTCCAACGCGCATTTTAACAGTCAGCAGGCTGTTCAACGCGTAGTAAAATAATTTTCGTTAATACATATACGAAATACGCGCGTTGGAGTCCATTCATTTTACTAATTTGTTGTGAGCTTTGGTTTTGTATGTAGGGTTTAGTGTACTTAGTTTTTTTGTGTGGGAAATATATTGCACAAACGGTGTATACTTCCTCTTGAATGTATTACTAGATATATATAATTATTTTTCTCTCCTACGTATAGGTATGCATGCTATTTCACTGTATTATTGAAAATATTTGCAAGCCATATTACTGCAGACGTTTCCTTCACTAAATGCATAATATTCAAAATTCCCACTTCTGCTGCATAGTATGACAAAGAATGACTTGCTGCGAACCATTGCAGAAAGGTATATTATAATGGCATGAAGCAAAACACTCGAGAATATATCCCAAGGCATGAAAGAGAAATCCACATGTGTGCATGCGAGTCCATTCTTTAAAATGTTCTATATTGATACTTATGGAAAAAATTACGACATTGATTTTATATAAGCTGTAGAGTCTATACTACTATCCAAAATAGTGTTCTAGTAGTTTAAAGCTTGGTTCTTTACCTTCCCAAAGGCGACACTTAATATATAACTAACTTAAAAAAATAGTACAATAGTTTCGATTAAAGGTATCCCTACCATTTTACACTCAATTACTCTCAGCTGAGTAATAGTTGCATGTGCGTATGTGCGGCCGGAGTCCGAATCTGTAGGCAACTTCCTTCATCAGACCAATACACAGCTTCAAATACAATTAATACTCAGCTGAGAAATTTAGTTTGAGGAATCTAATTATTTGGTTAAGACTAATTTTTTTAAATAGGAGCTATTGAAATCAAACTTTTGTCAGTTTTACATAAGAACATTGCAAATATTTTATAAAGTTAGGACTCAGTTTTGGCTCTCATGTGGTAGTGAGGACAGACTCCCTCCTTCATGGCTTCAGAAATATTTTCGAGGATTTTGCGTGAAGATGTCTTTCGCATAATTGCCTGCGTGTGATACTTAAATAAGCATCGTACTGAATGATTGCAACCTCATCAGCATCTGAAGCTCTTTCAGAATCTGAATAGTAGCAGTTAGTATTCGAACAGAATTCAATGAATAAATATAAAATACTCGCATAGCACAACGCGAGTCATCATTTCAATATCTCTATAACTGTAACGCTGCTCAAATTTAATTTGAAGCCGTTAACCGTATATGTTTCAAATATTCTGTGAAGCCGAAGAGGCGAGAGGTATCTTAGAAACCTCGTTAGGCTGCTCCACTATTTCCAAACTAGTAGTGCCAGGTGGAAGATGAGCACTATTGTTGTTGCCGTGAGTGAATGCACAACCAGAGTCTTCTGAAGGATGGTTGTAGGCTCTTCTGGTTCCATGTTGTAGTCCAAGAGTCTTTCATTTAGTTGTAATAACAGGCCTGGTTGCAGTACTGGGGGTGGTTTGTTGAAGTTGACAGTGATTGATACTGCAACAAGGCCTCTAATGTGAGAACTTCTGATGTCTGGTCCAAAGAAGATTTTAAGATGATCTCCCTCGTATTTATATAGCAATTTTTATGCAGCTGAATAATGCGAGTGTTGCTTAAAATCAACTCATCTCTTAGTCCTTTACATATCACTGCGCTGGCCTTGGGTTTACTGGTTATATATAGCCAAGTGTTTTTCTTCACGACAGACAGTCCCGTTTAACATTAGTTGATGAATCTCACACGTCATCTTTGGATGGCGATCGTAAATCTCGTCAATTACTGAAGAGATAAAGATGATTTCCTATGATTCGACAGGCCTTTTGCTCTCGTTCCTGCAGTTCAAAGTAGGTTTGGTCATTGAAGTTAATTGCTATGGTGAAGTTGTGGCGACTTGATGTCGCGCACCCCACACGCAGTTATAAAGTCTTGCGCTAAGTTCATCGAAAGCCACTTTGTGAATTCCAAAATGTGTAGCTAGTAGTCTGCGATTTTCAGTTAAAATAAATAAAAAATAAAGGAAGTTAGGGCGTGTTTTTAAAGTCGTCAAATGTGCACATTTAATCATTTTTGCACAAATAAGAGTTTTTAAATCCTCTCTGCGATTCATTTGACGTCGCATTTATCGTTTTTAAAGTCTGTGATGTTCAAAAGAGAGCGTCATACTTGCTGCACGAATATTTTTGCAATCACTGCGATTCATGCAACGAATGACAACATATGATCGATTTGACATTTTAACTTGATGGTCCGCTCAGTATTACTTTGTATTTGGTGTTTTCCTTGTTCTTTTTCAATATAAACAATTTTAATATCATTTATATAAAATGCCATACATATTATACATACATACGGTAATATTATTATTATGAAAATATAATGGATTTCATAGCCTATAAATATGAACTCGGGTCGTTGATTGTTTTGTCAACAAAATCACATGTGCACATAAATTCGATTTTAAACTTCAATGCACAGAATGCACAATAGCATAAATGAACGAATCAAGAGAGCGTCAACATCGTCAAATGTGACGACTTTAAAAACACGCCCTTAGTCTGATGTCTTATTAAGGGAGATTAAGTTTTATTAAGAGAAACCATAATTGTAACGTTGGAAAGAATATATATTTGTCTTGAACCAGAACATATAAATAGTATAATAACGACGACGAGTTCAAAACCAGCAGCAACAAAGGATTTTTCGTTTTCCGTCGAGTGTTTCGGGAGGCGTACGTTCATGACAGCTCAGATAGCGGTGCCTCCCTTCTCCTTTGAGGTGCTTTCCTTTTAGGACAGCCTCTATTCGGTTCATGGTACAACAGTGCGGCAGTTAACTGGTGGACGATATTGGTTCATTTACCGAAGCTGTCAGCTCCTCACGTCTGCCCCATATAAGGGCCACTTTAAATAGCTCAACCTCCCGCCGAACATCTAGAAGGACACAGGACTATGTATTGCATGGATCAGTCTCGCCTCTAACTGACCACTCATAAAAGGTCAGCTGGTCAGTTACGCTCTTTCCTGTCAGTTTTAGATTCATCGTCATTCGCCCCAAAAGTACTCGACGAAAATAGTAACCACGCTACCTATGTTGCGGTAGTATTGGTCTCCTACAGAAAGCAGCTACGTGCCAGCACGCATCACATTTTTCGTTGCTACGATTGCTTCTTGCCTTTTCAGATATTGTTACGTGTACCATAGGTACTAGCTACATGCGTACTGGTTATCACGCAAGACGTTCAGTATATCAAAATACACGACAAGCCCCAATCGGCTAGGGGACTCCTACGTCAAGACAACTAGTTTGAGCCGAACACTGAGAACTCAAGACTGCTGTACGCATGCAATACGACCAACTTCAGTCTCCCTCGATTTGCTACAATACAGGATATCCGGTGGGCCCATAGATTTGCAAAATCTAGGCCTTTTTGGTGTTGTGTATCTCGGGGCTTTATGTAAACAGGAACAACAGAACCTCAAAATTGTGCTTTTGATATATATTTATTTTCACTGTTTCCTCGTACAAAAATCACTTTGGAATCAAATTGTTTCGATCTCGACTTAATTGCTAGCTGTTTTATAATTGCCACCTTTTGAGACTGAATCGCGAATCGCCAGTCGCCAGTCGCAATCAGCCAACTCCGTTTTATTGTTTTTATAGAAGCCGTAAATCTTTTCCGTTTATCTTTTTTTTCGCCACTTGTAGGTAAATATCTATTATTCTTTTCACTCACTTTATTTTTTGGCTTTTTCACTTTGCCTCTGTTTAACTATTTTTCTCGACCTTTAAATTTTCAGGATTCAACTCTACTTTTTGATTCTGCTCTACTTTCTTATTTTACTCTATTCGCGCCCGTTGCTTTTATCCAACTGTAATTTTCGCCGATATCAGTTTGCGAAAAACTAACTTTTTCTTACTCATTAAAAAATGCTCACCCAGCAATTCAATTTTTCTACGAGGAGCTTATCATTTTAGTGACTTTTCGTCCGCTTATTTATTTTTGCTTAATTCGCATTTTTTTTATTGAAAAATCCGTTTCCTCAGGCCATTCATCGTTTTATTTTCTTGACTTGTTTGTCAAAATGGTAATGGCCTGATAAGGTGTCATTTGACACCTACTTTGTTTCAAGTCATTACCATTGGCTCGGCTTCACAGCGTGTTGTCGTAAACACAAGAAATTTGCTGATAAGCGGTTCCCGCTGGTGAAGAGTCTTGAGTCTTCATCGTATCAGATTCTTATTTTTTGTTTTAAGAGGTAACCACTTTGTATGCACACATGGGGCATACATTGTATGTTACCTCGAGAAGTTAGAAATCAAATACTTTGCATGTATACATATAGAATGTGCATACATTGTATTTGATTTCTAGAATATTAGGCACGCAATACTCTGTTTGTACATATAGGATGTACGTGGTATTTTTTGTGGCAATTGATATTGCCGAAATGGCCTTTTCTTTAAGAGGCTTCTAATTCTCTTTTTTTTTTTGTATACACTTATGTGTATTTTAAGTCCCTTTTTCTTATTTATATGCACTTTTTGGTTTACAACAATTCCTTCCCCCTACAGATAAGAGAATTATTCTTGGGAGAGGTATAATTCTCCCCACTCGATAATTGAGGATAAAAATCTGTTACGGGGCTTGGACCAACTTTGGACTTTCCTTGGGTCTCATTCGCGATGATTCTTTCGGAGATTCTGACACGTACGCGGTACCGTTCGCCCGAGCATCTTGTCACCCGGATTCAGGCAATTTCAATTTTGTCTGTAATCCCTGGGTGGCAAGGCCCTCTACGGTTAAAATAGGTGAGGGCCGGTTATCCCAACCAGACGATCTGGTATTTTCCGGCTGAAGCCCAGAGGACGTATTCTGTGGATATTAGGTTGTTCCCTCATGAGGGGCTTGCCGTGTACGCTGCGGGTAAGTTTAAAGCATTTTTTAAAATCATTTTTCGCTACTAATATTTGTATTTTTTTTTTTTAGGTGGCACCTTTCACCTGCTGCGACAGCTCGGGCTGTGTGGATGTTGTATCGAACAGCCGATTTCCCCGTGGGTTGCCCTGAGGGCTGTCACCCCAGCCGGTGCGGCAGACAGCGATGGAAGCGAGGAGTGGTAGAGCCAGGGCTTTACCCATAATAATAAAAAAAAAAAATATTAAAAATTTAAGAAAAATTTAAAAAAAAAAATAAAAAATTAAATGAAAATTTTTTTTCCATGGAATACGCTCTGTTTCTTTTCTTTTCCACCTACTCCTTCAACTTCTGTTTCAGATTTTTTTTTTGAAGGCGGCTCTTTTACGGTTTGGTTTTGATACGGAGAGTGGACTGATTACGACTAACCCTCGCGCATACTGCTTCTGGTGGTGATTTTGAGCTCTTAAATCTAGGTTATTTTTAATATAATAAAAGGAATTTAAAAAGATTAAATCTACTTAAAAAAAAGACAATTTCTTAATTTATAGTACAAATTTTTCTTACTAATAAAAAATTTTCTTTCTCTTTTTTTTTTGTTTGTTGTTGGTCTC
The DNA here is from genome assembly GCA_963930735.1 of Dioctria linearis. Taxonomy (NCBI): domain Eukaryota; kingdom Metazoa; phylum Arthropoda; class Insecta; order Diptera; family Asilidae; genus Dioctria; species Dioctria linearis. Next base: position 106,326,374 of record OZ005740.1, on the reverse strand, counting down.
TTAGTTTTTATTGGTTATATTTTTTGTATATATAGAGACCAAATAATAGCCAAATTGACCTGTATTTATAAAAAACTTGTAAGATGTGCCCGGTAAATGGACTTCAAACGCAAACTGTTACATTATGAATTAAAAATCTATGTTTTAACTGTGGGGATTGAGACCAAGAACGGTTTTATTTAGTTTTCATTTACTAATTGTTACCTATGCTTATTCTTGTCTTTATTCTCTCCCTTTTTTGTTGTTTAAAAAAAAAAAAAAAAAAAAAAAAAAAAAAAAAAAAAAAAAAAAAAAAAAAAAAAAAAAAAAAAACTTAAGAGTTTGTGTTTAAAAAAAATGTTTCTTATTCTTAAATTAATGGTTAATTATTTAAATTTATTGTTACTCATTAATTATTTATTATTTATTATTTATTATTTATTATTAATTATTAGTTGTTCTATTTTAAGCATTTGCTTCTACAAAAAATTCCTTATGTTTAAATTAGCTTAGGGCTTCTTTGGTCCGGCGGTGATTGGGTCAGATACTATTTGTACTGATTTCGGGACCGGTAAAGTGTGCGTTCTTTTATGGGTTGAGGCCCTGCTGGTTATTCGATTCTGGATTTGCTTTGTATTTTTCGCTGGGGTCTCTTAGTTTTCCAACCTATGAAAGGCTTTTTGAGGAGCTTTATTGCCAGGGTTATTGTTAATGAAAAGACTAATACTCCACTTAGAGTAATGGACGTAGTGGCCATTGTATGTACATGGTTATGTTTGGGTTTAGTTTGGTATTGGAGAAGCTTTTTTTCTATTTCTTCTAGTGATTGTGTACCCTTGTGAAGGAGTTCATTTATGTTTTCCCCAGCCAGAATCTTCGGATGACCTATCTCTACCTTTGGAATTTTGTTTTTTGCTGTTAGGAAATAGCTCTTTACCAATGTTTCTGTTTCATTTATGTTTGGGAAGAATGGCGGTTGTGAGAATTGTATTGGGTGCAAGTTTGGTGCCTCATATAGTAGGGTTTGAGATCCTGTTTGCACCTGACAAGGGTGAAGTATGGTGATAATCCCCTGTGACTCTATTTTTGTTGTAATAAATTGTTTAGCGCACTTCAGGTGTACCACCGTTGAATTTGTTAGTGAGAATATCCATGTGTTTGGTTTATTTAATTTAATTACTACGCTGCTTCATTGCAACTTCATTTAGAGGATTAAAAAGCAGCTTGACCACGCACTCCTTTGACGTTGTTGCCTTCGTCACAGGAATGCCTAGCCTTGCCACATAGGTATCTTCCTGGATGTTTTTATTAATTTTCCTCATTTTTTGAGCGTTTTCCGTTTTAATTAGTAGGAAATCTTGAGTCTGGAAGTGAGTAGCTACGTGTGAGTAAGGTATGTCTGGAACCAGCGAGTGTCCTTCATCAATTTATATATGAAATCAATGTATTTTGTTTAATTTAAATTTAGGTAATGTGAAAATAGGTATCTGTACTCTAATAACTAGTTTTTCCTGGAACAATAGAGCTTTAGTTTCCGCTGTTTGCTGTATCAGCATTGGACAGTTCTGTATTTCCGGGCAGGTTGTATGTGATTTATGGTATATTTCGAGCAATTTTTTCGGAGAAATAACTAACGGGTGTAGTTGACCATTCGGGCTAGTTACAACTATTTCTATTACTATATTCTAATTCTATTATTTGTAACGTTAGGCTATTTACTACCTCTTGACGCCACTGTCTTGCCAGTAGTTGGTCAGTTGAGTTTTGTATTTTACTAATCTGTAGCATTATTTGCTTTTGTCTCTCCTGGAGGGAGCTTATTGGTTTTTGGATGTGTTGTAGTGTAGTTTTAATTACACTTATTTGCTGTCTTTCCAACTCCGCTAGGGCCTGATTATTTCCTTCCAATTCCTCCAATCGACTATAGATCTCCCTTTCATTGGTACTATCCATGGTACCGAACAGGTAATGCATAGCATTTCCCATTCCGTCGAATATAGATCTCCTCGTCCGGTATCTGGGCACCACTTCTCTTATGGCTGTTGTCGTTCTTTTAATGTTTTCCAACAATGAATGGATATGTTTCTGTTGTACCAGGCATAGCTCCTCCGTTTGATTATTACACAACTGGTATACCAAATGTTCTGCTTGTTCAGCCATTCGTGTCTGGTTATCCAATTCGGTCAAATCTATTTCCGTTAGGATACTCCATGTATTATGGTAGGCTATTAGATCTCCCATCTCTTCGAATAGTACTCCAGTATTGTTCAGCGAGGTTTCGCTGTATGCTTCTGTTTGTTTTTGTCCCGTTATCAGCCGGAAACTGCACAAGAGTAGGATCAGGAATTCCATGGTCTGGGAAGAAGGAAGTATACTTTTGTAAGTAACATTACACTACAGATTGGGGTTTTTGTTATTATTACTATTATTATTATTATTTTTTTTTGTGTTCTTCAGACATTTTGCACTTCAGTTTCCCATTTCGGTAGTCAGTGATCTATTCGTAAAAGTGCTTTAAGCGGTTGTTATGGACGGTGACTATTCGCTTGCCTATTTCTATCGCCGTATTTACGGGACTTAGTATTTTGGTCACCGGATATGGTCCAACCCAGACTTGAGATAGCTTATTTTTTCTACTTTCGTTTCTAAGCAGTACCGTGTCTGCCAAATGAAAGGAAAGAGGTCGTATTGTTCTGTCATAGTAAGCCTTAGAGCGCTTTTTGCTAGCTAGAATATTTGTTCTTGCCAATGCATATGATTTCTGAAGCTTATACCTTAATAGGTGGTAGTAGCTTTCGTGATTATACACGGGTTCAGGTTCCCGTTTTAAGTTGGAAGGGACATCTGCGGTAAAGCCGTAAAGGCAGTCCATAGGAGTCAGTGTAGTGCCCCCGTGTACACTGTTATTGTACACGAACGCAGCTGTTCGTAGGTATTGATCCTATGTGTTAGGATTTTCATCTACGATAGTTCGCAGGTACTCTATAAGGGGTCTATGGGCTCGCTCCAGTGCTCCATTAGACTGGGGATGATAAGCTGAAGTTTGTAGCTTTTTTACCCTTAAGAGTTTACATACCTTTTTGAATAGTTCACTCAGGAAATTAGATCCCTGGTCGGTGACTATTCTTTTGGGGATACGATAGCGCGTGACGATTTTGTCGAAGAATACTTGTGCTACTGTAATTGCTTACCCATTTGGTATGGCATACCAATCGACGAACTTACTTAAGTTATCTTGAAATGTCAAGATATATTTGTTACCTGGGGCGGTTTCCACCAAGGGACCCACAATATCCAGGTAAACCTTGTCAAATGGTTGCTCTGCTATGTCCGTAATTATCATTGGCATTCGGAATTGGGGAGACGCCTTCATCGTTTGGCACTTTGGGCATTTTTTAATATATTTCTTTATGTCGCTAAGCATGTGTTTCCACCAATACTTGCGCTTAATTCTCTTATAGGTTTTTATAACACCTTGATGGCCGCCAAAAGGAGAGTGATGGAAATCTCTTAAGATTGTCTGGACTTCCGTGGGGCTCGTAATTACCTCACTGAGTCCATAGTGGAGTGGATGAGGGCTTTTACCGTTAAGGTATTGCCTAATTTGTCTGCGGCTAATGCTTGTGGGATGCGGCTTAAGGCATCTGCATTAGTATTGTACTTCCCGGGTTTATACTCGATACTGTAATCGAATTCGGGAAGTTTGTGGTGAAATCTCACCAAACGGGAAATAGGATCTTTTACGTTGAAGACACCTTTGAGGGGCTTATGGTCAGTATAGACCGTGAACTTTCTACCTTGAAGATAGCACCTAAAATTTTTAGTAGCCCAGACTATCGCCAGTAACACCTTCTCAATTGTGAAGTAGTTCCTTTCGGCCTTATTTAATGTTCGGCTTGCATAGGCAATAGGCTGGTCTTTGCCCACTTCTCCTTGGGAAAGCACAGCTCCTAATGCCTCACTACTGGCGTCCGTTGTCAGATTAAAAGGTTTTGAGAAGTCGGGATAAATCAAAAGGGGTGGTGTAACCAGAGAGTTTTTTATTGTTTGGAATGCTTCTTCGCATTTCTCGGTCCATGTGAATTTGACATCCTTTCGCTGTAAATTCGTTATTGGACGAACTATTTTAGAAAATTCCGGAATAAATTTCCTATAATAATTAGCAAGTCCTAGAAAAGATTGGACCTGCCTAACTGTTCTTGGAACAGGGAATGTTTGGACGCATGCCGTTTTATTTGGGTCTGGTAGTGCTCCTTCGCTAGAACAATTATATCCTAGATACACAACTTCCCGTCTCAAAAACTGGCACTTCTCTGGCTGCAGTTTTAAGTTGTTTTCCCTCAATTTATTGAAGACTTTTCGTAGTTTGTCGTTGTGGTCGTTTAAGTTTTTTCCATAAACGACGATGTCGTCAAGATAAACAAAACACTCCAGGCCTTGTAAGCCTGTCAGAACAAAATTCATGAGACGCTGAAAAGTAGCTGGGGCTCCTTTGAGCCCAAATGGCATACGCTTGAACTCGTAGTGCCCATAGTTAGTGCTGAACGCTGTTTTCTGTCGATCTTTTTTGTTTACAAGCACCTGATGATAGCCATTGGCCAAATCGAGGGTGGTAAAATATCTTGCGTGACCTAATTGGTCGAGGATATCCTCGATTCGGGGCAGCGGAAATGCGTCGCCAATTGTTTTTTCGTTTAGTTTGCGAAAATCAACTACAACGCGCCACCTTTTTTCGCCATCTTGACTCTTTTCTCCGTAGAGGTCAGAGTTTCATCCCAGTGTGAGCTCCTCCTTTAACTTAGTGAAACGTGTATCGCTGGAGAGGTAGCATCGGGAGATCGAGATTATCCGGAAATAAGTACTTTTAAGTGTTGCAAGGCGACAATTTTTTTCTGCATCTCTTGTACCCCTTTTGGTTCATTTATTATAGTGGCCTTGTTTGTTGCCTGATTCCGCGGCCTTGATTTAAAATGTTTAAGCAAATAGCTCAACATCGATATGAAGAAGAACAAAATAGTTTGACCGCTTTCACTCTGCGTGGTTTGTTGTTTTGGAGAATTCACTGGTTCCAGTTGTTTGGCATACTCAATTTTTTCCTCTATATTGGTTCTGGGACTTGTAGGAATTCTTAGTACTAACTTTAGTGATCAGTGGAGTTAGTTTAGTCTTTTCTTGAAGCTTTAAAAGGTCGCACATCGTCAGTTTTGGGGTTCTTAGCCCTCTTGGTTAACTGACTTTTACGTTTTTCTGAAAATGTGACATTTTGAGTTTCCGTGTTATCCTTAGAGACTACTTTTGAGGTGTCATTTATTTGTGGCCCTCGAGGTTTGAAAACATCACTTATACCTTTCGATCCCTCTAATGGGATCACGTGAAAATCATTTATTGTCAATAAATTTAGAGACAAACTAGTAATGACCACCTGGGAACTGTTCACATTGATCATGCCAATTAACACTGTTTCTGTTCCAGAAGGGAGCAGGCTATTTGCCAGGAAGACTCCATCGCCTATCTCTTGGGACAGACAGAGCATTTCTTCCTTTGTCTGCAACGGGGATTCTGGCAAGGATTTGTGACCCGCGCAGGTATGTAGATAGGTTCCTTTAAACCCACTACTAGCTGCCTAATGCCGTCAGTTAATTCCTTGCCCGGACAGCTTTTATTGCATTTTGTTGGCTCCGCGTGAGTCTGGCAGTCAGCATTTCTCTTTTGAGAAGCCTTGAAGACACTACACGTAGATAGTTTTGCCCCTCTGAGGCACCATCTTTTCCGCGATTGTTCCCTACTTCGACTGCTTGTTTTAAATGCAGCTTGTCTGTTGCAAAAAATTAGAGGCAAAGCAAACTCCTCTGGATTAGTTTCCGTGCGAGGAAACCTCAATGCCCTATTCGGGACTTCAACATTGCAGTTCCCAGAAAGGAAATCATTCCCTAAAAAGTCCGTCGTCGGAAAGCCCTGGCAGGTTCTGTACTACCTGAAACTTGCAGGGAATTATATTTTTTAGATTAAAGTTTCCCTGGCAATTTCCCAGTGTCTTTCCTGTTCCGAAGGGGGGTCTGTAGTGTGCAAGCCTCGTTTTTATTGATTATTTCGAGGTTTTTTATTGAATCCTTTTTTATAATACTCACCTCAGCGCCAGTGTCTACTACTAGTTGGGTTTGGCCGTTTAGGCCTATATCTAGAGGAAGTTTAACTACAGGGACACTTGATGCGGGCGTCTGAGGCGACCCTTTTATTTTGGTAGTAAATTTTTAAATTCGAGCCGGGGAGTTTTGGGTCGACTATATGTCGTTTCCCCTGGCTCCTGGCTTCCCACTTTAGTTTATGTAAACATGCGGTTACCGTATGTCCTTTTCGATTACAAAAATCACACTTTAGTCTGATATTATATGCTCTAGGGCCTGGCCTGTGTTGGGGGTCTCTTGTTGAGACGGTTCAGGGGGCTTGCGATTGCGTCTGCAATCGCGAACATCATGCCCATAATTTTTGCAATTATTGCAGAATGGCGTGTTTTTCCTGGTAAAACACTCATCGTATGTGTGGCCTAATTTTTGACAATAGCTACACTTTACTTGTGTAGGTGAAAATTTTCTGGAACCAAAAGGGGCCTGTAAGTACCTTGGTCGCCTTTGGTAATCTCCATTTCGCTGATATTGTCGTGCGGTTGGTTTTGGTATATTATCCTCCTGAGGTCGAGTCATATTGAACGCGTCTTTCTCTGTATTGTGTGTCTTAAACTTAATCTTACCATACTCAGGTTGATCTGACACCTGGGCTAGAGGATATGTGAATCCTGCTGTTTGGGACTGTGTTTGTACCATATAGGGTGCCACTTGTGTCGTCTGCTGTATTCTTGCGAGCGAGTATGTAGATTGTATATTTTGCTGTAACCTTTCCATATCTAGTGCCTTCTGACTTAAGTCCTCGAGTGAGGATAACTGCAGATTTAGTAGATATGCACTAAGATGTGGACTATTAGAACCTGTTTTGAGAACGGTAATGGCGAAATCTTCCAACTGGGGCTTTATTGCTTCATATTGGGCTGCTGTATATTTAACCTCGGCTGCTTGTTTGCACTGTGTCAACAATAATTTGATCCTATGTATATACATGATCAAACTTTCCATTGGGACCTGACGACAAGTAATTAGTCTATTAACCAATTCTTGGTAAGTCTCTCGTGGAAGATACGCTCTATTTAGGAGATTTTCTAATTCTTCCATCGAGGACCGTGTAGGCAATATTTGAAGGAGAGCTTCTTTTTCGTCTCCCACGAGACAACGGTCCACATGTTTGCAGCAGCCTAGAAAAGTTTGGAGTTCTTGGCTTAACTGAGGACCAAGCGCACCAGAAAAAAGAGGAACCATCTGGGCAGCTAACTTTACCACTTTTTCGTAGTCGACCATTTTAGTATAGCTTGGTCCTTGTTTAACACAAAACGACTTTTCTGCACTGTCGTCTAGGCTGGAGTCCAGAAGGGATCCTCCTAGCCAATTCAAAGATGTTGCCGCCGCAGACAGCCCTTCGCTACTACAATCACTTATTTCACCAGTTATTTCACTTATATTTAAATTGGTAAATATATCTTGACTATTACTAAAATTGACAGGGCACGAGGTTTCTTTTAACTCCAGAGCCTCTCTTTTAAAATTCACTGTGTCCTCTTTAAATTTTTGGACTTGAGCAAGTCTTTGCCTGCGAGTTTGTGCTAGCTTCCTTTCTAACGCGTCACACTGTGAAATAGAGACTCCTGAAGCTCCTCGCGCTCTGTCTAACAAAGTTTTCAAATATATATCTAAACTTACTTGGGCCGGCTGGAACCCTGATAGTACGGTTCCACTTCGTAGTTGAACTCCTGCCGGTTTTGAAGTGTCCGGAAGCTCGTTCTGCTGCACAGTTGTCTGCTCTGACGATGTCGATGGATTTCCCTCTGGGTTGCTTTCTCTGAGCCGGGTCGGGTCGTCCCTTGAGTCGACCGGCAAGGAAGATTGTTGTGAATAAGTTTCCTCTGTTGACTGTCGGGAAGTTTCGTCGACAGTTGGGTTGTCTTCCGACATGCAGGTCCTTGTTTAGGGGCACAGGGGGGCCTTTGGCCTACTTGCTTTATTCCCTGTGCTGATGTATTGTCCCAAAGGGGGGCTTTATGCCTTCTTGCCGATTCCCTTTTGATGTAGCCTGAAAGGGGGCTGTATGCCTTCTTCTAGTTCCTCCCAGACTAAACAGCTGAAATTCCTCTCTTGCAAGCGTGGGTGGTAGCTGATTTCCTTTTCGTCCTTCTGGGCAGGGATGAGGCCCGCTGGAGTCCCACGTTGGTGCTTTGCACTTAGTTGAGGGGGTGTCTGCTTACTCTGTTGAGTAGAGGCAGTTATAGCTGCACTACCCCGAGCGTTGGAGGTGTCCAAATCAAATGCCCCCGAAGCCAGACTCAGCTCCAGGTTATAGGGTAAGGTTGTCTTGCCCAGCACTCAACTTTAGTCCTAAACCTCTTTCACTTTGTAGGAAATTCAAGGTTTTTCAAGCGCTTACTTTTATTTCAAAAAGGCTTCCCGAATCCTACCGGCTGCGCCAAAAATTGTTGTGTATCTCTGGGCTTTATGTAAACAGGAACAACAGAACCTCAAAATTGTGCTTTTGATATATATTTATTTTCACTGTTTCCTCGTACAAAAATCACTTTGGAATCAAATTGTTTCGATCTCGACTTAATTGCTAGCTGTTTTATAATTGCCACCTTTTGAGACTGAATCGCGAATCGCCAGTCGCCAGTCGCAATCAGCCAACTCCGTTTTATTGTTTTTATAGAAGCCGTAAATCTTTTCCGTTTATCTTTTTTTTCGCCACTTGTAGGTAAATATCTATTATTCTTTTCACTCACTTTATTTTTTGGCTTTTTCACTTTGCCTCTGTTTAACTATTTTTCTCGACCTTTAAATTTTCAGGATTCAACTCTACTTTTTGATTCTGCTCTACTTTCTTATTTTACTCTATTCGCGCCCGTTGCTTTTATCCAACTGTAATTTTCGCCGATATCAGTTTGCAAAAAACTTACTTTTTCTTACTCATCAAAAAATGCTCACCCAGCAATTCAATTTTTCTACCAGGAGCTTATCATTTTAGTGACTTTTCGTCCGCTTATTTATTTTTGCTTAATTCGCATTTTTTTTATTGAAAAATCCGTTTTCTCGGGCCATTCATCGTTTTATTTTCTTGACTTGTTTGTCAAAATGGTAATGGCCTGATAAGGATTCATTTTACACCTACTTTGTTTCAAGTCATTACCATTGGCCCGGCTTCACAGCGTGTTGTCGTAAACACAAGAAATTTCCTGATAAGCGGTTCCCGCTGGTGAAGAGTCTTGAGTCTTCATCGTATCAGATTCTTATTTTTTGTTTTAAGAGGTAACCACTTTGTATGCACACATGGGGCATACATTGTATGTTACCTCGAGAAGTTAGAAATCAAATACTTTGCATGTATACATATAGAATGTGCATACATTGTATTTGATTTCTAGAATATTAGGCACGCAATACTCTGTTTGTACATATAGGATGTACGTGGTATTTTTTGTGGCAATTGATATTGCCGAAATAGCCTTTTCTTTAAGAGGCTTCTAATTCTCTTTTTTTTGTATACACTTATGTGTATTTTAAGTCCCTTTTCCTTATTTATATGCACTTTTTGGTTTACAACATTGGATACCCATAAAGTAACTTACATCGACAATTGCATACGTGTCAGGTTGGATCAAATGAGGAATAGGCGTTATATGCATCATCTCATATGTACTTCTTTGCACAATATTAAGATATCCGTATAGTTTGATAGTATTTTTTATATGCCATGAATTCTGTGGGCTTGATACTATCTCGAAATGGGATCCAATTTTGTGGGATGTTGCCTGAATTACATTGCTGATATCGTGCAAAGAAACAAAGTCTAACAAATATGGATTGTTATGTACCGCTCCGATTATGTTTTTCATTGACCTCATCATATTAGTTTTCAGCACTCAGATAGATGATCTGACTTCAATGCTGAGTCTGTTGTGGTCTGCGCTTGAAATCCACTTGGACATCTCATTAATGACGACGATCACTAGGGATAGTCAGGCACCGAAATTTCTTAATTTTATTGAGTGGTATTTGCTTTACTTCATTTCAATATTTTACTGAAACGAGGCGTACTATGCCATCTTCACCGGGGTGAAGTTGAACAATTCTTCCTAATGACCATTTTGTGGCCGCAAATTGTAGCCTTTCAACAGGACAAACTGTCCAATCGAAGGATTTTTATTATCAGCTTTCTACTGGCTTCTTCGTTGCAGTGAGGATAGATACTCTTGCGACCACCTCCTCCAAATTTCTTGGTGTAATTTAGTAACCATTTTTCATCTTCGATGGATTTTGTTATCATCGATGTGTGGTTCAGGAGGTGCTATGAGAGCCCGTCCAATTCGAAAGTGACCTGGAGTTCATGGCTGCAGATCTGGTGGGTCACTTGATAGTTGGCATATTAGACTTAAATTCAAGCATGCTTCTATTTGGTTCAGTACTTTACTGAACTCCTCATACGTGAGTACAGTTTCTTCAAAGACGCGATTAAGGTGTCCTTTAACCGATTTAGCGCCAGCTTCCCATAAACGACTAAAATGGGGACTGGCTACGGGAATGCATTTCCACTCTTTACCATCGTTGAGAATAGTTTCTCCACCTTGTTTTGTGGCACGGGTAATTGCTACCTGCAAATCTTTATCCATTTTGTTTCGAGCTTCAACAAAGTTGGTTCCGTTATCGCTGAATATTTGCTTTCAATTTCCCCGGCGAGCCACGAACCTTCTATAGGCCGCTCTTCCCTTTGATATCTTCGTGAGGAATGGTCCGGCGTAATCGACTCCGCAGTGTGAGAAAGGAGGTGAAGGAGTTGTCCAGACAGCTAGAAGATTACCCATTAAATGCTGCGTGGTTTTTTGTCGGTGTCTAACACATCTTATAAAATTGTGGATCCTTACTTGGAGTGCCCGTTTGCCATTAATTATACAGAATCGAGTCGTTAATTAGTTTAATATTAAATGCGTATCACCATGCAAGGTTTGCTGGTGTGCATGGTCAATGAAGAGATTTGTGATGTGGTGAACTTAAGGGAGTAGAATGTGATGTTTTGCATCCATTGATAGCTCTAGTTTATTATATTTCTCCCACGTTCATAATTCCAATTGTGTCTATAAAAGAATGAAGTGAGAGGAGCTTGCTTGTTTTCTTCAGGGGCTTATTATGAGCCATAGTGTGAATTTCGTCTGAAAATACTTCAAGCTGCGCAATTATGATTATTTAATTTCTTGACCATTGTTGTTTGTCAAATGAAATATAGTCAAATTTCCTCTAAGCCTATGGTAGCCTACAATTTTTTATGAAGCGTAGGATATATGCTATTACTCTCAATTGCTTTGAATGTAACGAACAACGGAGTATATTCTCTGATGCGATTGCATTGTGAACTGTTTGAGTGTTTCCCAGTTTTTAGTCTATATCTCTTTTATCTATCTTCTATCTCTTCTCAGTAAAATAAATATCTCCCTTCATTTTCTTATTGTATTAGTTTAGTGTAATTTATTTTATTTTTGTTCTTGCCTGTTTTTTTTGAAACTAACAAACCTTTGGTTTTTATTTTTCAATTTATGTACTTTCTTTTTCTAATTTTTTTATCTAATTTGCTTTGTACACAAAAAAATTTTGTAATCTTTATGTTTAAATAAATAATTATTGTTATTGTCAGGGCCGGCTCTATGGAGGGGGGCGCCACTTAATCCGGGCGCTAGTTTTAAGGGGGCGGCAATACGACGGACTTCTGAACTCATAACTAAACGAGAAAAAATTTAATTACAAGAAATGGAAAATTTTTACAAACCATACTTAACATTTCAGTCTCCTTTCCGGAATCTAAAAGCTCCTTTGTTGATATCATACTTTCAATTGTGCTAATACTTATACGGTCAATCAGTTTGCTGTCTATTAAATTTAAGTATGTAAGCCTCTGTAAGCTTATTAAACTAAAAGTACCACTAAATTCTCAAATTGTACTTTTGTATCACATGAAATGATTTCAAAAATTATAAAAATGTGGCTGGCAACCGTATGCTCGCCATCATCCATCAATCCTACCTTGAATGTAGACGGCATATAAGAGAGTAGGCACAAGCACAGAGTTACTTGAAAATTATTTTTATGAAAGCTAAATTTACACGATGGAGAAATAAGAATTTTAAGAACTTTTATTTTAATGATTCTAAATCAAATTTATAAATACAAGAAGAAAAAACAACCGCCTCGTCCGGGATTTGAAACCGGGACCTTCCGCTTGCCGGGCGACTGCTCTTACCACTGAGCTTCTTGTATTTATAAATTTAATTTAGAATCATTAAAAATAAAAATTCTTAAAATTCTTATTTCTCCATCATTGACCGATTCTAACTAGTGTAGGTTCGATTCCCGTCCGCGCGAAAAATAAATATAATTGAATTTACAATTTATTTGTGCGCTTTCATCGTTACTGGTTAATGCCGGCTGAAAGCAAAACGTGGCTTAGTAGGCTAGTTACAAATTTGATAAATGCAAGAGGGAAAATCATCTGTCTCGTTAGCTCAGTGGTAAGAGCAGTCGCCCGGCAAGCGGAAGGTCCCGGTTTCAAATCCCGGACGAGGCGGTTGTTTTTTCTTCTTGTATTTATAAATTTGATTTAGAATCATTAAAAATAAAAGTTCTTAAAATTCTTATTTCTCCATCATTGACCGATTCTAACAAGTGTAGGTTCGATTCCCGTCCGCGAGAAAAATAAATAAATTTACACATTTTAGCCGGAGTTAAGCACTTTGAATCTGAGTAAAAAATCGGATAAATACTTTCAACCTGAACGCCAATTTGCCAGAATCCCTACCCAGAGTTTTTTTTTGAAACCGTCTCAAATTTTAATAGTCTTAGTCGAGAAGAATCTTATTGAAAAGCGGCAAAAATAAAAAACTAATCTCTATCATAATTAAATTTTTAATTTGTTATCTTTGTGTTAATAATACCGGAGACAGATTTGCAATTTCAATATTGCATTTTGCGCTCAACCGAAAGTCTGTCTCTATATACTGAGAAACATCTCGGTATACGCTCGGTGTACTCTCAGGATGAAGTAGATTGGAGCTCAATATTGAAATTGCGAAAAACGTACGAGGTATACGAGTTTATTGCAATATAACCCTCATTATAAACCATAATCATTTATTACCCGAACCTTTTCCAACCGAATTTAATACTACATTGTTGGCTACAACTTTCTCTGACATTTAATATTTGACACTTGTCAAATTGAAGTGTCACTTTCGTTTTAATTTTCAATATAGACAAGCAATTTCACAATATTTACTCGCGTTTTGTACGTGCGTGGAACTTTCTTAAGTCTAATGATAAATCAAATGTAAGTTCTCTAATTAAATTCTTAGCATCGTAAACCGCAAGTGTGTCTTTGAAATTTTATATTGCAATTGACATAATGGCATTATTAATCTACATTGAAATTGCAAATCTGTCTGTGGTACAAAATAAACTGTATTTCTAATGATACGATTTTTTAATTTCATTTTATTTTAAAACAGTTTGAGATTCAAACGAAATTTAAGATTAATAATCGGTCTTAATTCTTGTTTGAATTTCAAATTCTTTTTATTTAACAATCATTTGTTTCAAATTCAAACTGTTTTTAACAATTCTGGTTCTAGTTCCAGGGTATGCAGTATAAATAGGTTATCTATCATAAACTTATGATGCCTAATATACCCTGGAATTGTAATAAAATTTGTCCCAAATAAATATCGTTGCTAGAGGGGGCGGTAACTAACGTCTTTGCCCCCTTCATACCTTCCTAGATCCGGCACTGGTTATTGTTAGCTGCTACAACCTTTTTCACTTCGTGATCCGTTTTAATATTGAGCTTGTTTGAAGGCCAAGCGCCGCAGGGTTGTGCAAGCCAGAGTGGACCTCTCCAACACATATTGAAGGTAATGAGCTTGCTGGGACAAATTCCTCTTGCTGCAATATCCGCGGGATTCTCTGGGGAAGAGAATGCCTCCATATTCCTTTGTCAAAGAGTGTCTGCATTTCCCCTACCCTGTTTGCAACGAAGGTTTACCAATTGTTTGGATTTTTGGCTATCCATGATAGAGCTATTTCGGAATCACACCAAGCGAATATTTTCGGCGATGTAATTTCTAAGGCTTTGGTATTTCCACTTGAAGTGAAATTTGTCTTTTTTTGAAATCCAGTGTATTCCCAACGTGTTTATAGCATCCCACAATTTAATTTCTAATATGCTTGTTCTCGTATGTTCATTTTCTTTTGCCTTTGTAACTGTTGTGCTTCTGCATTCCTGTCTGAGCTTGCTAGCATGTCATCGACATAAAAGTCACTTATCAGTATTTTTTGGGCAATAGGAAGCAAACTACCATCAACTTCAGCTGAATGGGCTTCGTAGGTTCTTTTCGCCAAAGAATTAACTGATAACTTCGGTCCTCTTCTTCAACTATTATTTGTGTACATCTTCTCAATATTGGCAGTATATACACAGCGATGCTTTCGCCACCTTAAAAGTATTTGCGTAAGGTCTTGCTTTTTTTGGTCGTTAAGACTTGTCCCAGCTGCTGTTTTGGAAGACGCATCGAAAACTACACTGAGTTTGGTAGTTATGGTGTTATCTTCTGTTAAGACGACGCGGTTTGGTAGATAATATGTTTGTGATTCAGCCTTATGATGAGATATATATATATAATAGAGAACTGGAATGCTTACATAAAGAAAAATAATAATTTGTTGTTAACAATACATTGACCCATGTTAAGCAACAACATTTTATTTACGCTAACTTCATTGACCTAGTGAGTGCTATGAGTGCGGAATTTGTTCACTAAGCAGAAAACTAATATTGAATATTATTGTTGTGGCAGGGGTCAATGAATTGAAAGCAACAAATGTACATAGGTATGTAGTTGGCTATTTATAGCATAATTGAAATTTGTTTGTTCAGGTATGAACAATACCTAAACCCAATAACTGACGATGCCGATCTGATCTCGCCTTCATCATCAGAAATTAATTCAGAGAAGATAGCCTCGATAAGAAATTGGAATAATTTGAGGTAAACTGAGGGTTTAAGATAACGGAAACGTATTAGACGTACGACGTTTACTTAACAATAATATTACAAAATTATTACATTCATCTGGTCTACATCTGATCTTCTGGTCTGAAAAATATACATATACAGGATGTCTCCCACTAGGAGGTCAATAGACCAGGAGTTGATGGTACTCCCCTAGGGAAACAAAAATTTGAGTGATGGTGTGGGGGGAGGGGGCATATCAACCGTTTGGGAGTTACAGGGTGATTAAGAAAAAAAGCTAGATTTTCAGATTTTCACAAATCAGGTATCGGGAAAAGTACAGGACGTATGGTCACAGCTCATTGTATACAGAACTTTATAACCTTCCAAGCCACTGCTCAACCAGCCCCGTACCCTCTCCTGTCAAGAATTATAGTTGTCTAAACTGAAAATTTCGGATTTTCTTACCTTTTTTTAATTTGACCTCTATTTCAAAACGGTCGCTAACATAACTTTTTTTTGTAAAAACTGTAAACTGTATACTCTCCCCTTTAATTTGACATAATACACTCTATGTGCAGACGGTAAGGATTTATTAGCTCATAACTTATTCAGGTCACACCGACATTATACGATATTTTCGTTGGGAAAAGGTTTGAGAATAGGTTAAGGGCTAATAAATATTTAACGGCTAGAGATACTACATAGGGTGCAATAGCTCAAATTAAAGAGGAGGGTTTACAGTTTACAGTTTTGTACAAAAAAATGTGTTAACTAGCTATTTATAAAGAACAAGATATCAAAGTAAAAAAAAGGTAAGAAAATTCGCAATTTTCTGTTTAGTTAACCATAATTCTTGAGGGGAGAAGGGTACGGGGCTAGTTGAGCAGTCGTTGGAAAGGCCATTTAGGTCTGCATGCAATGATCTGTGACCGCACGCCCTGTACTTTCCAATACACAGGATGATTTGTGAAAAACTAGCTTTTTTTCTTAATCACCCTGTAACTCCTAAACGGTTGATATGCCCCACCCATGCCATACATTTTTTGTTTGCCTAGGTAAGTACTATCACCTCATGATCTATTGGCCTCCTAGTGGGAAACATTCTGTATAGTACAGGCATAGGTGAAGTGACGAGTGCTTACAGTGAGTTACGGGTTTTAATAATCAAAATAAAAACTATATATTATATGCAAATTTCATTGCACAAAAAAAAATACCGGCAGTATAGTAAGCAAGTCATTTCAATCATGGCCTAATTCTATACGGAAGCTCGATGATGTAATTCAGGCGCTTGAACAACCGACACAAAACGTAAATACTACAGCTGCTCGTCACAATATGTATATAAGCTCTTTATTTCTTGGCTCTTTGACTCTTTTCAAAATTCCTTAAAAATAGGTGCAAAAGGCTGTATAATATATAAAGAAAAAGACACTAGTTAACCTAAAAAACCACAAACATAACAGTCAATAGGGACAAAAAAAACAAAATCAAACTAGACACTAACAGGTAAAAGGACAAAAAGTGAAAACTATGTTCTCAAAAAGAGACAATAAACAGTAGAAACATTTTGAATAATACCTAAAAGATGTAAAACAAAAAAAAAGACAAAAAACAAAAATTACTTGCCCCTATTTTGACAATAGGATAAGTGGCAGTTCCAAAAGTTCCAAAATTCCAAAATAATTTAATAAATATCTGTACCTAAACGAACGCATTTTCAACAAAAAATTTTGCAATTTACCACCGAAACCGAATTAAAAATTAATAACCGAACGAATGAAGAACTCTACCCGATACCGTTATAGAGTCCCGCGAGAGCAGCCCTGTAGTATCATAGACCCCTACAAACTGCCTTCATCATCCCTCCAGCTTAGGATCTCTAACAGCGTGCTTGTTTTTCCCACAGCACGTGCAACGAGTCCTAAGCGGGGAGAAGCAAATGCTGTGGCCTGCTATCATCAGCAAAAGACAAGTGCTCCATTCTGCACCGACAATAGTGGTTGCCATGTGTAGTTGAATGTGTTGCGTTCGTTGCCAGATATTCAAGACCTAAACGTCCTCTTCAATCTGTCAACGAAGTAGCGCTTAAGTGCTGAAGTGCTTGTCCATGGTGTTGTGGGTTAGTGTTCTGGTTCCCATCTTCGAATCTCATGTAGTGCAGGTGAATTGTACATTTGGACATTGTCAGCAAAAAGCTAGTCAAACAATTCACTCGACTACAGACCTTCGGTCCCCATAGAAACAATGTCCTAGTAATGCCAAAATTCGGGTTGATAAAATGACTCATACCGCGCACCAGATCAATTAGACCTTGTAAAGTTGGGCAAGTGAAGAGCCTATGAAACAGGGTGCCTTCATCAGAACAAACTGTTCAGATCTCCCGAACTCGCTGGTCAATATGTGACAACTGATGCAGCGTCTATGTAACTAGAAGGATAAATGTAGACTACCCAGCAATTTATCCCTCCCATTCACGCCCATATTCACCCCGAGGGTGTTCGGCATCTGTTCTATCCTGTATACTACGGAGGTCTTATTGGCATAAGAACGTCACGGAGCACGCGTGTTGTAAGTTTGCTGATAGGTGCGTGTGGTGATCTGTTCAGAAAGAAAGCATCTTCCAACTTAGTCGCAGGGTCACTGGTCCCAAGGTGGCGAAGTCCCCCCCCCCCCCACGCCGAAGTAGTCAGGTCGTGAAGTTGTGGAATGTTAGTGTTTATTCCACAGTTTCCAGAGATATCAATAATTATCAATAATATCTCCGTGAACTGTCAGTATATGCGTGTCAGCTTCAAAACCTCGAGCATTACTGAACACTGAATCTATTAGTTCAAGATTAAACCTGGTTGGAATCGACGAGAATTGCATGTACCGTAGAGCATTCCATTTAAGTGAAATGCTGGCTTGATTCTGCCCAAGGTCTGAATAGTTGTTATTTGATCCTGTGGCCACTCACGAAGATAGGGTGGTCGAACAGAGAGCATTTAGTAATACTGCCCTATGCTAGTCCCTCCCAGTACATTCACCATAGTTGAGAAATCAAGGTGTCTCACTAGAAAAACATTGTTGGAATACACCCACTTGGAGACAGCTTGATTTCGCAACCAAGTTAGTGAGACCTAATCCGCCTATCTTGACTGCAGACAGAGCGTGCTTTCAGAAAGCCATCGTCTTCCGCACCAAAAGGCGTCTGTCGCTTTTGCTTGAGGAAGACCTACGAAGCCTTCATCAAACGTCTCAGACTTTAGCAGATGAACGATGGACGATGTAATCAAATAATTTATCACGACTGGACTGACCTACCCATTAAGGATAATAGAAATAGTCGACTACGACATGAATTTACAGCTCTAGAGAGTTTCTCCAACGCAATGCGGCTATTATTTAATTTACTCTCCCGTCCGATATACATATCTAAATACTTCAGGCAAGTATTAGTGCATTAGATAATCAGAGGAGTATATGAACGATCTCTCCACCTTCCACACCTATATATTCGTACTGTTAGAAAACTGCACGAGCTAGCGGAAAGCTTCATCTGTTGTCATGGGCCAACATAAGAGGCTTCACATTGGTATATGGTAGACGAACCGAATATTAGCCGATCGTTCGACGAAGATTCACCCATCATAAAGCATACCTGACAATGGACAGCCCTGTCTGGTTCGTCGATGAAACGAGATAGGAGCCACAGCTTGTCCTTGATGCTTAATCATAATCGCTGTATCCCTCTACATTTTCCCGACGATATTGAGCCACCTGGGTGGAAACCCAAATGCCTCGGGAGCAGTCAAGAGATACTCGTACGAGACGCTATCAAAAGCCTTTTGTTGGTATAAGGAAATAGTGGCCATTTGTACAGCTGTCTGTTCATGGTAGGCAGACAAATGTTTGACTACCGCGATGTTGTCGTAGATACTATGACCAGGTATACAATAGGACTGTTCCGGATGTATTACCGAAGCAATTACTGCACGGAGTATCGCCACTAACACTTTGCAGATGATTTTGTAGTCTATATTTCATAGGGTTACTAGCCTGCAGTTCCCCATCCTCTGCAAATCTCCCTTTTTGGAATCAAGTGATTAACAGACCTCCTACATCTAGAAGGAAAGTCTGAATGGGTCTCAACCGTAGAAGACTTCCAAAAGTTCAGGATTTAATACATCCCTGAAACGTATGAAGAATTCTGGAGTCAAGCCGTCACAACCAGGTGAAGTGGGTCGCTTTAGATCCTTTGTCGCAGCAGTCATATCCTCCAATGTGATTACTGTATACAGGAGCTCCTCACTGTCTTCAGAGAAAGCTTGAATATTCTCAAAAAATTCATGAGTGGTCGAGGATGTTGTCGACGTCGATTCAGATTTGAGACCACTGTAGTAGTCTCGAATATATTCTTATAGCTGTTGTTCGTTGAGAACTTGTCCAGATTCATCAATTAACGATTCGACCGCACAAGAAGCAGTACGCCGTCTAGTTGCCTGAAAGAAGTACTCGGTTGGAGAATCGCCTTCCCTCAGCCAGCGTGTCACAAAATCCAAGCGGTGCTTGTAAGTTTATGTCGCCAAGCGTTCTTTTATTATATTGAAATAAAGAATCAACTCCGGCTGAGTCGGGAGACTTCGGCTGACAAGCTAGAAGCTCGATACTGACTTCAGTTGAAACTCGTTTTGACAAAAGATGGAATCTGGAGCTTTCCAACATCCTACCATTGACTAAGAAAAGGAAAGTCAGCCTTCGTGTCTTGCCAATCGTGCCAGAATTCAATTAACTCATTGATGAACAGCTCAGAATTCAATAAATAGTTGTAGAATATCCAGTATGCAGTTATTCTTTCAACTAGGGTCCTGGTTGCTACTACGAGAAGATGGTCGCTAAACGAACATACTTCATGAGTGACACCAACAAAATGTTCTAGTGTGCAAGGTGAGACGTAAAGTCTGTCAATTCTGGGGCCTGCGAGACTTGATGATCAAGTCGTACGATGCATCCAACGCTAGATATCCACGAGTCTGAAATCACCGACAAAATTCCTCAATCGAGTAGCATTTAAAGAGTTAAACTCAACTCCAGAGTGCCGATCCATTGAGGGATTCAGAGTACAGTTGAAATCACCTCCGAGGACAATTTCGCCGCTAAAATTCACCAGACAGGCAGGACTGAACACTATCAAGAACTGGTCTTGTAGTGTCCTGGTCATGCGGAAGGTACACGTTTTGTACCTTGATATGTTTGTCTTGAACGACAAAATCCACGGAAGAAGCGAAGCCTGGTAAGATATCTGTATAGACAGGGGGACGATAGTGGAAATTTGTTAGATACAATGATTGCCACCCCCTCAGCCTCGGCGAGGCGCACGTGTTGCAAACATTGCATAGCCAGTATGTAAATAAGCATGGCGCTCAAGTTCTGTATACGTGTCTTGAGAGATATTCGTCTGCTGCAGAAGTATAATGTCTAAGCTTCTCAACAGAATTTCAAATCTTGATACAAGCTTACGTAGAGCTGAAGTCGATAGCTCTAGGAGTATTACACTCTCAGAATATAGAGAGATCAGGAAATGTTGATATCTATAAAATTCGTGTACATGAGCGTGGCTTTTCATAAATACCTTTCCCCAATTTTCCCTATTCAAAGACCAAAAAACTTTGCAGGGCATATAACGTTTCGTCTACGTCGACGATATAGTCAATTACGGCTACGATCTACGTGATCATAATCAAAAACTAATTAATGTTATGGATAGACTCAGAAAGTACAATTTAAAATTGCAATCTGAAAAATGTTACTTTCTAAAGAGAGAGCTTACTTACTTAGGTCATATTATTTCCGAAAAGGGCTTGAAACCTGATCCCGAACAAATCATAGTAGTCAAACCGTATCCGGTTCCGAGGAAAATAAAAGACATATAGTCATTTCTCGGCCTGGCTGGTTACTATCAGCGTTTTATACCAGAGTTTGCCAAAATTACCAAGCCTCTAACAAAGCTATTGAAGAAAAATGTAGAGTTTATCTGGGATGCACACTGCGATGAAGCGTTCTTAACCCTGAAGGAGAAACTTATAACGCAACCGGTCTTAGCATATCCGGACTTCAATAATGAATTTCTGGTGACTACTGATGCAAGTGATGCAGCGCTAGGAGCAGTCTTGTCTCAAGGTCCGATAGGGCAGGATAGACCGGTATGCTACGCAAGTCGGACACTTAACAATACAGAAGTAAAATTTACTACGACAGAAAAGGAGTTGCTAGCTATTGTCTTTGCGGTAAAACAGTTTAGGCCCTATATATATGGAAAGAAGTTCACCATTCTGACGGATCACAGACCACTGCAATGGCTCATTAATCTAAAAGAACCAACCTCAAGTTTGGCCAGATGGAGGATCTTACTAGAAGAGTACGAGTACAAAATTCAATACAAACCAGGAAATTGTAACTCAAATGCAGACGCACTTAGTCGAACAACGAACACATTGCCAGAAAGGGATGATACCGATATAAATACAAAAAATATTAGAGTCACTACAAGAAATCAAGCAAGGGAGATATAAGGAAATAGAGAAAATCAAATTGAAACTGATGACGACTCCCAAAATATTAAAAGTTCTTCGAATCAAAAAGAAAAAAACCCTATCAGTAGAAATAATCGAGAAGAATGACTCAATATTTAAAGAATGTGAAACTAAGGCTAAGATAATATTTTTACCATTAACGGAAAATATGGAAGAGAACACTTTGAAAGAAATCATAGCCAAGTATAAAAAGCCAGAAATTGGAGATTACAGCATTTACAAGATGAAACCTGCAAACTACATAATAGCGATATTACCAGTCCCACTAAGATCCGAAAAAGACAGCATTGTCGTTAATCATGTGATAAAGAGTAACCATAAATACCTTTCACAAAGCAAGCGTAATCCAATCGGAATAAATATCCCTTACTTCGATGTAATATCTTACAATGAAATTAAGACTATTATCATGAACATATTTAAAGATATAAAAATACACTTATACCAAAATATATTTAGATAACCCTAATGATATTGCCAAGATACTATACGACTTTCATACATCACCGTTAGGAGGGCACCAAGGGATCTCGCGTACCTTGAAAAGAATAAAAACAAAATATTATTGGCTCGCAATGATCAAGGACATTAAAGATTTTATTCGGAGATGCGAATCTTGTCAGAAGAATAAGCTCATAAAGAACCTTCCAATACCGCTAAAAATAACAACAAGGAGTTCGAGGCCATTTGAGCGTATTGCACTAGACATTGTAGGTCCCCTACCTGTCACTTACGACAATAATAAATACTTACTAACTTATCAAGACGACCTTACTAAATACTCCGAAGCAATTCCGCTACCGCATGCAGAAGCCCACACCGTGGCCGAAGCATTCGTCAAAAATCTTGTTTGCCGACACGGCATACCAGAGTCCTGACTTACTGACCAAGGAACTAATTTCCTCAGTAAGCTTTTTACAGAAGTTTGTAAAATATTAAAGATCAAAAAGATCAATACAAGTCCCTACCACCCTCAAACAAACGGGGCACTCGAACGGAGTCATAGAACTTTAGCGGAATATCTTCGTCACTACATTAATAACGATGAGCTTACATGGGATCAATGCATCCCCTATGCTATGTATGTATACAATACTACACCACATAGCAGTACGGGATATTGCCCCTATGAACTGCTGTACGGATTTCCTCCTAAAATTCCGAGTACTCTTAAACAGACGCCACTAGTTAACTATACCTACGATGACTACGTGAATGAGTTGATAGCAAGCTTGTAGCACTGTCATATAGTGGCAAGAAAACGGTTAATAGAAAAAAAGATACAGTCAAGTACATTCTATGACAGAAATGTACAAATAAAACAATTTAATATAGGAGATCGCGTGTTGCTCCGTAATCATACACGGAAAAATAAATTGGCGTCCTTATGGGAAGGACCATATGAAATTATTCGCAGAAACTCGGACCAGACATCCACAATAAAGATGAAAAAAGGTCAAAAATTGTGCATAATAATGATTTAAAACACTTTTATGATTAAGTAAAGACAGAACAGCAACCCTAACGTAAGACTTTCCTTTCAGGTAATGACTGCTTTACTACTGGTCATCTGCGCAATCGCAGTAGGCGCAGTAGGATCATTAAAAATCACCCCAATAAACTATCATCCAGGGATATACTTCGAAGAACTAGGTCGAGTCGAATTCTATTCTAGGGAATGGAAAGTTGTAGTTTTCTACTATCTGCAAAGTCTGTCTACTGCTCTCAAACACGCCACACAATACGTAGATAAAGTAAGTAACTACTGCCCTTACTTAAAGGATGACCTAGATTTCTCCGTAATCTGCGATAGTACCGTGTCTGAACTAAATCTGCTTACAGGAAATTCCAGAGCTAAACGATTTCTCTTCGGCGCTATAGGCGTGGCCAGTAAAACCTTATTCGGAACTCTTAATGAGGAGGATGCTAAATATTATGATGGGCAAATTGACAAATTACAAACAAATGAAAATCATCTTCTAAATTTAATTAAAAATCAAACATTAATTATAGACACAACCGCAAATATTTTCAATAAGTCACGAAACTTACTCGCAAACCAAATGTCTGCTCTTAATGCTAAATTTACACGAGTTCTATTGATGATTAAAGAACTGAATACACAAAATCACGACCAAAAGGCCATCTCAGAATTTGAATCACTGACATCTCTCGCCATACTCATCTTTATCCGATACCAAGGTATAGTAGATACATTAGTAGACCTGGTTACGGACGTTCGACATGGGAAACCCCATCCATCCATTATAACTCCTAGTCAACTGGAAAGTATCCTCAACACCATCCGAAAAGAGATTTCAGGCGAAAACCGTTTGCCAATCAGCCTAAGAAATAATGACCTCCTCCCACTTTATCGATTAAGTACCATGAGTACTACCATTCGAAATAATAAAATAATTTACGAATTGAGAATCCCACTACCATACAAAGAGAATTACCAATTATTCAAGGTAATTCCGTTACCCTCCGTCCACGAAGAAAGATTTATATTTAAAAAACCAACTATAAATTACTTGGTCATTGATTATAGTAAAGAGCATTACTATGATCTGTCAGCAGAAGAGCTTGCAAGTTGCACTACAGAAGATAACCTTCAATATCTATGTCACTTGATTCCACCCTATTCTCAATATTAATGCAAAAAATAAATTGTGCGAATTACAAATGATAAGACGAGAAAACGCACCTCCAACTTCATGTAACATTCAGCAATCCAATCAATCTAATGTATGGATACAACTATCCCAAGCCAATAAATGGCTTTTTCAACAAAAGATAATTTGACTGTAGACGTCATTTGTGACGATCAATTAACTCCACATATGATTTCGGCGGTGGGGTCAGCTTGAAATCCCCGGAACCTGTTACTTACGTACCCCTGATATGGTTATACGTGGCTATAATACAAGACCACAGATATCAAAAACTCATATATCCTTTCTCTAAACATTTCCACACTTTTTTATAAATCTGAAACCAAGAGCAGGCAAGATTTCAATGAAGTTACTGTTCTAAGATATACGGAAGATAATGAGTTCAACTCTCTAACTAAACAAATTAATGTATTGATGAATGAAGAACGCAAGGAACTTTTACCTCTCGATAAACATAATATACATCATTATACATTGTCGTATGTTATAGTTTTTGTTCTTATTTTATTGGTCCTGTACAAGATAATAAATAAATTTTTCACGATGCCCTGCAAAAGGAAAAATATAGAAATTAATGCTGTTGAAAGCAAAAAGCCGAATGTACAGATCAGCTTTTGTTTTAACCTGTACGTAAATCGTAAACTAATTAAAAACTAGATCACCTTACTATCTATCAGTAACGCAAGATTATTTGTGTAAAACATTTTTTATCTACACGTATGTAAGTATAATTCAATGTAATAAAATTTCAAAAAAAAAGAAAACAAAAATTATAATAATAGATTTAACAAAATTTTGTAATGCAAAAATAGAATGCATATAAGTATAAAATTAACTCATAGTCCGTAATGCATTTAAGTATCTAAGAATTGAATAAAAAAAAAAAAAAAAAAAAAGACATATTATATAGTATGTATAATAATTTCAATATAATTTGTAAAAGCACTTAATCAAAAAAAAATGGGAGAAAAAACAAAAAACAAATTTTTTAAATAAAACAACATATTAGAGATTTAACAAAATTTTGTAATGCAAAAATGGAATGCATATAAGTATATAATTAGTTATTTTATAAGAGTTAAAGAGCAATCATTTAGTCTCGTTTTTAAACCTTAATAAATTAGGATTTTAATTTTATTCATTTAGTCTCGATTTCATGTAACTTGTAATACATTCAAATTTAATTAAAAACCGTATACAAATCTAACTGATCCCAGAGACTAGAATACTGGCTAGTAATCTTACCGTTGTCAGACTCGTAAACTCAAGCATCCAAAATGAGAGAAAAATCTCTCCACTCTTGCGTATTCGAATTTTCTTTTTTCAAGCGGGATGGAGTGTGATGAACACACTTAAACCATACCTAAGTATGATGACCATGCACATATACCTAAGTATGATGACTACGCACTTATTAATTTCAAGTGCCCACAAAATTTATTTCTTAACGTGTCACATGAACACATAAAATTTACATTTTAGTCCAGCTTTCAAAAGAATTATCTTTCACGATAAATGCGATTCCTGATAATGTAAACAAAAAATCACTTAGTAATAAACAATTTTACAATTTTACTTGTTCATTCCTAATCAATGTATCAGGTTACATCCGTTGTATCGTGCTAATGACACGAACAAGACCCCGACCATAGGAATATTTTGCTGAGAATGCAAGATTTGGAGAAAATTCAAGAGTCGAGACTGGCAATGGGGATTACTTGCGGTGAGTTGGAAGTAATAACTGGTACCAGTCGGTTCGAGTACGCATTTTGTCCAGGAATTCAAAAAGTCGTTTGAGTTTGTATAGTTTTAAAAAGTACGGAATAATAATAATATAAATTTTAAAGTTGAAGTGAAAGTGAATTTTCTTTATTTCTTCCCGAAAATCCAACTCCTCCTAGCTGGCTCTTCTCCAAGGAAAGCACGGCCAGCAGGATTGTAACATATTTAAAAAATGTCCTTTTCGTCCTCATTAAGGATACATTTAGATTACATTTTTGAATTCCGCGAATAAAACTAATACGAAAGTGTTATATTGATAATTCCAGTTTAACCCTTTATTATCGAGATATGAGGCCTCAAATTGTACTCTATGCACCGTGTTCCTTTGCCATTTTTCTCAAAAATGCACACAGATATCATCGAAGTGCTAGTATCAAAAGTACCAAAAGCTACCCATCATAAGCCGGGCTATCTTTTGGTGTGGTCAACATTTAAAAACAAAAGCCACACGAAAAAAGGATATCTTCGATCTGGTCCTTTTCGTCCTTTCTGAGGATGCATTTTGGCTACATTGAAGAATTTTCAATAGGAATGCCACTTTTTTTCTAATTTGGCTTGCAGTTATTCAATGTAGCCAAAATGCATCCTCACAAAGGACGAAAAGGACCGAACCGAAAATATCCTTTTTCCGTGTGCCTTTTGTTTTTAAATGGTGACCATACTAAAAGATAGCCCGGCTTATGATGGATAGCTTCTGGTACTAGCACTTCGATGATATCTGTGTGCATTTTCCAGAAAAATGGCAAAGGAGCACGGTGCATAGAGTACAATTTGATGCCTTATATCTCGATAATAAAGAGTTAAACTGGAATTTTCAATATAATATTTTCGTTTTAGTGTTATTTGCGGAATTCAAGAGTGCAATCTAAATGTATTCTTAATAAGGACGAAAAGGACATTTTTTAAATATATCCTTTCCGAAGTCCTTTTTCAAGGACTTTGGATATGCCAGAGGATACCTTGACTAACTATGCGTAACTTTTATTATTAGGATTTTTTCGATATCTCCGCACATTTTCGAGCAAAGTGCCCAAGGAACACGTTACGTGGGACACCCTGTATATATAATATATTGAAGTTAATATATGTAAGTTGCTGCTGCGGTGGAGATACTAGTAAATTGTTCCCTTTGTCTTGTCCACTTAAAATTATTTCTGTTACTGCATCATAGGGTCTCCTGCTCGTAAAGTGTAGGGGAGTCCAATATTCGAAAGCAGTTATCACAATAACTTAATGGTCCGAAGAGCTCGCACCCCTTGTAGTGTAGGCGCTAACAACAATGAAGTTGGTTTCTAGGGACCGGTTCAAATAGTCCACATGAAGCCATTGCCATGGATTCTCTGGATACTC